>AZYM01000094.1:0-413985 GCA_000611715.1 Scolecobasidium constrictum UM 578
TGGGACCTTTCCCCCCGCAACACTTGATCAAAGTCTCCAAGCGATTTACCAGCTGGGCCCGAAATCAGGCTCACCATGTCAAAATGCACGGAGGGAACATGAATGAGACCCCCGTAAAAGAGATCTTCCTCGTTCAAAACTCTCATTGACGGACATACCGCCAAATACACGTTGCCGCTACCAGCCTACCGCAGTCATTTCAATATGAAGAAGCTCGACAAAAGTCCGATCTCCGAGGCCTCGAAACACCTCCATAGTTCCGACAGAGTATATTACGACAAGAACTCTGTTCAAAGGTCACACATAGCGACGCCTGAGTATGTACAAACATTGCGTATGCCCACAGCAGATGTTCCAGCGCCAGTTGCAGCATACAACGAAAAGCACTCAGACTATCTGCATCAAGATATTTCACATGAACCACAGGTACAGTACGGTCCTTCTAGACTGCCGCCGGAAGCGACTCAAGTAGGCTTAGAGGATACTGTCTCACAAACCCGTTATATGGTGATGTGTACTCAGTCTAACCAGGCTCGAAAGCGATATACTATTGGTGCCGCTCTTTTCTCCTGGCTGATACTTGCAGGATATCTCGTGCTTCCCAACACGTTCACTTCGCTGCAGTCTTCAAAGACTTTGAGCGAAAGTAAAGGCGGACAGCTACTCCAGAGTACAGTTCAAAACGTCAAACTTCTACCTTTTGCAGGCGTCTTATGCCTTATAGGAGTAGCTGGTATTTCTAGGCTATGGTACAAATGGCGTCGGAATTATGTTTGGCTCATCACATACATATTCATGTACGTCCACAATTGAGATGCTCACCTATACGATTACTAACAAGTACAAAGTCCTTCACTTTCGCATGCACTTATCGGACTACTGAGCATACTAATCAGCGTCTTCACCACACAAGGTGGACATTTCTCTATAACTGCCAAGGTCACGGTCATTGTCGTAGCAGTTTGTGGTGGGACTATGTTGGGCTTCGCGCTGTGGTATCAATGGCTTCTCAACCAAATTATGACACCGCTCGACCGAGAGGTTGCTCATTGTGGTGAACCACAGAGTCCCTGAGTTGAAAATGGTCAAGTTCTGTCACCTTGAAATTAGATAGATAGCAATCTCTAAGTTACCCATCCAATAAATGCAGCGACGACATCCAGGGGGAAGTCTCATCGTGGCTCTTTCATTAACTTACTTGTTTCCTGGATTCTCGAAAACAACACACCAAACACGGGCGAGACGGGATTGAGAAGTAATGGCTGGTATTGATCTTATTGACAGTATTCTGATGGAATTGCAACGCCTGAAACGCTTACCCGAGCAACTTGTCTGTTGCGTACCCTATAATCCTGCTAGTGACGTCTCCCCAAATACCCCACATGAAGTTCACAATTCTCATTCGCTGACCTTTCTTGCGCACAGTTTCTCGGCTTCTTGTCTAACTGTATTCTTGAATTCCTCCGGCGACTCAATAAGTGGTATGTCGAAACGATTGCAAACTATATGGACGTTACCCTTGCGGAGAAACCCATTCGGACAGCCGACGATCAGCTTTCGGTCTTTCGCATGATGACCCAGCTCCAGTAGAGTGATCGGTGACAATTTCTCGGTATGTGGGTCAAATTACATGGCAATGATGTCGCACTGCTCGAGATGGTCCATTTCCCACTCTGCGATCCTCGATGTCGTGTGGCTTATCCTTCATACCCGCCTCGCTCACAGGGGTCCATTTCTGGACCCCCGCTGGGGATGACTCTCGGGTTCCTGAAAAGAGGTTGAACAACACGGTGGTCAATTCAGATTCGCAAAACTCTCTGTGTTGACCTCGTGTTCCATGTACGTGGCTACTGACCGAGTAGAACCGATCCAGGTTCCAGCATAGCGGATGGCGGCACCGCAATTGTTGCTAATCAAGCGACCCAGGTGGTCAGTACACCACTTTATGCCTAATTGGATTTCAGCATAAATCTACAGCCTCAGACTCTGTGGTGGCATAGAAGTCGCCGAAGAAAACAATTCGTTGATGCCAGGAAACAACACCAAGTCGATGACCACATTCACCCTGCGCCACTTGAACACCGCCAAGCTTATAATCAAGGGTTATGTCACAGCCTTCGACGTTTCCATCTCGTGTATGCTCAGGTAGTTTATTCATGTGGTGTTCAATAACTTTCTACCATCTTCATCAACGCTTAGACAGAAGCTATTGATGTGTGCATAGCTGGTCCCGAATGCAACGGGTGTTTCGAGTATGCAGGATCAAAATCCAAGCAAGAGAGATGTATTATTGAGATCCCGTTCAAAGGTCAATACTAGAGATTTGACACTCTTGCCAAGTACCATCATTCTTTGTAATGCAATCCGTGGTCATTTGAGCAGATTCGGGATTAGGACAGCCTTGCCAAGCATGCCAAGCCCAATGGCCACTACCGCATTCAACTGAAAGATGAGGACGCATTCGCAAATATATCACTCATCCAACGAACAGAACTCTTGTTTTCATTCCTTTTGGTTCATGCATTGCCAGCATTCCTTACTTCTGACAAAGGCTTACTTCACCGGAGTATCGGCTCGAGCCTTCGCGGCTCCATTGAAGCCAAGACTAAAGAGAATACTTCCCCATACGACTACCCTTCGACAGAACATTGAGTCGAGGGTGGATGCCATGAAAGTTAATAGCATTGCCTTAAGGCTTCCTTTCAAGGCTAGGCTAGGTCCGACATCCACCACGTCGTTGCGTGCTGCGACGTTCACGCGGACTCAGGACCATTCAGCCTCTTTCATGCAACCTATGCTCGGGCTGTCCTTCTAAACGTTCCGGTATACCGCTAGATGCTGCGCCCTCATCAGTGGCGGGCATCATCGTCATGCCTCCATCAGCGGTTGAAACGAAGCAGGCCTCGATGTCCAGTCATCCTCTGTGAGTACTATCGTTGACTGCAGATCAGGAACGCGAGTCGGTGGCAGTGTCCTCCTCCTGCAATATGGCATGAATGAGGATACGTCTACCCCTGAAGTCACTAATCTTTAATTGGAGACATGGCGCCAGTCTGGTCAGATATAAGACGCGGTGTGCCCCCATCACTCCTAGCATTGCATTTACTTTTGGTCCATCTTCGACACCCTTCGCTGCACACCGACTCTTTCTGTTCGCGAAAATGCCAAAACATCAAACTTGCACGGATAGATACTTCGGGTCATCATTCAGTCCGTATCGGAAGCCCAGCATCCAAGCCAGCATTAGAAACACCGCTGGTAGTTCAGAACAACTCCAAACATTGCAACAAGTAGCAAGTCAATTAGCTGAGAAGCAAAGGATCATAATCATCAGTGGTGCTGGTATATCCACGAATGCAGGCAGTACGTTCACATGCAATCCACATCTCGTTATGCACGCTCTAACTAGAGCCCGTAATAGTTCCCTGCTTTAAGAGCTTTTCCAGAACCAAGATTGCAAGCCGAAACGTATTCGATCTTTCGGCGTACTCTTCGCTAGACTCTGCGAACTTTTTACACCAGAGCGAGCTGCAGATACTCGAGTCGGCATCGAGAAATGAGCCTCAACCTTTTGAGCTTTTCATGGAACAGTTGGCTCAATCAGGCCGCCTTCATCGCCACTATACCCAGAACATTGATTGCCGCACAACCAAGCTCCCCGCACTAAGTCAGAAAACGATCAATCTCCATGGCCGACTGGACAGATTGAGATGTCACATATATTCTCAACACACAGTTTCAGTCAAGCAGCAGTCACTGCGAGAGTTGCTGGGTGCCCGATGCCCAGTATGCGATGAGAAGAATGAAGAGCGGACCCGAGAAGGAAAGAGGCTTCACAGTGTGGGATTTCTTCGACCCGACGTATTACTATACAACGACAGTGATGGAGCCGATCCTGAGATCATGAAAGCATTTGAAGAAGATCTACACCGAGATGTTGACGCGCTTATCATTGTTGGAACAACGCTTCATATTCCCGTTCTTCAAGACTTCACAACTAAAATTTGCCGAAGAATGAAAGAACCCAGAGGAAAGATGCATTTACCCAGGACTAAAGGAATGGTCTTGTGGATCAGCAAAGAGAAGTCAAAAGTGAAGGCAAAGCTAAAGTCCCTCATCGATTCGGAGTTCCTCCAAGACTGCGACGAATTCGCAGTTCAAATCTCTCCGTGGCTTGGGAACCTCAAAGGTAAGATATATACCACCAAAAGAGTAATCATGGCTAAGCATGAAACAGAGGCCGATGTTAAGGAGGAAAGGGAGGGCCAATCCCCGCAGAGCAACACATTTGATCATCCTAGACCTATCATCAGATCGATCGTGGATCTTACGGTTGACCAAGAACACTGCTGCTTATGTCCAAATGTCTTGGGCGGAGGAGGAGACATTCAAAGTAGAGTCTTTGTCTTTAATGACTGCGGATGTGTATGCGAACGACGAAATCAACTTTGGCCGTGCTAACCAATAAATAGGTCATTTGCGGCGAATGCATTGGGCACGAAAGCTCCCTACAACTCACATGCCCAAGACGTGACCAATTCCATAGCTCATATTCCCATAGCTCATATTCCCACCCGCAAGCCGTCCGTCAAGTCTTCGGGCTCATGTGCACCATTTGTCTCGAATCGACAGGAACGGACACTATGATTGAGCGCGTTCGTACACCTTGTGGTAAGTGAGCATTCAAAAGCGCACAAAGAGCTCGACTTAATCTAGAAAAGGTCATGCATTCTGTCGTGGATGCATTACAGCACATTTGGAGAATGGACACGACGACACGTCTTCGAAATGCCCGAACTGCAAAGCTGAGATTCCCTACGACGTAGGTCATTTTGGACGCCTACAGACTGTCCAACGAGGGCTTGACGTTGTCGAGAATTGAATGTTGTGGGTAGATCTGCTGTCATGACATTAGACGCTGCGGCTGTGCATTCCCAGAAATCTGCGTCCGGATTGAATACAAGCCTAATTCCTTTCACTAGACTGTCGATGCGCGAATGCCCGGAATCAGGCGCCCTAGGCTGATTACGGGTCTAATCGTGCTACAATGAAATTTTGTCCACATTGAGCATGGGGTCCGAGATTGGACCCCCGGGTTCAAAACTGGGACACTTGGTGTCACTATACACTGCGCAGTAACGCTATAAATCAGTAGACTCCGCTTCACAAGACTGAACAAACTCAACAAACATCTGAAACAAAGCAAAAGAACAAGTTATCTGACACAATCATGCCAGGAACGAAACGATCTCGCGTCGATTCCTTCACGGAGGAGGAAAAGTCGAACGCCAAGCGCCACAATGGCGAAGCTACGGAGCACGAGGTAAAAGAAGAACAGAACCCCAAAGACCGACCATCTCAGGACCAACGCGAGCAAGGTGAAACTGCCGAGCAGCACGATGCAGAGCAGAAAGTAGAAGAAAACTCCAAGAAACGTGCTCGAGAGTCGGAGAGCAATGATGCGCCTGCGACGAAACGCAAAAACGATGGATCTGCTATCAAATCCTCTGGTACAAATGCCGCCAATCAAGGGAGGTCTTCTTATGATCATGGCCGCAGAACCAAACTTCGCACCAGAGTAAGGGCCTGTAAGACTCTCGCTGATTGTGGGGGTATCCTCAACAAGATTCCCGCCAGTAATCTTGTTGAGCTTGCGTGCGCTTTGAACGACGCAAAGGAGGATCATCGCCGCCAGTTATTTGGTATGCTTTCCAAAACTCTTTATTCACAGATTGTCGACATTCTGATGGATACATACATGGATAAAACCCGACACGATCCAAAATCTCTGTTTCCTCGTGTTGCTTTTGGCAAATTCTTGCAAACATTACCGCGCGATGAGCGTATATGCAATGTCTGTAAGGGAGACTTTGAGGAGCTTCAGGACATGATTCCAAAAGGCTGCGGGAAGCACTCGCTTCACAAAAAATGCTTGGTCAAACAGCTTAATGGTGACGAGTTGCCATTCTTTGCCATCTGTTCATGCTTCTAAGCAGGGAGTAAGCAAAGCCAGCTTGGACTGCTTCAAATTTGACTATTCAAGGCAACTTAGCTTAGTCAATGGAGTTTGGATCGGTGATTTCTACCACTATTGATGATGCGCGTTTGAGTGTAGCTTCTCTAGTTTGCCATCCTATCAACGCAATTCCCGCGCTGAGTATCATAGCGTAACTTAACTTAGTTATCTGCAATCAATTGTTGAATGGTTCCTTTCTTGTTCATGATGTTCATGGAGTTGATAGCGCCTCCACAACAAGACAGGATCTGCATTCAAGGCGCATCAGACCGACTATGGTCAAGGGAGCGATGCAGGAGACTATCCCTTCCAGTCTCACATCTCAAATTGTTGGGAAGAACCTGTCGCAGTCCAGGGTCTTGAAGCCTTGGGCAACAGCTGCATGAAAAGCATGTCAACCCGAAGTAAGCTAGCTAGAACAATCAATCACATCACACCCATGAGTTCATGTGCACCCTTCACTTCATCTCTCTTATTTTTGAATCGCATGTGAGTTGTGACCGACCTATTCCACGCGTTTTGCCTGACGAAGTGATTAGTGAACTCGAGCCTTTTCACGTCGACATCCTCCATCACAATACCGTCTCGACCTTTTTACCGATTTGCATCAATATGTCGTACTAAGACAACGAACAGAATCCAGCGCTCCAACCGACACTGGGGAACCCCGCGATAATATTAGACGATCGCCATCGCGTGCACCATCTCGGAGGTCAAAAAAGGACAATGGTCGGCCTTTGTTAATAGCCCGAAAATTTACCATCCCCGAGGATGGTACTCTCGAACTTGATGGGCAGTCATGCACAGTCCTAGACAGTGACGGAAATGAGCTGAAAACCCTCAATACATCGGACAATGAAGCTGAAGTGAGTGGGGGTCCGAATGCTTTCGTCATTCGCGGCAAAGTGAAGTTGAAGTAGAGATGGATATTCATGTAATGACTCATTCTAGACCGTACAGCTCTAGCGTTTCAAAGCCGGCTTCGTAGGCAATCCGCATCATAACAAGGCAATCTGATTTCACGTACGGCAAGAACACTCTATAGCCACTACACTCCGCCGCAGGCATCGCTGTAAACATAAAGAGCAAAAGGATCAGAGGCATCACGCAGATTTGGTGGCCGCAGCACGTTGTAGAGGACTACGGAGGACGGCACTTCTAACCTGCTAGTTTTCCTGAGGATGTAAAAGCAGGCTGTCCGGTGTGGTAAGTACCTTGCGTGTCGACTTGAGTCACTCTGAGACTCGCCGTCAACAGCTGAGCAAATGAGCCGCAGCGCGATTCTTAGACTTTGTCATTTGAATCGAAGAGGAGCGGTGTTGCTCACGGGTGTCTAGCTCGCTCATTGAGACTTTGCTAGCTGGTGATGATCTAGCCATCATTTCGTCCTTTTTCCACTTGATGGAAACTCGTACCAATCTTGATGTATGATCACAAGCATGACTGAAGCGGTGTCGTTGAACTCGTACTAAACATATCATGCAGCGGATTGTGTCTCTCATATAGGTGCACTCATCGCAGCTTGTGCCGCCGGGCTGAGAGAGGCTGCAGGATAGGACGAAGGTTCGGATTGAGCTGTATGAGCGTGATCTCCCAACGGCCAAAGCGACTACTATCTGGAATTTGGAAAGAGCACCATAGAAATTAATTAAGTTATGAAGGCAACTTGATTCACAGCACAAGTTTTGAAGCGCTGACTAGATGAAGGATACGCAGAATGGCTGGGAAATGAAGCATTGGATTCAGACGAACACATGAGTCCAGATGATGACGGTTCGAATTTTGAGGACGATCCGGATTCTGACGATGAGATGGAGTTATATCAGTACGATAATCCATTATAGCACCTCATTCAGCATAGTCAAGGAAACCGGTGTTTTTATTTGAACGCATTCATCTTCGTGGATTATTACGCCAGCGACGAATCAGGAACGCCTCGTTGCCAATATACTTCACCGCTATCATCATCAACTGTCAATGTCAATGAGTAACTTCGCCACTTCGGATTACAACGTTGACTCCTTTTTCGCTTAACTTGTGAAGCATCCCCTCTTCATCATCCATGAGTTGCCTTGTATGAGTGACGGTCAACTCCTCTAGATGAACAGCTTGAAATATGAAGTCCTGCAACATCAGAAGAGTCCAAAATTCGGGCTTTAACTGCCAAGGTACATTCAGCGCGATGCTATGGACGTGCTTTGCGAATTTTGGATCTGCGGCCATCGAAAGTTGCTCTTGGTTGACGTTTATGAGATGAATGGCAAGTGATCTTCGATCGAGATCAATATGCACAGGGAGGAGGCTGGACAAGAAGCATAGGCACCTTGAATGGCCATCGCCCCCTATGAATTTAATCGCTCGGATTTGCCTTTCTGAGGATCCTATGGCGCACAAAATAGACTCTAGATTCATGCCTTTCGTTATCATATCCTCCTTCTCTACATCTTTCAGGGTGAGGATGCAGGAGCGTTGATCATCGTTGCCGGAGAGGGCTTGCTTGACTTTACGGACGCCTGCGTCTGTGATAGGGATTTCGGTTTTCTGGAGAGAACTGTTCATTCCGAATGATTGTTTCGTCAACTCTGAAAGACTTTCAGGCCAGTGGCGGTTATGAATGCGATGAGAGTCCGATTCTTGTCCCTTGTTCGACTTGAGAAGACCTGCATTCAGGGCTAGATAGGAGTTGCGCCTGATTTCGGTCCCTTTCACTTTGCATCGTTAACGCATACCAGTTCTGGGCCCCCATACTCGTCTATATTGCACGTAGGATGAGACCCGAAACTGGACCCCTCGAAGGGCGACAATTTGCTCTGGCAGCAACCAGTTTCAGTCTCGATATACCTCTCATGATTTTGATCAGTTTTGGGCCCCCCAAAGCTCCGTATAAAAAAGCCACTCGCTTGAACTGGTTGAACCTGCCTCACATCAAATCTCTGTTTCTCACATCTAAGACATATTACTGAACATGGATAGCAACATGGAAGGAACTGACGGCCAGAGCCCACCTCCATCAGGTGGTCAGCAGAGCCCTCCTTCATCTGGTGGTCAACAGGGCACTCCACCATCAGGTGGTCAACAGGGCACTCTACCAGCTAATGGGCAAGAGCCTCCTCCTGCCAACGGCCAGGAGAGTCCAGATGAACCAATTCCAAGCACAGAAGGTGGAGCACAAGGAGGTGAGCAAGGTGGAAACTGGTTTCCTCCATCTACAGGCTCCAGTGACTCCACAAAGTCTGGCTCTGGCGCTGCCAAATCTACGACGAAGGATAACGACCCAGATAACGAGGAATACGGACCACCGCTAGTCTCCATACCTGTGCCAAAAACAACCGAGGGCGACAACACTGTAGGATGGACCCGTCTCTGGGGAAACTTATATATCAATCGGTACGGGAAGAAAAGTCATGCAACGTATCGAGTTGAGAAAGACTGCGTTGATGGCTATGAAAAGCCAGACGAAGAGAATATCAACAGCCTTCTGAATCGGCGGGGACATCTGAAAGTACATGAAAACAGCACCGAGCGTAAATACACGAGAAGACATATCAATCGCATTCTCGCTGTTGCATGGCAAGGAAAGATTGCTACCACAGCTGATGATGAGTTTGATCGCTCAGAGGACCTGGATCTGATCAATCCGGCGGTTAAATCAGACAAGACCAAGTACCCTCGCACCTACGTTTACGTTCGTTGGCTGATTGAACTGAAATGACGGAACGATGGGGCAGGATGCGCTCAATAAGAACACGGCCTTCTTAGTCCGTTGACCTCATACATACATGTGGCACGATTCGACTGGGTGAGCACTCACCAAGCGGAAGCCGTCTCCGCTCGCTGCCATATGTCTGCCGTGTAACATTGACAAACCACTGCGAGAAGTCCAATGGACTTTTGTTCTTGCTGCATCGCCGCAGTAGCGTGCATTTGAGGAGGATAAAATTTGAGTTCATTTTCTCTCGTCACTTCAGATGGCTCATCGCTGCAGAAGGATTGTTGTACACAAAGAATGCCAACTCTTCACGGAGGGCGAACCTAGGTTTAGGCTTGGATCTAAGCCACGACGCTAACGTGTAATTACAGCTCTTTAGCAAAAGGCGCATTGTAAGTAATATTCCCAATCTCCTATTGGGTCAGCTAAAGCGGGGCTGTTGCGAAGCTTACAAGCCTTGATTGGGAAGTACCAATCAGCGTGGCAACATTGCATGAATCGTCCTGCGCAAGTTGCCACAAGGTATCCGAACTAGATCGGTGTCGTGCTAATCCTACTTTCACAGCCAGTATACGCAGCCACCTGTTGAGCTACGAGTCGGTTCTCCTCACACGAGCTACTATGTCCTGAGATCCTTTCTTGCGCCATACCCGAAGCTTCTAGACTTGATAATTCGCTCCGAGAACATTATCGAACTACCTGAAGTAGACAAGGATATTGGACATGCACTTGTCCATTTCTTCTATCGCGACACATACCAGACTCGGAGTCCGCACGGTGCTACGGGCGCCTCGGATTCTGAAAGAGAATACAAGAGTGGCATATTTACCGCTGCCAAGGAACAAGAAGAGAGATATAGCGATGCGAAGACTGGTAAGCGCAGGGCATCAAGCAGATCACCTTCTGTCGGATTGGCAGACGGTGCAGTCCGTGAAGAACGCGAGAAGTCACTGGAGGTTGAACGCAAGCGCGGCTCCAGGGAGACGACTCCTAAAACCACGGCCAAGGTTAGTGATCTGGTTCAGAAGCTTATGGCCGAGTTCAAAGAAATGCATCTTGCCGTCAAGGGCGTGGAGTTTTACGAAGAGCTTGATGCTGAAGAGAAGGCCGAATTCTTCGAAGATTGGAAGGAGTACAAGGCTGCCAAGATCAAGGCCTAGTGAGGAAAGGGTATGGCAGTATCCCTATGGCTGCAACATGATATATCGTCCGCTTCGTTTTTTGCTTCCATTGTCAATTCAGGTAGACCGGTCATTGTTTGTGTATTGCGCAGCCCCGGATTAGGCGAAGAGTGCTGCTTTCGAGTTAAATAAAGTAACGTTAACTTTGACTTACAACGATGATTACCGCGAGATTGAAATGCGATAAGTTGGTGACTCGCTTCTGCATAGCTCGCCACGTACGGATGCTTGTATGACGCCAGATTAGCACGTAACGTCCATCCCTGCGTAACAGCATCCCTGCGTTAATCAGGTTGGGTTGCGCCATCTCCCACAACAAACTCTACAACAGATCTTGGGCCTTGATGATCTCGGAAAAGAATCATCCCGAAGGTACAATCCATACCGACTCTTTAAATTCTATGGACAAGCTTCCTGCGTCTAGCAATACCATCACACATCGCAAGCAGAATGAACAGCTTCATCTCGGATGACCTCGGATTGACTGCACGCCTCGTGTATGAACCATAGACTTAATGTACAGATCGACGGAAGTTTGTGAAGACCGCATTCCAAGACCAGCATATCAATATCGGCCGTGCTTGCGCTGTGGCATCAGTGAGCAAGCGAACCTGTAGAGGCGGCTTTGGCGCGACCCACTTTCGGCCTGTACTGTTCAAAACACGTGAAGAACGCATTATCTAATCTAGTAGCGAACACTAGATCGGACCGCGCGTCACAGTGTGGTTTTCCTATATCATCCAATTTGCCCTAACCAGTAACGCTGCAGCCTCGTTCTGTAACCGATTAATCGGTCAATGGACCAATCGACCAATCGCACCGGTCAACCAACCACACAACCTTCCCATCTGCTGAGCGCCCGCGATGCGCCAGCTGGCAGCCTGCTCGATGCAGGCCGCGTCTGGTTGTACGCCACCTCACCGTACTCAGAGACGGGCCTCAGCTTCTCAATACTGCAATACTACGCTAGAACACATGCGCTGCAGTTTTGGTGGTCTGCAGTATGCGCCTCCTGAAACGCAGATCGGGCGGCGATATTGAGCTAGTATCGGTCGCCAACGACTCACCCCCGCCGTACGCCATCCTTTCGCACACATGGGACCATGGCCAGGAAGTCACATATCAGGAGCTGGTCGCGGCCGTGGATAAGAGCAAGGCCGGCTACAGTAAGATCCGCTTCTGCGTCAACAGAGCGGCAGCGGACGGGTTGGAACACTGCTGGGTAGATACATGCTGTATTGACAAATCAGATCTACAGGAGCTACAGACGGCGATCAACTCGATGTTTCGGTGGTATCAGAGGGCGAAGAAGTGCTATGTATATCTTGCCGATGTCCAAATACCAAACGAGGTGGCGGAGCCACAGGTCTATCGCATCTCGTGGATAGATTCGTTCCGGCGAAGTCGATGGTTTACACGAGGCTGGACGCTGCAGGAGCTCATCGCAGCAGCCAGTCTCGAGTTCTTCGCTAAAGAAGGTCAGCTACTGGGTTCTAGGATATCCCTAGAGCAGGAAGTGTGCGAGATTACTAAGCTGCCTATGGAAGTCCTGCGAGGACGACTGCTGCCCGACTACAGTGTCGAGGACTGGACGAAATGGGTAGCCAAACGCACAACGACATTCGAGGAGGACAAGGTGTATTGTCTCTTGGGGATATTTGGCATATTCCTGCCGCTCATCTATGGAGAGGGAGAAGAGCATGCAAGATCGCGTCTGGTGGAGGAGATAGGAAGGCGGACGAATTCTGGTGTAGCAAGAATGGAGGGCCCATCAGGTATGAGATCCTGTGGGTCAGCCACTGGTCTCTTGTGGGAAGCACGCATAATTAATGATAAGAGTCGGCAGGGTGTGACACGTCTAAGGCCGATCCCGATGGTAAGGCCGCCTTTGCACAGACAGACAGCAGCGGTCGTGCTAACAGCCTGTCGGCACAGCTTGCCTACGGTCCCTCGGCTTCGTGAATCTCGACGCCCGCCAGAATGACATAGCTAACGCGCACCCGGGCACGTGCGACTGGTTCTTCGAGACGGATGCGTTCCGCGCGTGGCGAGATCGTCGACAGGTCTCAGTGAACAATGGAGTGCTCTGGATCAAGGGCAAGCCAGGCGCGGGCAAGTCTACGCTGATGAAACGCACGCTACAGCATTGCCAGGAGACTCTCCAAGGCGAGCTGATTGTGGCATACTTCTACAACGCTCGTGGGGACCAGCTGGAAAAGACGTGCTTGGGCATGCTGCGATCGATCGTGTGGCAGCTGTTCCAGAGGAACGAGGGCGTGCGGGCCCGGTTCGTCCAGCGGTTCCGCGAGAAGGAGTTGGTGCACGAGACAGGCAGGCCGGAGTGGCGGCTATCGGATCTACGTGATTTTGTCAGCTCGGAGATAGGAGGTCGTATCGCATGTTCAGTCGCTCTACTCGTCGATGCACTCGACGAGTGCAGTGATTCTGATGTCCGGGATGTTGTAGAGCTTCTCGAGGCCATTAGGATCAAGGCCAGTCACTCCGGAGCAACGGTCAGGATCTGCCTCTCGAGTCGACACTATCCTTCTATCAACATGAAGCAGAAGCTGGAGTTCGTTTTGGAGGACAAACCAGCACATCAGGAGGATATCGCCTGCTATATACGGGAGAGGCTGGAGTCCGATGATAAAAGGCTCCAAGCACAAATCAAGCGAAAGGCCAACGGGATTTTCTTATGGGCGATTCTCGTCGTCAATATCCTGAACAAGGCCTCCAATAATGGGTGTGTCGAGGAGATGGAGAAAGTGCTTGACGTTTTACCAGGCGACCTCGAAGCCATCTTCACGGCTATACTGGGCGACAACGAGGCAGACAAGGCGGAGACGGTTCTTATACTGCAGTGGGTGCTGTTCAGCAAGCGGCCCATGACTCCAGAGGAGCTCTACATTGGAGTTGTCACGGAGGCAGCTCCGAAGCCGCAAGGACCTTGGGACCGCTCTCGAGTCACGGGGCAGATGATAGAACGTCGTATCACTAGCTCTTCTAAGGGACTGATCGAGGTACGCAAAGGCGGCTATCGGCCAGTGGCACAATTCATCCATCGGTCTGTGAGTGACTTTCTGCATCGGAACCAACGCCTTTGCAGGCTGGACCAATCGCTTGGGCTGGACCCTGGTCGCGCTAGCCACAAGCGGTTGTGGCGGTGTTGCCGGAAGTACATCGAGCAGCTCGACAGAAGGCAAACAAGCGAAGGGGACTTTGAAGATGCCAGTGACCAGTATCCGTTTCTTAAGTATGCGCTTGGATCGATTTTCGTGCTTGCTAATGGAGCATTGCCTATCCATGGATCAGGCCAGCATTGGACCAGCCCTTCTACATGGCTGTCTATACTCCGCAGTCCCGAACGCTTCACAACTTCAGAGATCGAGATCTTGCAGTGGCTCAAGGGTCATGGCAGATGGTTTATGTGGTAGAAGCGAGGTAAGATAATGCTTAGAGTTCGACTTGATTATTATGAAGAGGTGAAGGAAGAGATCGAGCTGCTCTATCTCCTCTTAGCCAATAGATACAGCAGATTGGCATATCTGCTTTTAGTTACAGAGGACGTTGACGTCAACGCTCAAGGTGGCGACTACGGCAACGCACTCCAGGCGGCTTCATTTGATGGATTTGTGGAGGTGGTGCAGCTGCTTCTCGACAAGGGAGCAGAGGTCAACGCTCAAGGTGGCTTCTACGGCAACGCGCTCCAGGCGGCTTCATTCAGTGAATCGGTCGAGGTGGTGCAACTGCTTCTCGATAAGGGAGCGGAGGTCAACGCTCAAGGTGGCTACTACGGCCACGCGCTCCAGGCGGCTTCAAATGAAGGATCGGTCGAGGTGGTGCAGCTCCTTCTCGACAAGGGAGCAGAGGTCAATGCTCAAGGTGGCGTCTGGGACAACGCGCTCCAGGCGGCTTCATTTAATGGATCGGTCGAGGTGGTGCAGCTGCTTCTCGACGAGGGAGTAGAGGTCAACGCTTAAGGTGGCGTCTACGACAACGCGCTCGGGGCGGCGTTAAGTAGATCTTACGACGCAGTCATTAAGATGCTACGTGAGAATGGTGCTGAAGGTCCGGACTGACAATACACAGAAATCAGAAGCTACTGTGGTTTCCTGCTTCAATTTGAACTGATCTAAAACGGCCCATGTACTTTCTAATCCCATGCAGAAACAGTCACGTGCACAGCATAACTCACTACGTAATTTCTGGTGATCGTTGGACGCAAAGGTTAGCATCGATAGAACATGACAAACGAATATCGTATTGTGCGTTCGGCCTGTACATTCTGAAGCATTGATGCTGTCTCCACTGCACGTCCTAGTGACACGGGTAAGCGCACGTACATATTGTTATAATTACACTACAGGGTGTCGACGTGACGCGGCCCGTCCCGAAAGCCGTTTCGGAGGTTAGAGTACGCTAAGTATTTGGCACAGGGCACGAAGCGGGGTTTCCTGGTGGCTGCCTCTGAATAGCTGATATTGCTGCCACAGCACATGTCTGGTATAGCAAGTTATAAGGATAAATGTCAGACGTTCTGATGAATCCGAGGTTGTCCGAAATAAAGCTGTTCCAATTGCCCGCGACAAAAAGTGGTATTACTGGTTATACAAAGATACCCTATAGGTACTTCGTTTATTAGGATGGAAACTCTGTACTAACAAGCTTAATCCGAGATTATGAAAGCATCACAGCAACCGTTGACTTTGTTGTGGTCGAGGGTGCTGGCAGAGCTGATCTACGCAGGGTACCCTGTTACAGGAAGCGCAAATCGCAATGGCAATTTGCTAAAGAGCCTTGAGGAACGAAGATCTTCGGACAGAGAAGAAGAGTTCAGTTGAGAGCATTGGCATTTGACGAAGAAAGCGAAGACAAGGTGTACAGGAAGCGCAAATCGCAGGGCGATTAGCTGAGAACAGCCTTGAGGAACGAAGGCAGAGGACAGGGGCAGTGGCGATGTGCTAGTTCTTATCGGAGCATGTGACTGTTGGCAGCTTCAGGCTGCCGAATAACTGTCACAGACCCTGAAAATGAACCCTGGTCATGAACCTAAAGCAGTTAGTACCATTGAAATCGTCCAACACCCCATAATTGTGAATACCGCGTCAAATAATGGTCTTAAGATGCTTCGATTTAGTATTAAAGAAACTAAGAGCGGTGAGAGTTAGTAGAATGAAAAAAAAATTCGAAAGACCGATAAGAAAACATCGGCGCTTGCTCCGTACGCTCTCTGATTGGTCAGACCAAGTGTATGGCAACAAGCCGAATTATGGGGTCGAGCAAGGCTTACAGTATATACATGTTAGATCTCCAGAGGCATGCAGATAGGGAAACCATTCGGAGTCGAACAAAGCTGAACATAAAAGGCGGTTGTGACTGTGTTGTGACAGTGTTCACTGTCGATGAGTTTAGCTTGATGGAAAGTATGGTACTTGACGGACCCCCGTTTCCAAAACCCAATCAGGTTTTTCCTTTGAACTCATTCAATCAATGTTCAACACTTTCTTCGTAGGTTGACGAGTTCGGTGTGGTCTTGTCATTTCGTCTGGAGATTGAACTGGTTGTTCGTCCAGAGTACTCGGAGATGACGAGCCCGTATCGGTCAACGTGGTTTGCGTACTCTCCATACGTGACCGCTTCGGTGGTGGTGACATCTCCTCTGTGTATGGAGTGTCACGTATTTGTGCTTGGGCTGCAAGTCAGAATAGGACAAAGGTAGTGTGGCAGCGTAGCTCACATGGCGGTATGGCTGCAATGCTGTCATCGGTCGAGGAGGGGCCAGGAGTGACTGGCCCCGGATGATCAGATTTGCGTTTGGCCGGGGACAGGAAGCTGGACCGAGGGTCTGAGGAGGAGTGCTTGGCAGAAGAGGTTGTTGAGAGCGACATGGTACTTCGAGCTGGCGTTTCGTGGAAAGACCAGGAGTCGGGGACGACGACAAGAACGTAATCCTGCGGAAGTTGCGGTGGATGGAGCATCAAATCATGGTCAAGAAGACCGGCCACTCTGCCTGTGCAGCTGATCGTCGTGTTAGCCAGGAACTGTGTGCTAGGCCTGTCAGCCATCTTCTTGCAGCGCACCATCCAAGGGTTCACGTGAATGGGGAAGATCACGAAGACCTGGAACTGGCGGGAACCTCTGAAAGGAGGCTTGGATGGATTGCCCGGATTGATGAAGGTTGAAAGCTGTACGAAGCCGCAGCATTTCTGCTGCGTGTCCGAGAGACCGGACACATGATCTTTGCGGAGTAGTGTTAGGCCCGAGCCGACTATGGGGCCTGTGAAAGTGACGATGGGCGAGATGTTCGGGAAACAGTCTGCCGTGCTGAACATGCGGGGGCCAATCCTGGAAAGCAAGTGCAAGTCAGTATTTGTAAGATCATGAAGCTGGGGAGATGGATATACGGCTGGTAACATTGATCACGGACAATGAGCGATGGAATCGTGTAATTCTGTGCTTCATCGACTGCGTCTGAGTCGCTGTTGGGACCGATCTCCCATGTCAATGCGTACGGATGAACTGTGCCGTAGAGGAAGAAGCACTGGTCGTTCCAGTTCGACGGATCGATGACTGCTTGGTCATATATGGACAGGTTGAGGCTGAAAGGAGCCAGGCCGATGTTCTCGTCATCCTCTTTGGGTTGAAGAGTCGTATACTCAGGGTTGTACAGCCATGGTGGCGGAGGGAAGTTGACCGTCGCGATGGTCTCGAAATTAAGGCCTTTGAATTGCTGTTCTTCAGGAGATCCAAATCTGTTAAGGGGCGGCACGCGTGCTATGAAAAACATGGACATGTCACCACCGGCAGCCTTGGGAGTGTCGGAGGGGCCACGCTGATGCGGGGAGGAATCTGGCGATGTATATGGGGAGGTCATTGCTTGAGAGATTCCTTGACGGGCTTGCAGCGGGTTTTCTGTCTGATGTGATACATGAGAGGTCAGATCGCAAAGCTGTTATATGGTGATGAATGGAAAGCGGGCGGGGTAACAGCTATCGGGATAGAAGTGGTCGGGTGACGACGTATCGCGGAACCATGCTGTATTGGACGGAGCATTCCAGCTCGCACGGCAGTCGCTCCAGTAGGCATCCCGAAGTCTGGTGTGCAACAGGCGCGTGCAATGGATCCAACAAGATTCCGCCACAAGTGTGTCGAGACGCAGGGAAGACGAGCGAAGCTGTGTTCGAGCATCCGTCGCAGCTCGATGGGTTGAGGTGATGGTGGTGAGAGAGGGATATGGGGTCTGACTTTAGACTTTTATAATTTCTTTTGTCGCTCAAACGGAGCGGGGTCCCTACATGCTATTGGTGCATTGGACTCGGCTGGCTATGGTCACGTTATAACTATGTAAGTGGCTTGGAATCTGGATTCTGGATGCTTGGATTTTGTGATGATCACATTTTGTGCATAATAGTGTAGGGTTGACGATAAGCTGATCTATGCAGATGAAATGGCGCGCTAGACGACGGGGAAGCGGAGAGGATGGTGGCATGGAAGGTGACGAGGTGCATATAGTGTGAACCTAGACTTTCGTAGTCGGACGGGGGAAGCTGAGGGGGAACTGCGCTGCCAGATCCGAGTGGTCGTGTCTATTCTGATCAGCCGACTTTTTTGCGTCGTGCAGCGCCGACAAGATGGTGTTCGGTCGGTGAGCGTGGATTGGCTGCAATAGAAAGCGTGAAAGGGGAGATCACATGGTGGCCAGGCTTCTGAGGAGGCATGAGTGAGGCCGGACCGACGGTGGGGGTCGAGAGTAGGAAATTGTTGGTATGGGAATGTCGGAGCCAACGTAAGCAGGGTAAGTGAAGTATGTGAGGTGGCGGTAGGCGAGCAACACGGCCGGATCTATGCTCCTGGAAATTGAGGCTTCAGTGTGGTGAAGCAAAGCAGGATACGGAAATAGGAATAGAAGAAGAAACCGACAGACCGGTGAGATGAACAGTCACCAAAGAAATTTCCAGGCCTCCGTTGGGCATCCATGGTGGCCATTTGACCAAAACGTTCGAGGTGTCACAGTGCCGTGTCGGCCAGGGCAATGGGAGTCCGAACCGTGGCAGCGAGAGGTAGGCGGTACCGGGCAGACCTTGCGTGAGGTATTGGAAGAGCTGCAGGCACCAAGAGTCTCGGAAGAAGTGCAACGGCAGGATGGGCAGAGGACTGCTATCGCGGGCACATATAGGGCGCGCATCTTTGGAAGGACGTCGGAAACGCTTAGTCGAGGTTCAGGGTATGAAACCGGCATGCGGAGATCGCACAGAGTCCGGGGAGAGAAAGCGCCGAATTATGGGCAGAAAAGGAAGATCACCCGTAGTGTGAAGGCCAGAACGAGGATCACGGAAGGGGTGGCCAACACGGCTATAGGCGTAGCGAAGTCGTTGGCAGAGGCGCCGGTGGATATTCGGGAAGAGGGAAGCACTCAAGCAGTAGAACAGGCACCACAAGAAGTCAATGAACGATCTCCAGCAGTGGAGCAGGCACCGCAGGAAGCCAGGGGACGGTCTGAGCCAGTGGAGCAAGGGGCGCAGGACGCTGGAGTGGGAGGGGAGATGGAATTCACGCAGGCGCAATCGCAACTTAGCAGCGAAGAAACAATGGACGTGCCTGGGGGTGTGGCTTCTGTTGCGCGAGAGCAAGATGAAGTGCACGACGTCCAACCCAGGCCGACGAATGCAAGACAGACTTTAGTGGACATGTCGTGGCTAGTCGGGCAAGAGCATGGGCGTGAAGCAGCGACAAGGGCCCGTTCGCCGTGGCGTTATAGGCAGAACACAACGATAACTGGTGTTGACCACATGAAGATGCCTGCAACTGCAATGGGCATCGCGCAAATGCAAGGTAGAGCCCGTGCGAATGATCCAGGGCACAACGTGCTGCAGTCAAGGGAATACCGCCAAAGGACGGAAATCACTGGCGTCGATCCGTTGGATGCTCCTATCGGATGTAGCCGTACGAACGAAGATAGTGAGTCCTCTAACCCAGCTCCGACTGTACGGGACGGAGGTGAATCGCTGTTCTACAGAGCTCTGGGCAGCGCGGAGAGAGCCACGGTCTTCGATCGTTCGAGCGTAGGAGACAAGCTGGATGAGCTACAAACAAATCTCGGGTCACGCAGGTCTGCTGATCTGTACGAGTTCTCACAGCTGGAGTACGAAGAGGCGAGACTTGAAAGCGGCCAGTCAAGAAGAAGGCGTCGCCTCACAGGTGATGGGCCTGGTAGCAATGACTCGGATCATTCGGCGCGCAAGAGGACAAGACTGGTCGAAGGTAACGAGAAAGCCAGCGAGGACGCAAGTGGAATGATACAACTTGCAGCGACCATGCAGGCACTAGAAGAGGTTTTCAAGGAAAGGAAGCGACAATCGGCAGGGCGCCTGTGGTGCGATCCGGTGCCTCATATGCGGAAGGTATCCACCGTATGCGAATTCTACAAAGCCTTTCACGAAACGACAACGTTGCCGCTCCAAACTTGCGTGGTCTGCTACCGCAAGTTCCCGTTTGCTCAATTGCAAGAGTTCGAGGACGTCCAGAGCAAGCTGGCAGATCTCTATAGCCAATATGGTTCGCAACTTAGATGCGACCGATGTTTTGCTCCCGGAACACGCATTCTTGCATGTGCAGAGTGCGCAAGGAATATAGAAAGAGGGGTACTGTCGCCTGCAGGCCACGTGCATACGTGGCTACGATGTGAGCATCTGTACCCAGATGAGTTGAAAGGTCTATCTCCGATTGAGGAGAAGCTTATCGCGTTGAATTCTTGTTATGGCTTCATCACAAAATATAGTGTCGTGAAGGGCCATCGCGAGAGCGCGACATATCCAAAGCATGTCAAGGGACATATCACAATTTTCGCGAATAATGTTCAGGAGCTCGTGACGCGTGTCCTGCCGCATCCGTTATTGAAGGTGATGGATGAAATTCACGTCTCGTGGCAAGGAGCACAGAAGCCGGCTCCCAAGGACCTCTCAGTCCTACTATCCGTGAGGCGCCGTGCGATTGAGAGGGCACTCGTGTGGCTGAAGCGGAACAACCCGCACTACGGCGACATAGAGATAGACACGGCAGAGATGGAAAGTTGGGGCGCGCCAGTAGATGGAGTACCTTCACAGGTTTACGAGCGCCTGGAGCGTGATGAGCCGTCCGCATCGGAGAAGATCAGCACGGCACAGCTGGTGCCGCCCACGGAGCGTGGCCTCGAAGCTGAGGACAGCCTGGATTTGAGAGAAATCTTGGCGACACTGGAAGATGGGGAGACAGTCGGTATCGGCAACACAGCACTCGCCAACGGTACTGTCCGAAGTAGAGATGTTGAGGCAGAGGCTACCACTGAAGAGAAAGATAAGACCATTCACGAGATTCATGCGTCGGGCATGTTCGCACTCGATGAAGCTCCTGATGTTGATGACACGGAGAAATTGCAGTATCTTTACAGCGCCCTCGGCAGAAATGCGAAGCCAGTAGACAGCGGACGATGTATTTGGAGAGAGAGCATGTCTGAGCCTTATATTGTCGTTTCGAGGGGGGATAGCTTCGCAGACTCGAAAGATGTGTGGTTCTTTGCGAAGGCATTTCCAACACTGTTTCCATTTGGTGGTGGAGGTCCACGCCAAGTTGAGGAGAACATGTCAAGACGTACAGAGGAGAGTTCGCTGATAGAGGAGGCTGTGGCAGAACGCATTGTATCGTCCCGAAATTTGAGTATGGAAACATGGGCACGAGTTGTCTTACAGCGTCACGGCGGCCGTTTCGCTACACACCGCGTTTTCGCCTTCCTCGTATTCAATATGCTGGTGAGGTTCCGGAACCATCAAGTCAGTATGATGTCGGTGACCAGAAAGGACTTCCCCGAAGTGGAGCGCATCGTGCAGTCGCTAAGCGTAGAGAGGCTCGAGAAGGCCAGAGACGAGCTCCAAGCTGCGGGGAGAACAACTGATAAAGAAGTGAAGCAGCTGTTACGGAGCTTGTCCCTCTATGGGTATCGGCAGCCCATGTCGCGAGAGCTTCGGCTAGGCATGCGACGCAAAATCAAATCTCTTATAGTAAGAGATGGGATTCCAGCGATTTGGTTCACGTTGAATCCGAACGACATCACAAATCCGATCAAGCTCAGGCTCGCGGCGTATCGAATCAAGGAGCCGGAGGAAGCAGAGGCGTTCCTGACTAGGTTGGACATGTCATACAAGCGGGCCCGGTTAGCAGTATCAGACCCTTTGAGCTCAGCTTTGTTCTTCCACCGGGAGATGTCGATGTTCTTCAAGTACTATGTGAGAGTGGGTGAGCCATCTGTGTTTGGGCGAATAGCGCAATACTTCGGAGCCGTCGAGACTAATGAACGAGGTGCACTCCATCTGCATGGTCTTCTCTGGATCCATGGAAACATGGGTCTAAGCTCCCTCCCGGCGGAGATTGAAGATAGCGATGGCTATGCATACCAGGAACAGATCACTCGTTACGTGGACAGCGTATTCACGGAGGTATGGTTGTGCCCAGGTACGCTGGTTGAAACATGCGCCTCACTGATTTACTATTGCGCAGGATCTTGACCAAGAAGCGTTCTACGCGCTGCAGACGGAGAGGTCTGTGACGTCAGCTATCTCGGCGATCGTCCGTAATTTGGAGCAGATGTCCACTGCGTTTGAGGAAGAAGCGAACTTTTGCGCAGGAGCGACGCAGATTCACACCCATAGCCCCACGTGTGTGAAGTACTCCATCAAAAAACCCGCAAAAAGTAGACACCTCTGCAGATTCAAGGCACCGTGGAGACTTGTGGAGAGAACAGCTTTCAAGCCGGGCGGAATACTGGAGATCCGGCGCAATCACAACATGGTGAATCGGTGGAACAAAGCTATCGCTGTTGGCTTGCGCCACAACCATGATATCTCGTTCATTGCAACACAAGTACGAACCATGGCTATAGTGTACTATGTGACGAATTACGCAACGAAGATTGAGGATCCAGTGTGGAAACGTGCTGCCGCGGCGGCAGAGGTGCTGGACGGCTCGGAGGCGGCGGCCAGTGAAACCGGAGCGGAAAACAGAACACGACGCTTCCTAGTGAAGATGGCGAACAGAATCTTCACGGAGCGAGTTTTGTCGCAAGTAGAGGTGACTGCTCATCTCCTGGGTCTGGGTACAGAGTTCAGCCATAACAAGGCGTGGACATATCTAAATGTTTCCACACTCTGCTGGGAGATCTTCCGAAGGTGGGACCACCTTCGAGTCACCGCTGGCGGCGCAGAAGGTGATGCTGTGGACGGCGCGGTGATCCTGGAGCAAGCGGGTCAGAAAACCACTTTCGTACAGGCGTATCCGTATCGTGGTCCAAACCTAGCAGATCTCTCGCTGTATGATTATATGTCAGTCGTGATGCTGAAGCGTAAACGTGCAGCAGCCAGTGTTCGAGGAGGCCTGGAGTTTGACGCGCTCTGGCCAAGCTCGAGGACGTTGGTGCAGGCGATACGGAGGCCAAGCGAAGAAGCAGTCGTCTGCCTGGATGGGTACTTGAGCATGGATCTAGATGAGGAGGATGGGCAATGCTACAGGAGGTATGTCCGCGGTCGCAGACATTTGCAAACCAAGCGTCCATCGGATTGAGCAATTGGATAACGGGTCATAGGGCAGCAGTGCAGCGCCTAGCTATGTTCGTGCCTTGGGAGCGGTTTCTCGCTGATACCTCTGGCGACGTAAACGATATCTGGGACAGACACGAGCGACAGTTGCCTCCAAGATTGGCGGCGATTGCCGGGAATATACAGCTTCTCCAGCGATCCGCAGAGGACGCCAAACGTGACGCTCGACAATGGGCAGCCCAGTCGGGAGAAACAGATCCGATGGCCGACGCGGTGGATTTCGCAGCTGGCGAGAGCGAAGGCGAAGGATGCTCACGGGCTCCCTATAAGCCAGGCGATATAGGCAATGCTATCCGTCTGATCGATGTCCTGAGAAGTGATATGATAAGTGATACGAGCATCAATCAGCAGACGCCAACCTCCTTCGATACGAGGTTGGTAATACAACAGCTGTGCCGATTCGAGCAACTTGCACTGGTGTCATCGGGAGAACTACTCTCCTCCAAGATTGACGAACCTCGGTCCAGGAAGTTCGGCATCTGCGGAGGTGCACTGGTTGGTGAGCTTATACCTGAACAGGCCAAAGTGAGACCGATCAAGTCACAACAGGCCAGCCTATCGCTCGAGAGGGAGAGGACGATTCAAGGTATCCAGTTGCAGGCATACGACGGCTCTGAGAGCCAAAGTATAGCTACATGCCGCGTGTTCAGTGGTTTCGGAGAGGATGACATCGAGGTCATTCCAACAAGCTCGAGAGACGGACCAGCGGCCCGTGGACCCACGACACGGCCTCGAATCGGGCCCTCGACCTCGTTCGTCATGGCAGGGAAGCAAATCGCTGCATCCTTCACCTTGAATAGAAGACAGAGCGTCTCGCTCATGCTTATATGTCGGCAACTAGATCGCGTGCACACAGGTGAGAGCGACGTCCCCCAACTGTGCCAATTCATCGGCGGCCCAGGCGGCACAGGCAAGTCTCGTGTCATAGAAGCCACCATCGCACTATTCGCAGGCAAGGGCATGGCGCATCGTCTACTCGTGACGGCAACCTCTGGAACCGCAGCCGCCAGGATCAATGGTATCACAATCCATGCTGCATGCAATCTGTCGCTGGACAGCTCTAACGCCATGTCAAGCAGCGGCTCAGGCCAGGCCGGATTTTCGTCTTTCGCAACAGGTCTTCGGTTGGATGGGCGAAGACGGATGGATTGGCAGGATAGATACATGCTGATCATCGACGAAATCAGCATGCTAGGAGCGAGAACGCTCTATGCTGTGAACGAACAGTTATGCATGTTGCGTGGTCGTATGCAGGATTTTGGCGGCATCCCAATAATCCTGTTCCTCGGAGACTTCAGACAATTCCGTCCTGTGCAAGAGCGGAGCATTCTACTACCCAGCAGCGACTATCCCTGGGACGAGGGCAAGTCGTTCAAGGTAGAGCAGAGGCGCCAACATGATCGAGCCCACATGATCTGGAAGCGGTTTACGACCGTTGTGATGCTGAGCGAGCAGGTCCGTGCTGCGGGTGACCCACAACTGCAAAGGTTGCTGATGCGGATTCGAGGAGGTTTTGCCGACCAGAGCGATGTTGAGCTTTTGAATCGTACGTGCTACCAAGAAGGCAGACAAGTCCCATGGGAGAGTGGCATCACCGTAGTAACGACGCTCAATAGGCATAGGTGGAGATTGAACGTGGAGGGGACGCTGGCGTACCAAAGACAGCACAAGGCTGAGCTAAGAATCTTCATCTCGGAGCACAAATGGAAAGGCGGTTCACCAACAGAAGAGGAGGCTCTCATGATCATGAGCTACGGCGATGATAGTAGCGTGCCGGTACCGGCCATATTCATGTTTGTCCCGGGCATGCCAGTCGTCGTCAACAAGAACATCCATACCAGCTTGAAGCTAGTGAACGGGTCAGACTACCGCGCACTAGACGTCATAATCGACAAGGCATATCCAGGCCATCGTGTTTCCGCCGCCATCATTCTTCATTTTGGGCCGCCCGCTGGTGTTATCCTCGCAGCGGAGTCTACGAGTGACTTCACGTTCGTTGGCATGCCGCCCGGCACTATCCTCCTGACACCCCTGAGTTCGAAGATTGAGTGCACGAGAAGACGGCCGTGGCAGCGCCGCGACGTGACTCGTAGAGGTCTGCCGTGTACTGCGGCCTTCGCTTGTACAAATTATAAGGTGCAAGGGAGGACTTTGGATCGCGTGGCGCTAGAGCTACGAGGTGCGAGGACTGTCCGGGTCAATGGACAAGCGGTTCCCACACCGTGCGACCCGTATAGCCTCTACGTGCAGCTGTCGAGGAGTTCGTCTCTGCGAGGGATAATGCTTCTATCTAAGGCACGGGAGATAGACATCGTCGGCAACACAGTGTCAGAGAACATGGTTGCGGCGGAGAAGAGGTTGGAGGAGCTCAGCGAGGCGACTGTTCAAGAGGTCGAGGCATGGGAAGAGGCATTAAAGTTAGCGCGCCGTTCAACCCTAGCTAACTTTATCCACACTGCAGCCTGAGGCTTGAAACGCTCAAGGCACAACGCGGAAATCTGGGCGAATTCGACAAAGACAAAGAAATGAAATGAGCACGAGCGGAGGACATCTGCAATCAGTTTCTCGCGACGAGGCTGTATTTAATCAAAGCTGTCGCATTTATTACGCCATATTTACAGCACAACTAGGACAAACACAGTAGGGAAGTGGCCGTGCAGGCTGTGGCGACAGATTTCACGTGATTTTAGGAGGAAGTGCGGGTCCCTAGAAGCCTTTTCGTTCCTCAAGGCATTAGCTGAGAACAGCCTTGAGGAACGAAGAGTATCCGATAGAAAATGAGATATTAAGTTAGTTAAGGGCATCGGCAATCAACACGTGAAGTGAAGAAAAGGCTTAGATCGCCAAGGAACTAGCCTGGTTTAGAATAGCTGTGCTCCGCCAAAGCGTTTTTCATCACCTGGAAACCCCGCGATAATCAGCGTCTTCGCTCTAACACATTTAGTGCTAAGTCTATGAACGTACTTTCGTACACAGACTAGTAACTTAGCAATCTTATTATCACTAGTGCATTACTAATCAACTATAGAAGAGCTAGATCAAGTTATGTCGGAGTGGCAGGCTGAGCGCGAGGAGGTATGTGATGAACATAGGTTCGTTTCCCGTAGCTAACGTAGAGCATAGTTTGTGGGTTATGTCCGAGAGCAGAGAATAAGTTTAGGAGTGCTAACGAGGGCGTGCGTGGCGGCATAGGCTGTAAGTTGAGTCTGGCGATAGATAGGTAGGAACGAGTACTAACGAGGGCGTGCGTGGCGGCGTAGGCTGTAAGTTGAGTCTGGCGATAGATAGGGTAGAATAAGTGCTAACGAGGCCGTGCTTGGCGGTGTAGCGGGTGAGTTGACTTTGGCGATGGATGAGTATAAATGAGCGCTGACGCGGCCGTACTTGGCTGTGTAGGATGTGAGTTGAGTCTGGGGATAGACGAGCATGAACGAAGATTTGCAAACACTCCTTGTCCCGCCGTTCAATCCGCACGCTACATTTTCCGTTGGGGGTTCCATCATATGCGGCTATGAATTTGAAGCTGTAGAGGTTTTCCCCGCTCAGATCTCACATCTACATTCGAATATCTTGACAATCAACATTTGGATGAGAACGACAGGCGTCGCGAACACAACTCATACCTCGACACCTGGCCCAACGGGCTCGAGCATACTCTTAATGGAGGTGACGATACAACTAAAGAGAGCGTGGATCACTAGTATGTCTACTGTGAAGGCAGCATTCCGGAGGACCAAAGGTTATGAGGACATGGTTTGTGTCATATGGCGCGAGTTCTTGAAGACTACGAAGACCAAACAATGTCCCTGCTGCTGCCCTCATGACTCCGTGCCATTCGAGACCCATATGATGTCTAAGCATGTTGAGATCGTTTGTGTTCAAAGAACAAAAGGAAGAAAGAGGGGTCGAGATTTCACAACCCCCTTTTTTGGATATCCCGAGATGTATGGAATAGAAGGCTATTGTAGTTCGCAGCTCGGAGATATGGGCACTTAGCTCAACCTTTGGGATGGTACAGTCGTTGAATAGACCAACTATGTATATATTCAATGCAAGGTCTCGCTTTATCATGCGATCGTACGGAGTCAGCCTGCTATATTAGGTATATGAACAAGGTACCATTCTTTTTCGTCCTTAGCACGACGACTGTAAGCCTGTCTATATAACACCTCACACATCAACTGTCAAATAGTGCAATTGTGAGACACAGATGTCATATCTAATCCTGCTCCTATGCTGCATTTCAACTATCTGCTGAACGAGTTGAACTATCTATCCGAGCCCAGAAGGCAAAATGGCACGTGACAAACGATCCAAATTCTAGGCTCTGCGAATCAACTGGCGAGATTATGCTGCATCCATGCATAAGGCTCCATGACAGTCTGACTTGCGACAAACGGAATAGGCTCAATCTGCTGCTACGGAGATATTCAAGGAGGAAATTTGGCCGGGAAACTCCTGAATCCGATGCTCGGAGAATTGGGGCGTAGCGCCGAAGATTCCATCGTCGTTCCGAATTCTGGGCTGTGGCATTGGACTGGGCATATGCGACCCTATACCGGACTCCATAGATGATTGCGCTAAGTATATATATATAAGACAGCTACATTAATGTATGCTGTAGTCGTCCTTCTCGTCCTGACATCATCCAGTCGACGCACAGCTGGGACTACTTCATTGCCTTACCATGTGCGACGACGATCGCGACAACAGAGAATCCACAACTATTAGCATCTCACCAGACGACAGCCTATATACTCCCACCAGATCTAGTTCAACGTACCTGAACTCAAACCCAGCACCTTGCGTCTGCAACCTTAGCGTCAGGCTTCTTCAACGGGAACATAGATGGGTTGGGAATGCCGAAAGCCTTGATGAATGTGTGGGAGATTGTCGTAGCTTCCACGATGAAGTAGACAACGGCTTTTTCCCGTTCGTTCTTGGCGAGAAGTGCGTTGACGTGGGGAGTGTCCGTCCGGCTAGGGTTACCGATGACGATGAGGTAGATCTTGAATATTATGCGGATGAAGTCAATATGCACTGTGTTGCATGTTCTGACGCCGGCAAATCTGCAGCATCGTTTAAGATGTACCAGTCCGTTTTACGCTTTGCGCATGCCAAGGATGGATACACAAGACCCCACCTCGTGAGTGTAATTTGTTGTATCATGGAACGTTGTGACATTGACACGAATAGGCTTGGTTCATGGACTTTTATGAATTGGACCAGACATACTGTTGTGTCCTATGGCGCTTGGACAATACGAAAACAGAACCTGAACAAGGCGCGATATTTGGTATTTGGGGTGCTGGTGGTGCCCACAGCCGACTAATCTTCCGCGTAGTTGCGAAGCCTAAAAGGAAAGTGCAAGATGAGTTTTCTTGTCTGAAAAGTGAGACGACTAACCAACTGGTGCATCTTCTTATGCGCCATGAGGTGTACATTGGAAGCACCACAAAGGCAGAGCACGATTTACAGCAACAACTGGAGTGTTTTGGCGAACCTCAGTGGGACTTATATGCAAGATAGAAGTTCCCTGGAGGAGTTGAATCGTCTGAAGATGATGTTGATGCGTATTGCGCGGCGTGTTACGATATCTCAGCTGCAGATCGACGGTGTATGCTCTTCCGTTTGAGCAAGTTGGTGTTGCGACCTTCTCAAAACCGGGAGTTCCGAGTACGTTACTTGACATAGCAGATCTCCCATGATTCAATTGACATATGGTATCTAGATACTTGCTTACAAGATTAGCGGAAGGTCCCACGATGCACGATATGTTTTCTTCAGCAAAAGGGGGAGCGATGACACCCTGAGATTCTTGAAAACGGATGGTTCATACACGGACCTTGCCTTACGCCTTGTACGCAAGTATTCAACGATGGCTCAAATTGAGCAATCTCATATGCCTCACTCACTCTGCAGCGGCGCTGCTCCAAGTAAAAGTACACGCTACGAAGTACAGGCGCAAACGCCCAGGAAGAAGCCGGGACTATTCAAATCGGGCTTCAAAGCAATCAATGAAGCCAGGATCAGCCCAGAGAACGCCCAGGATGTTGAAGCAGGGACGGCGCGGTTGGCTGAACCATCTGAACGTGATGCCAATAACACGTTTCCAGCGACCAAAAGCTCATTGAGATCAAAAGAAGTCGTTGTGGCAGAAGGAGAACAGCGAAATAGTGACAGCGTAATGCTAGAACATCATGCTGAGGAGCAAGAGGTTAACAGGCACCAGCACCAAGGTTGATGGGATATTTTCTAACTTTTGGTAGGGAGCATTACATCTTCTGAAGATGGCGTGGCCGGGAACACAGCTGCGATCCGGTTCGTCTTCGTCCTCCATCTTATATACTTCTGACTATACACGACAATCAGAAGACATCGAGGAGTATATTACGAATGAAAAGAAGAGAAATCATGAGCTGGAGTGCATTAAGAAGCAGAGAACTGATGAATTGCTGGTAAGGACGTCGAGAGACACATATTTGGTCAGTGGCTCAATCGAAGACAGGGTTTAAAGAAGCAGTGGCACCTGCAAGAGGAATACGAGCGCGAACACCGGAAGAATCAGCAAGACGAAGCCGAGATAACACAACTGGAGGAGCAGATTGTGACACTAAAACAGCGTCTTGAGGGATGTAGACAGGTGAGCTAATGGAACTTGATCGTCAACATAGATTATGTGAAATATGCTTGCCTGTAACTACATCAGCCAAGGCATTTCGCAATCTTAGAAGTATACATGTTACCCACGCTCAGTGCGTCCATGACGAGTTGCTTGATGTCCGCATTGTCGTCTGTGATTCTCCGCACGTCAAGGCAGACGCCAATCTGACTGTACGCCAACTCAAAGCTCTCGGGGCTCATAGTGGGCACCCATAAGACAAATCGTCCAGCGTGTCGAGCCAGTACGCGGTAAGCAAGCTCAATGACGAGAGCTGATTTTCCGCAGCCGCCAAGGCCGTAGATCGTTGTACGTCGGTGTGCATTAGAGTAAAGAAACTGCTCGAGTGAATGGAGCTCGCTTTCTCGTCCGCTGAAGTGCTCGTTCCGTGGGAAAGGAAGCAAAGAGGAGACTGCACATCGCCGGATCAGTTCTATGTTCAACTCGCGTCTGTATACCAGAGAACGTACCCGGTAGGTCCTGCACCGGTCCTTCCTCACTCCAAGCCTGGCGCATCCGTATCTTGCTACCCGACCGAGATTCTGCCTATGCTTCTCCTTTCCCATATATGAGCGGCAGAAAGACCTGGAAGATTCCGAGGAGGCAGTACACCTTGTCTTACCTGACAGTTGTTGACCGTCTAGCTGCTCAGCTCAGCCGCTTTTCCACGCGGAACTCGGCCAGGCGTTGTCTTCGCAATGCTCTGATGTGAATTCCGGTGACTTCACAGATATCCTACTCTAGTGATATCCTACTGCCTAGCCACTTGCCATCCTTAGAGAATAAGTCGACCGTAGCTAGCGCAAGAAGTTCTTGAAGCGTCCAGCCTCGTGTAAACCATTTGCTGCTTGCTTGCTCGGAAAGCCTGCGACCAATCGATCCGGAAAGCTTGAGCATTGCTAACCTCCCCAATCACCCCGACGTCAGACGGATACAAATAGCACTTTTCAGCCGTCTGATACCACCCAATATCGAGGATATCGCTGTTTGGAGCTCTTGAGGGTAGGATGGGTCGAAGCAAAAGCAGATTTTTGCTTGCCCGGTCTTGCTCTTGTCCGTGCCTACCACCAGCTCGCGGTATGTGACCTCCAGGTCATGGTCCCAAATGTGCGATAGGGTGGCGTAAAGCGGGGGTGGTTCACCGGCGATCGTGACAGCTGGATATTGCCATCTGGTGTGCACCGGAGGTATGACCTCACATAGGTCGTAGACGATGCTCTACGTGCAGCGCAGTAGGAAATTACGGTCCTTTGGTGTAGGTGGAGGGCATGCGGGCATCTTGCACGGTCCTGGGTTGCTCATAACAAAGATATTGATTCCCCTCAGCAAGGCTGCACGCTGGATGTGCAGCGGGTGCAGCCACAGGCCAGCGCCAAAGTTGTGACTTCAGTTGTGATTATTGCAGCGGCTATTTTGGAAAGCACTAGTATCCACATGGATATTGGTAAGGTATTGTGTCACTTATCAAGTATCTTGTGCTTATGAGAGCTCTTTAAATTACTTCACTCGTTGTTCTTCGTTCAAGGCGGCCTCAATTGTCTCGTGATCTGGTTTTGACCGTAAACCGGATTAGGTATATTCTACCACCCAGCCGACGACAAACCGTCGCTTCTTGCTTAGCTCAACTTCGGGGCGGCGACATTGCGCGACGGGTCAGTCACAAATTCAACTTAAGCAACTACACTGCTCTGCAACAGCCCGAGAAAGGGTCAAAATCAAATTACAGCGCGCCAAAAGCTGGATGGTGAGGCCGCAACAATATGTTGTGCTCAGCGATGTACCCCACCGTGCCCATGCAGACGATATCGAGCGCGCCATCACTGCTTCACACGACGAACCTCGTCACATCGAATTGGGACAGCCTAGCCACGACGCTTCTGAGCCTGACGTAAGGGTGTATGTGCGCAAGAAGCTGGAAGAGCATGGCGCGATCGAAACCTTTTGCCTCTCGCCATTTTCTAGAGGGGAACGCTATAAGGCTACAGTATAGCTTTAAGACGAGAGCAGCGCTCGTATAGCATACATCTTATATAATAAAGCTTTATTAGTCCTCGAATATAGTAAGCTGACTATTACCCTAACCGAATCTACTAAAGTCAAGATTCTCCCCTTTATCTTCTCTGTACTAAGGAACATAATCGAATACGAGGCTTAAGAGTAGAGAGAAGATTATCTCTCGTTTTACGTCTACCTAGGCGGTGATAACCCATCCACGACCCTAAAAATCGAAGGCGAAAACGCTATAGCTATTAAGCGAGTATAGAAGATATCGGACAAGCTACTCGAAGGCACTATACTTTTATAGGATGGCGTTAAAAATTGGGCTCCGGCCTTTGCAGGCTATGGGACAGCGATATAGGCAATCAGTAAGCTCGAGAGAGAGTTTAAAGTGGTTATCAAGCGCCATAAGACTAACCGCTAGCTATACTACTACGGTCTACCGGACGAATTGGGCGAAGTCGCAAGCCGAAGCGCTAAGTTACTGAAAGAGGTTGCACGGGCTAGTTTCAAAATCAGTCTAAAGCCGGAACAGTTCTCGTGGATCATCAGAGGTAGATCCTAGATTTTGCGACTAGCTTTGGAAAAGGACGTCTTGTTGTTTAACAGAACGACACGAAAGGTCATCATCAACGGCACCGTCATCGCCAGAAAACGTTATAGCTCTGGGTTCTACCCTCCGAAGAAGGAAGAAGCAGACCGATCGTCGAACCCGCAAAACGGCACGATCGTAGACAGCGGTGTCACGGAAGCGCGCAATTGGGACCTCTTCTCCTTTACCTTGACTGAGAAGCGCCTTCCAGAACTCGAATTCGCAGATGTATGCGCGCTGAATCTTGTAACATTGTTCGAAAAGCCTTTTTTCCGATGCGCTTGGATCGTGCCGCCACGAGACTTGATTCGTTATTCGTAGGATTCTCGAGAACATGCGCAGCAATGACGAACGGAAGCTGTATTCTGCGCCAGGAGGCCTGTCATAGACAATGTAGTAGTGAGCCAGGCGCCCGGCGCTTCGAATGGCAGCATGGGCTTGGAGGACGTTCAGTAAAGAGCAGCCAATGGCAGATATGATCACATCACCGCCACGCCGAGGACGACATTTGCCATCCACTTAGCTTTTTCGTGGTTCTGCTAATTGTCTTGACTGCGCTTGAAGACTTGACTTCGTAGTCGGTTTTGGCCGCTCTTGATCCGCAGCTATGCCCGGTTAGGGGAACTTTCAGTAGACAGCCAACATATGATAAATTAATTCTGTGATGTACTCGAGCCCGCAAGTCACTATACGAATAGCGAAGACGAACCGCGAATAAAAGCTCTCGAAAGCTCTCTTATGCAATTATCCCCTCACATTCCAGTCACCTTCGGAGGAATTGTTCGAGAAGGTCAAGAGCAGCAACAACGTTGGAGTAGGAGGATGGTATTGTTTTCATCTGAAATGGACCATTTATTTTATCGCGCTCAGGAAAGTAGATCGCGAGGAAAATTGCGCGGAAACCAACAGCATAACTACCTACCGTGAATCTTCAATACTATAACTAACTACTATGACAATGGAGACAAACACAGTCGTAAGGACACCAATGCCAATCAGCTGCAGTAGCAAAATAATCTTCTAGCCTCCCACAATGAGAAAGGCATGAAGAGTCTTGCCATAAAAGTTCGCGCCGTCGAGTGAAACTTGATTGAACGGGGTTCACCCGATAGGACATGTTTATATGATGTGATAAAATTTGTTGCCTAGAAAAATGCCCTTCCATCTTTGTTGATCCATTCTGCTAGTAGTAGTGCTCAACATTGGCGTCAACCACTTATACTGGTCGTGTTTGAGGTGATCCAAATAGTCCAGATTCTTCCTCGCCTCCTCGATCCCGATCAGCATCAGCACTGGGACCTTCGTCATTGTGACATTGGCCCCTGATATCTATGAAGCATTCTCTGGGTTCAGTGCCTTCAGTATCTTTGCTTTAGCTTTCTCTAGTCGTGAGACATTTTTAGTACAACAAGGGCTGGAGGCATCATCATGCTCACATTCTCTCTTGCTTTTACGCTGGCTTTTGGCTTCGCTCCAATGCGTGCGCCATCAGCATTGATACCCAGAGTTATTGACACATAAATCACTTACCTCTTTTCTCATTTACACTTCTTGCTGAATTGAGCTTTAGATTTCGAAGGCGGCTCCGCAATCGCAATCACATGTAGTCATCTTCTTCGGCTGAAGCCATGACGAATTGAGCGAACGAACGCAAGGGAATTTTCGCATGTGAAATGAACGAAGTTCTGGAAGCTCTTGCTGCCGCAGCCACAAGCGATCTTGTGATGTGCCAAGAAAAGTTAGCTCGCGCTATCCCCGAATTCTCACCACTTTTTGTGCCTGCGCTGATAGAATTTGTTGATCCCACTAACCAAATGTGGATCGATGGGTCAAGGAGCAACATACGCACTTCCAGCAGGATCTATGTCCAATGACATGTATTGGGCACGAAAACATTCTTGGCGACTCCGGATTGTGGCACGAGGACAGCTGCGTGGTCACTTCTTCATGGTCTGTTCTTCGCCACAGCTGTTGTGCGTGAAGATAAGCGCTTTCTAGCTTTTTGTGGGCAAACCTCCGCAATACTACCTCCGCCTCCGCGTTCTCCAGTGCTCCCGCTCCCCAGAATTACACGACTGCTCCACGTTGCATGGCGGGAGAGACTCTTTTATCCCACGGGCCTGTGCTCAAAACTACAGGTAGACCGATATGGTAGTCACTGCACAGACGGTGAACTGCGCACATGGTAGCGGAGCTCGGTTAATACTACCCACAGTCCTTCAATGGGTAGATGAAGACGATGGTCAGTTAGGTGTACTTCCTATGTGAGACATCCAACATTCGAAACTTCTCTGATCTTTGCTTGTTTAGGAAATGGTCCTGTCGACAAGCATACAAGAAACTTCGTTTCAGTGGAGGTCTATAAGCATGTGCATGAACCAAGACGTTCCCGCCTCGGCTTGCCACACGTGCTGGGACGTTCGACCGAACTATGCTGGCGACAACAATCCATGATTGGATCCTGCCGTCCCGCCTGCTTGGAGCATGATCAATCTTGATAGGAGTTTGAGCTAGATTCTATCATATTGCTTTTGCCTTCCATCATGTTCAGTCTCCACGCCTAGGGGTCATTGCCAGTATGCGTCTGGACCGTTGACAAAAACAGGCTTGCAACCAACATGTGCAATCCACGACTTATATGAGCCATCTTCCCCGCGCTTGGAAACTTTCTTCTGGTTGCAGTGACAGAATTCGAGCCTTTCGTTCGGACGACAAAGTCATAGACCGCTCATCTTGGATTGCTTCGCAGCGATAATCCCAATTCTTCACCATGTCGACAGAGGAAGACAAAACTCGACCGGCCACCACGCTGGAGAGCATCGGCTCGGCCGATAGTCCTATGCCGCAGAAGCAGACACCCGGTCAGAAGGCAAAGAGGCACTTGAAGAGATTTTGGTGGCTCTATGTTATCGCATTACTTCTGGCTGTTTTGATCGTAGTTCTATGCTTGTGAGTACTGTCAGCTCTCAACCTGCGCAATCGATTAATCTCTTGCAGGATCTTTGTTGGTATGCCAAATATCGCCCAGAAGAGCATCAATAATGCTCGCCTGTTCTTGGAATCGCAGGAAGTCACGTCGCCTAAGCCTGATTCAGTACACGTGAGAATGAACACGACCACCGAAAGCAACAGCTCACGGCATCCACAACTGTACTCGTTCCGAGCAGCGCTCTTCCTGGAGGATACCATGCCGGACATCAAGCCTTTTGGATACATCGAGATTCCAGCAGCCAAGGCCGAATCCGAGTTCACCACGATCGTCGACCAGGAAATGGAAATTGTCGATCAAGAACAATTTGCGCGATACAATGGAATGGTCTTGGCCAGCGAAACATATCGCGTTGCCATCCGCGGTCGCATTCCCCTCAAGCAAGGTGATCTCCCCAAGACCACAGTCAACTTCAACCATGTTATTGAGTCGAAAGGTATATGTCATGGCTCTAGGGTGCACGCGCGATCACAGCTAACTAGCAGATAGGATTGAACGGTCTTCAGGGCCTGGAAATCCGTAATATCTCGATCACCCTTCAACCGGGACCCGACGGCTCAAATATGCGCGCCCAAGTCTTCATTCCAAACCCAACGCCGCTCACCATCGAAATGGGCACGGTCTCCCAGAACGTCTACGTCGGCGAAACCTTGATCGGCGTAGCGATAATCCCAGATCTCATCCTCAGACCTGGCGACAACCTCTTCAACATGACTGCAGTCGCCGACCAAGTCGCTACCATTGGCCTAATCAGGTCTGATTACCACGATGCAAGATTACCGGTACGCATTTTGGGCAACAATGCCACAGTGGATGGTCAAGTGATCCCGTATTTTACGGCAGCCCTGAGATCTGCGGAGCTTGAGACAACTCTTGACCTTGGTCCGGCACTGGCTGCCCTAGGCTTGGATTTCAAAGAGTAGTTATTGCCCAGTTCCGCTCTGGTTGGGGATGTAGCTGATTGGTGGACGTGTATTATGCATCTGTAACGGCCGCTAGATAAGAGTCTAATGATATCTACTCCAATTAAATTGGAATGTAGTTGTTTCTGCAAATCGTCAATCTCTCCCCCCAGTTCTCCCATGGGCGTTCCTGCTCCAGAAAGAAGCTTTGCGCAACACAGCTCGCGCTCAAAGTTTGCGTATGGAAACCACAAGCAACACTGCCGGGAGAACGACGTCAAAACAAATCAGGTTCTTCGGTGGCACCTATGCGATAATTAAGAACTGCGGCAGAAAAATATCGGCTGCTGCCGAGTCACGCCAGCTCCAAGCCGAACGATATTTACCACTTCCGTACTCCAGATGTACCTCTTATTCTACTTTTTGAGACACTGGAAGTGAAGGCAACAATGGGAATGACGTCGAATGCTCACTCACCTAATCACGACTATAACCTTGAGCTCTGGATCAATTCGATGCGCAGAAATCTTAACATAATCCAAGCAGCCTACCCGTCATCATCACAGAACCTTCCTCTTATCGCAAATCTGGTAGCAATGTAGGTGGGAACTCATGGTTAGATATTCAAAGCAATGGGCGAGCTTCGTGAACAGATTTGACCCACGCCGTCGTATTTCCCTCGACCTCGGAACCCCGGAAAACTGTTTAAATTGTCTGGGAAAGCCTGTCTACGAGGAACCGTGAGCGTAGGCTTGATTCTTGCTTGAACTACTCTAGATCTCTGACGCGAGGAGCTCAGAGTTACAGCAACGTCGTACCGCCTCCAAAGCTGGGGGTCAGTGGTCTAGGATTATCCGAGTGACAGCTTGAGGCTGCATGGCCCCGGTAAGGAATCCAGATCTATTCGACGAACCACGCTACGAGGTCACTGTACCAATGTTTAGAGCCACTGCCATGATTGACAAGTAAAAATCGAGTCTCTCGTGCCGACAAGACGCTTTTTTTTTTTTGCCTACCCCTTCGATTATCATCTGGTATCTAGGTTCGTGGTCTTGCTGTTCGGAGAATTGGTTTGTGGGTCAGTACTGCGCCTGGATATGGACTTCATTGCTCTCAGAGGTTAGACATCGAGCTTGTGCTGTCCTCATATGTTGATAGAAGTCACAGCTACAAAGTCTGGCGAAGATCTGTTGCCTTGAGTTCAACTGCATAGGCTTTTGTTTCGATGTTTCAACACAGGATTTAGTGTCCGTCGGCTCACAACATTCGGTTTCCCAACAAGAAGACGACAACATCAACTAGGGATGAAGTGATTGCTGGTTCAGATGCAAACCTCTCGGAGCAAGAAAGAGATGGTGGCATTATTCCACGCGGTCGAGAAAGGACAGGGCTCTTATCCACGGAGCAAGTAGCACTTCAAACATTATTAAGAAATCATAGGCAACATGTTCTGGAGGCAAGGAAAAAACTCGTCTTTGGTACACGTTGTGCGGAAAGTCGTCATCCACAAAGCCGCAGACCTGAGGACAAAAGAACATGTTGTGGTTCCACTCGTGGTATATGGATCAACAACTGCTCAAAGATGTCCTCTGGACGAGTCCATGTTTCGGAAGGGCCCTAGTCGGAGCTATCAACTGGCGTAAAGAATGGTTATCGCGCGGTGGAACTTCAAGAACTTTCGGTAATGGGATGGCTTTGGAGGGACGCCGGCATGTTGTCATATTCTTCTTTCGTGGAAACAACGTGATCAGAATTTTTCATGAATGTATCAATTGCCTCGCAGGTACCATCAATCATTTACAATCCAATGTTTTCCTGTCTTGCCTGCAATCCATTGCGCCCTTCCTATCTGCGCGAGTCGCTCCATATGACATAACAAATGCGCGCTTCTCAGACAACCGGAAACGCTGCAGGATTCCCAGGCAGTTGTGCAGGAGCGGCAACAGGGACTCCTACGGGAAGATTGGCAACGGGAGCCACAGGGATAGCTACTGCAGCTGCAGCTTGAGCTCGAGCTTGAGCTGCCTGTTCCTGGGCCAGGGTCTCGTCTTTTGACTTCTTGATTGCTAGTTGGATGATCTTTTCTGCTGGAGGCAGTGCATCAAATTTCGTAGTGTTCTCGTCCCAGTCTTTGACGCATTGCGCATCCCAATTGCATCTTTCGACTTCGCCATATATCGGGTGGCTAAAGCGTGGGTGCAGCGTTGGCCAACCAGAGGCGTGGTAGTGATGTTTGACCAGTGCTGCGCGAGCCGCGTGGTTGCCAGAGTCTGAATGTCCCTGTCCTGCTGCGAATGCTTCAACGGTCAGGATAAGATATCCAGCCATGAGCTTCGACTCGGCCATGTTATGAAATGTATCCAGCCACGTCACTCGACGACCGACTCGATTCGATATATCCTCAAGTATCGCTTCGGTGAAGGCCGACGGCCCAGTACCCGCAATGATGCCGTTGAAATCAAGCTTTAGACCAGATATTGGAAGATTCTGACGCCGTGACTCGTCGTTCAGCCAGAGAATAATCCGGTCTACCAGCTTGAGCATAATGGGGAGACCAGGCTTAGCCATGAATGTCCATTGACAAAATGACATGCATTTCTCGCCTAGAATCTTGTGATTTGCGAATTCTGGTTGATCGATCTCAACACCAATGACCATATCAACATCTTGCCCGGCATACTGGTCTGGTATAAATCGAGAGATGGGTCGCAGAGCTTCCACGTCAATATCCGAATAGACGCCCCCTTCAGCGTACATGACAAGATAGCGAAGCATATCAGCACGAACAATCTTTGCTGTGATTTGCCGGTAGACGTAAACAATATCTGGTCTATTGAGACCAGCAGGACCGTATCGCGTTTCAATATAGTGAATGTCGTTGTGGTCTGTCAAAACTTCGTATCGGTAGGTTGGATTTTTGTGAAGCCATGATTGAGCTCTAACAAGATCTCGCGGTTCCAAGCTCAAAGGATCTACTTTCCAGGTCTGCCATATCTTTTCTGGAAAGTTGCGAAGCTTGTGGAATTTGGCGTGCGCAGGACTCGAAAATGACCCGCGGAAAACAAAGTACAACACAAGCAACAGGATTGCTAGTGTCGGTTTCTGACCGAGTCTGGTCAGCCGACCGTTGACTCTAGGAAGAGCCAGAGACTTCTTGCTTTCGAACATTGTTTTCAGAATGCCAACGGATGGTCTTTTTCCGCCGGTGGAGCTGAGTGTCGCAGAGAGCGGCCTTGACGCTGCACGAAGATCTATAACGCAGTGGAAACCTCTAGAGAAAGGATGAATATGATATTTGTGTGTGAGAGAGGTCAAAGACACTCAAAGTTCTTTTAATCCGTGCCACTGTATTGACAGGGGACTTTCTACGCGTTCCTGATTGCAAGTTTGAGGTCTGCTAGAGTCAACAAAGGGGCTGGTCCTTCGGCACGGCTCATAGCAAAGGAGACTTTGAGATGCATGCTTCCCGTCCGAGTCGCGACCCCGTGGCTTGCCTGCCAATGAACAATCGAAGCACAGCAAAGACCAAATTCTACCACGCAAGTGGTGTTCATCGGCTGGGGTGCTCTAGCTCAAGCGTCCTCCGTGCACTACTGATGCAGCTTGTGACTACAACTTGGAAGCCTGAGGGAAATGTGGCGACCTATGTACATAGTACCAGGTCTCGTGCACACTACTGTTCGAAAAAAACTCCGACAAAAAGATACAAAACATACCTAATGCTCATTGCGAGCACTTGGATCAACCATGTCAACTGTTATGTCCGATGAGAAGGCGCTACTCGGGTAGCACAGATCTTGATGATCGTACGCCACAACAGGGGCACGTGTCGATGGGCTGGACGAGGTTTGAGGCTTGGCCAGCATGCAAGCTTGGCGCATATGCTGTCAAATACCACTCACTGACCATCGCGCAACTTGGCATGCCACAATACCCGCCTTTGCCCCTCGTGAGTGGACTCGGCAAACTGTGGAGTGCAGTCAACTGGCCTCGGACCGAGTTTTCTTTGTAGACGGACAAGCGGTGGAAAGTCGTTACGGTACTGGGCCGCATCTGTCCAATGGAATGTCTTGGTAAAATCGCGAGGCAAACCCCGCCGCTCATGCTGAATTTCTAGTCTTGAGTTGTGGCATATCCGGATGCGCGAGCAGAAATACGTGACTACCCCTTTTTACGCCCATATATACTTCGTTTTTCACGAATTGAGGCATGTTCTACGCCTACATACATCGTGATCATTGACAACTGAAATTACCACCATGGCTGGAAGCATAGAGAAAACAGCAAATATGCAGTCGACGATTAAGTGTCGAGGGAGGAACCAACACCAGCCAAATCTGGAAGCCATCGATCACCACCTCCAAGCTGGTGTACGTGCGGTTGAGACTGCAGCATCCGCATGGGACAGGGAACATCTTGCAGCATTTGCGATGTGAGATCACACCAGACATAAGTCTCTCCAGCACATGAAAGCTTATCAGGTTACTGAATCCATACACTAATAGCACATTTGCTTTGCATTCTTTGACTGCTTCCTCTAATATCACGTCAAGCATCATTGGTGGGCTGTCCAAGCTGCCGTTGGCCAAAATTTTTGACACTTGGAGTCGTTCTCAAGGCCGTTCGCTGATGTCCTTCGTGATGATGGCGGTATGCCACAATGTTCAAATTTATACGTGCTGCGCAGGTGTTTGGACATGCCTATAATACCTCCATAGACCGGTTCCAACAGTACCTTCTCCTTCTTCTTCTTCTTCTTCTTCTTCTTCTTCTTCTTCTTCTTCTTCTTCTTCTTCTTCTTCTTCTTCTTCGTCTTCTTCTTCTTCTTCTTCGATGGTGTTGTTATCCGCATTCGTCTTATACGAAAAATTCCTGGCGTCAGTACCATTCCGTTATCTCTACTTTCGGATCAGATTGTCCTCTTTGAAAGGCCTGATGCTGACGTTTATCTTCTTCACTTCCATGTTGCTTGTGACATGAAATCATTCTCCCTCGCAAGCGACGTATATCTCCAACATCCATCGAACGGGCTCATGACTTGGGTCTTGATTGCCTTTGCGGATGGGTCTAATTGTTCTTGCCGGCGAAATGGCTATGATGGCGCCATCAGACTACGAGCACATCGCAGTACTGACTGCGATTCTTGATCTCTTTCATAGTGTTTCCGCCGCGATCTGGACGGGAACCTTCCTCAGACTGCTCCTCTCGAACGCATCTATGCCAGCTTGTCCAATCAGCTGGGGTTCTCCCTGGTACTGACATCAGACATGGAACCAGTTTTGCATACAGCGTCTCTAAGATATACATGCTAATCATCAGCATTGCGCTTTTGAGGGTGACGGTATCTGCGTGTTGTTCTGGCGGGACATCGACTTGAATAGTGCTAGACGTGGTGTCGTGTAGTTGTGTGCTGGAAAGAGTGTCCGCTGCGGCCGTTCCAAGTTGACATTCTTTCATCTCGTCGATGTACCCAAGCTCTATGTACAATAAGCAAAAAGGAGCGACTAAGAAATTCATATGTGACATAGATCCCTTCAAGGCCTCATTCCTCGCATTCATCGCAACCATATCTAATCATCGCTCGGAGCTGCTACGACACTAACGGGATTCACCTGCTCTACTTCAAACACCAAAAGCAACCAAGGCAGCTCCGATGGCCAACCAAGATCCAACAAAAGCAGGGTTGGTGCCACCTGTAGATTCCACAACTGCGGCAGAAAAAGCAGATGTTGGCGGTGCTGCGCTGGTCTGGAAGCTGCCTTCGGCAAATGAACCAGTGGCAGTGACTGAGGTAGGTTCAACTTCGGGTGCAGGCTGTGTAGGCGCTTTTGTATTTGCTGGAGTTGTGGTAGGAGTAACAGCAGTTTCACCGACTGGTGGTGCACTGATCGGACCAACAGCATCCAGGCAGAATCGCTCAGCAGCCGGCAAAACTTGACCTTTCCATCGTTAAGAAAAAGTCAGTCATCACGATCCATCGATCCATCAGGTTTTGTTCATCTCACTCACCAATTGCAACATCAGCACCACAACCATTGAGAACACAGGTAAGAGCAGCCGTGTAGATCGCCCGGTAGTTGCTACTAGTGCACTGGCACGCCGCGTCCATAACAGAGCATGTAGTTGCAGAAGTAACGCCAGAAGTTAAGCAAGGGGCAGCACAAGCAGGAACTGAGTCGCCGATGGATTGGGAAACGGCAAGGCCGGTGACGGCGAGGCCTATGAGAACGCGCTTCATGATCATTATGAGACGTTCTAGTAAGACAGATCTCGTGTGCTCGCGTTAAGATGGGAAGGGAATAACTACCAGCGAAGAAGCATACTAAGATATAGCTTTTGGCAATGAGATTTGAAGAACTACTGACTGATTGAGCAGCCGCCGCTTCCAAGCAAAACAGCAAAGATTAACAAAGGGAACATAAACGAGAATTAGACAGCTTCGGTTTCCCTTCTAATTGAACTGAGTAGCACAGATTATCGCCAGGGATGAATATTAGGAAATCCATGCTAATCTTTCCACCAAGACACTAGAATCTCATTCCCAGCTTCAAGCGCGGCCAACATCTTACATTCACACTGTTCCTGCTTTTTGAACCCAGTATGTTGGCCATACTAGATCATAAGGATTAATTGTAGTTTCCAATGCACATTGCTGGAGACAGCATTGCAAGCTGTCAGTCGCATTGCAAATCCTTTTCGCAGGTTGGTTTTCAACAATCGAGCCACATCTACGGTTAACGTTCGCAGTGCAATACGGGACAGAGTGCCGGGCGACATACTCCCGCTTCACATGCGAGACTACCTGCTCCGGTGCTTGTGCATTGCTCTCGCTTCTAAATGACGTCAACGACTGTGTGGTGTGCTTATGGAAGGTCACGGGCCCAAGCGCCATGCAAGGCTGCAAGAACTCGACTCGGACACTTCCTTGTTGGGTAAATCACACCCTTGCATGCCTAGCGATAATCCAAGCATCTAGCTTCTGGCACTGGAAGAGACTTTCAATGCTTGTCTGAATCTTACCCGAAAGCCTTGAAAATGTAAGGGGAGTAGCATGATGCACGGAGGCGGCGAAACCGCCCAGATTGCAACAGACTCTTAGCAACACACTATAGAAATGGCCAAAAAATTACGTCGACATGGAGAACCTCGGCAAGCTGCGTCTGCCGCATCCATACCTTACTCCTTGTGACGCAGTCCCATTAGTGCTGAATGAACAAAGAGGAAAGATCACCGCAGATCCACTCCGGACTCCATAACTTCAAAGAGAACAAACCATCGAAATTGAATGTTCAGGAGTTGGATCCCCCGGAGCCCTCCACAATGCCGATCTAACCTTCTCCGCACCCCATGCTTCGCCTGCGGAGGACATCCTAGCAGCTGACAATTTTGCTTGGACCTAGGCTCGCTATTCACCGTCGTCGGAGTTTCTATGGACGACAAATCCTCCGAGAATTGGGACAACTTTGGCTTGCTACTTGTGCACAATTCGACTAGAGTTGGAAACAGTACACATACAGTATCCCTAGAAGGATCGGTCTCCGTACTTGCCGTTCCGCACCCTCCTAATAGAGCTAACGATGAGTTATAATATTCTAATGAAGTGCTCCTGCAGCGAGTATTGTTCAGCCAAGACGCCGAATCACCCTTTGGAGAAGCTTCTGGGTTGACGCCTAGGGATGAGCCGAAAAGCATTCGTCTATTCACTTTACAATATACCTTGGCCACCAAACTCACATAAGAGTGAGTGCATTATGGCCTCCGCAGCGGGCTGAAAATACACTAACAGGTTCAATCATTTACGCTCACTATATCCCACATGTTGACGAATTACTTTTTACAGCGAGCATCTTGATTTGTTTTACACTTGGCAGTACTATTGAACATCATCGAACCGATCTCAAAACAAATGCATGATGATCCTCAGCAAATCGCAATCTTAGCTTACTTCGAGTCTACACCATTCGCATACTTCGAAGTGAACTGGGCCAAGGTATGCAAGCTCACAGGTATTCTTAACTCGGGCACTTTCTAATCTTTGCTACAGGAGGGCCGTCTTGGAGCGTATCATCCACCTGGTGATTTTGACCGAGGACGACATTCGCTTATTGAAGATAAATAACATCGAGGCAGACACTAAGTTAATAGCTTAGTGGTTAGGTCCAATACACTATATCTTCCTCGATAATCCGCGAATTTGATATTAGTGGGCCCAAGGTCACGAGTACCGGTGAAGAATATGATCTGATAACGGGGAAGACTGGATCTGCCGTACAAGCGATCCCCATCCATGATGTGTACCAGGGAGCTTTTTTCCCAGCTCAGGTGGTTATGTTGGGGTACCAATATTGTTATCGCTGCGAGGCTTTAGGCTTTTCTCAATCAATTCTCTATCAGCACACCATGGGGTCTTCATATCAAATAACAGCCGATCGGTCTGTTTTTCGGATAGCAAAGCTGAAAGTTTCAATTACAGCCCATGATGATAGCTTATTGCCAGCGTCTTGCTATGTACATATGGAATCTCTTATTCTATTCAACATGCTCTTCCTTCATCACAGTACGTGACAGCTCATCTTCTATTTCATGATATCATCGCTTTCTTAGCTCCTCGTCCTCTCCGACCACCTGCTTATACGTCCACTGCGAGAAACGAACACTCGGTTCGTCAATGCAAGTTGTGACAACTTTGGCAAACCAAAGTGTGATTGGGAATAGGAGGAATTGCGCAACAACAAAGTTGAATTCAAGTCCAAGAGGACCGAATCGAGGAAGTGGAAATGCATTGACCCAACCCGCAGCAGTCACAGCATGCTCTTCACGCGGCCAGCCGACCGCAGCGTAGACTCTATCGCCAATTGACCACAGCACTGGGCCATGGACCAGGTACAGTCCATATGAAACTTTCCCTAGATATTGTAGAAAGCGAGCCTCAAAGAAACGCTGCAACCAAGGTAGGTGCGGAACCGAGACGGTGATGAATATTGCAGCCCAAAAGAGGTAGAAAGCCTTGGGCATGAGGGTCGCCTGAGGTTTGAGGAATGACAGATAGTACCATCCCGGAGCTTCTCGCACATTCGTCATATCAAGACTGTATGCTGGCGCACCTCCCAAGTACACGCCTGCGATGAAGAAAGTCCAGACAAGGCTCTTCTTGTAGGGCTCACAGCGCGTGAAGACTTTGGGCAGAGTTTGATTCGCGGCCAGAATATCCAACTCACACAGGGACATGCCAGTAATGAAGCATGCAAGATACCACCCATCTACAATGTACAGGAAGTACCAAATCAAGCCAACTTGACACCAGAGTCGCGTCGTTTTCGTGCATCTGGAGAATGCCAGTAGGCTTGTGTAGACAGCGACTGAGCCCTTGAACTCAAATGGAATTGTCCACGAGTGAAAGTTGTAGGAGAACCAAGGCTCACCTCCCATGCGGAAGATGAACGAGAATTCCTTGAACTCAGCGTACCATTTGAACGCTTCATCGTGGTACTGTGGCTCAGCTTTAACATTTGACATGTTGGGTATGATGTAATTCAGCGTCATGAAAATGAAGCTGGTAACGATGAGGGGGATGAAGAGCCTGAACCATCGCCGGAAGAGGGCCGACGCCAAAGCGCTTCCAAGCTGAGCATGATCTCTATTGATCAGAAGTATGCGGAGCGGTCTCAAGGACAGGACGTAACCAGAGACCACGAAAAAGATCGCGACAGATAGGTGACCGCCTGAGAAGAATAGTCGGATGCCCGGAAAGCATGCAAAGTAATATTGCTTGTGGTAACCAAATCCGTTTTCAAAGATCGCCTCCGATTGTAGGGATTCGTGTGCCCAAAATTCGTTATGCAAAATATAGACCAAGAAAGCTGCAAAACCTCGCATTCCATCAAGATATGCTGTCGGTCGAAGCTTGGCGCTTTGTCGAGAAGAGAATGGTTGCCAGAGCCTTCTCGTGGTCCGGGTTATGTCTGCAACCCGGCCAAGGATGAGATCAAAGCGAGATGAGGTGGCATCTTTCTCATCGAGAAGCTTGCCCTGCTCCAAGAGGGACTCGACTTGTGGTGACATTGGACTTGAGACAATAAAAACTATTGATCTAAAAGGTCTTCAAGCAAAGGAACTTGGATGTAGATGTGATATAGACATCGGTTCCCGTCCAAGGACAGGTCCGGTGCCGCCGCGCGCCATGCCTCGTTGGCTAGTCTCATAATCATCTAAGCATTCCCGATTCTCACGCAGCACCTTCCAAGCTTCGAAATACGTTCCAACGCTGCCCACTTTTCCGTCTTGCCGACGTGAATTGGACAATGTTCCACGCGTATGCACCAGCTGCAGGGACAAGGTACTGTCCCGCCATTAGCATACAGGGTTACCTCGGACCGATGTCTCCTTGTGTTGTACTCACTAAGTAGTTTTCGCATTCGATGAATTGAAATATCATCAGGTATCATTATAATCTACTTAGGTGTGCTTGAGCTGCCACGCGAGATTCATGAGATAGATCTCCGGACCCAATTCTTGCAGAAATACAACGCCATCCCGCTGTTAACACTCGAGTCGTAGATGCTGTGAAAGGTGAAGAAGAAGGGAGGTTAGCGGACCGTTGACAATGCGGAGTGCGGACGGAAGTCTTGCCTCATTGTGCTCGGCTCACTGCCCAAGCGAGAAACATGTGAAACTAGAGTCCGTTGATGACTTAACACTACGATCATTATACACCAAGACACCAAGAAACCAAATCTCCGACTGCAAGAAGAGGGGTCAAGACCGAGCCCAGAATATGTATGCGCGAAATTGTCCAGGAGTGTCTGCCCAAACGCTCTCCAAGACCCGTATATGATGATCTCGATGGTCATAGGCTGCCCGCTCAGGAAGCATTGGCACTTGACCTTGCGTAAATCTTCAGGATGCGCATAGATAATTTCCATTTCGCTGCTGACCTATTCAAAGGGCAATTCGGTAACGCGCTTGACCAGCCGCCGAGCAAGCGATTGATGAGCCAAGAGGCAATTCTCGCCACGGAAAGGGGAGATCGTACACGCATCGCGGCATTCCTACAAAGATGCCATATCGGCCAATCATTCGAGAGAGCCAAGAGCGTCTATAGAGTGTGCACCGTGCACATGGGGGAGAAGTATATGCTGTGTTTCGTCGATTGTCGTCAGAATTTTGTACCTCGGAAGGCGAAAACCATTGGGTGTGCGCGATATCGGCATAGCACAGTTGACTGTGCAACACCACCACGAGCCACACTTTGCGGTCAACAGCCAGCATAACAGATGACAAGCTCGTCCATCCGCAAGACGCTACTGCCTCATCATCGCGCCTTCCATGTGAAGGCTATCACCCATGTGGCTTCTCGCTGCGCGGAGACGACAACCTCGCCTAGGCCTGGGCCGCGAGCGAGGTCTGTTTCAAATGATCTGGTCAACGGGCCCGGTTGGCAAAAGGCGGGCTGGCGTAAGCTCGTCTTCTGAGGACAGCAGGCTGTGCGCGATGGCGTACGCCACATCTGGGTCGACTTCTTCTGCATCAACAAGTGGAACAAGCGTGAGTGCCGTGAAACGATCATCAGCATATTCACCTGGTACGGAACCGCTGCTCGAAACTACGTGTACCTCGCGGAAGTCCCGGTGGCCAGGGCGGAAGAAGAGGCACGCCAGCGAAGTTCGCAGGACACATCCTTTCGCGCAAGCAAATCGTTCAAGAGAGGTTGGGCGCTTCAAGGGTTGATTGCTCCAGCGTTAGTCCAAATGTTCTCAAGAGAAGGCGATATGCTAGGCGATAAGAATACACCGCAGTAGCCAATACACGAGGTCACCAAGCTCCCGTGGCTGTGCTACGAGGACGTTGGAGCGAACGTAGTGGGCTGTAGACGGCAAAACGACTGAGCCAGAGGACAGGGCCTACTCTCTGCTTGATATCTAACTCTACTACGTGTACTGATACTATAGCCCTGGAAATACGCCAACTATGTCTAATCCTGGACATTACTTGCCTAAATTTCTTACTTTCTGCCCAGATCATCGAATCATCATCTGTACATGCGCGCCAACATTGAGCGGCACATCCGCGACATGCACAGCTTCAATTTCAGAGAAAGGACCAAGATTCTTAAACGCATTGCTTCATTTGATACTGCAGAGAATATACAACATGTCTCTTGGCCACTTGATGGAGGCAGGCCGATTCCAGGTCTTCCTATTCACGCTGCCTTTCAGTGTCACGGTAATCTTGAAACTTGTCACTATCTGTGAGTCAATAAGTGCGTGATGCAGAAGTACCATTATAGAAGAGGTTCAGTGGCGATACGAAGAGCCGTGACAGGCACTAAGAAAGATCCAGATTTTGTTCGCCGAGAAAGAAACCTCGATTATTTCATCATCGACACAAAAATGGATCTATATCGCAAATCCGGCATACTGTGGCCAATAGAGTACGCGTACCAGCGATGAAAGTTAAGTACTTCTTGGCCGAAGCAGAATCCATTGCTAAGCTTCTCAAGGGTGCTACTGGCACGCAGTCTCTATTACAATTGTATCGGACTCTGGAATCCGTTCTTATGACCTAGTCCTTGTCAAGCACACGCTCGTGTTGTCAATGGAAAAACAGAAAGCAGAGATCACTATTGCCAGGGCGCAATTAAACAATCGTGAAGAGTTAATTGCAGATGAGGCGGTGTGCAAGGAAAGAGAACACGAGGCGGCCGCCGGCAAAGTGCTGGAGGAAGCTATTGACTCTCTTGGCCAGTCGCCAACCGAACCCACGAATGCAGGCATACAACAGCCTGTCGTCCGGAACAGTTCCGTATTTGGTCTCAGCATGATGTCGTCCGATCTCGCTCCATGCGATTGAACTGCTCATCAAAGCTTAGTGAAGCGACAATGCTTCCATGGACGACGCAGACTTCGTCACTCAAAACGCTATGTTAGCCAGCAAATTTGTCGCAGAACTTATTCCAGACAATGGAAAAGCGGGTGCTCGGCCATACTGTGGGATTGAACTGACGCCTCAAGAATCTCAGGCTATGCCTGAAAAGTGCTAAGTACGAGAACGGCCCGTTTTGAAGTCATCTTAAAATCTGACACCACAGACAGTACACATCATCACCGCTTGAGATCTTCGGCGGCTCAAATCATGCATCAGCTACATAGAAGCTGCCATGACGAGCGACGCGGTGTGGCATCACTCATGCCTAACCTCCCTTTTGGAGAACATTTCTGACGATTTGTATGGTTCCGGCAGTGATAGTTCCTACACCTCAGATCTTCATGAGGTAATTTCTGTGTTGAACGAAGGGACGCATCCATCGTAGCACTACCGCAGATATTGGGGCCCAAAAGAACGATGGTTCTCTTCTCTCAACGTTCATCTCGTTGGAGGATTTGGCGAACGACAGTCTCTTTGCCAACCTATTCATGCGCTATACACAGAGTCGACCCAGAATGTGGTTCTTCCTGTCGTCATGCATTTGTTTCAGAAGAAATTCTCTTTTCCGTGCTAGAGTTCGGTCCCTGCAAAGTACCCATCGTCAGGTTGAGCATGAAATGTAAGGAGTCTTTAATTCACTTCAAACATTTCCATCATCCTTCTGTTAGTACTGACCTGTCTTGTCCTCGCCGACTCCAATTCGGCCGACTGCAACTCTGTGGCAGGTTACTACTACTTTTTCAAAGCCTTGAAAATGCCTTGGAGAATTTCGATGCCCTCTCATCCCTACCCAACCAACGACTCAGGGTTGGCGGAGCAAGCAATTCTATGTTCACGTCCCGAACGTGCAATTGAGGAAGATAGGATGTTTGAAAATGAAAGCATTAGCATGGTGACGGAGGATGAAGACTGGGAGCTTGTGTCTGGTGCAGAAGAGACTAGCTTGGATACAAAGGTATGCCGATGCTGGGCTTCGCCGATTAATAACATGACTTTTACTGACAGTAGATCTGCTAGTCCTCAGCAGAGACGCTGACAACCACCACCGCCCAAAATCAATTCGCGAAATCTGAATTGCCGGCTAGCAGTGCTACAGCAAGTGATGTAAATAAAGCAGAAAACAGCGGAGCACCTTGGGACACAAGTTTCATAGAGGAGGAATCGCCCCACGATACAGCCTGTCGACGGCAATGTCGATCATCGTGCAACAACAGACCATATGAGACGAATGAAAATCGCAAAGCCAACAGATTCTCCGAATCTCTGCTCTTGCGATCTATTAGAGCCAAAGATGAGGCCTTTGCATGTTCGCAGCTGGAATATGGATTTGATCTAGATGTAACAGATGAGTGGGGACCTGCACTGACCCAAGCATTAAGGGTTGGAATGAAAAGTCTCACGAGATTATTGCTAACAAAAGGAGCCGATCCAAATGCGAAGGATGTGTGGGGACCAGTATTGACTCAGGCTGTAAGAGCAGATAGAGACCTAGCAAGCAAATTGCTGCAGAAGGGGGCTTGTCCAAACGCGAGCGATACCTGGGGCCCAGCTTTAACGCAGGCTATAAGAGCAAGAGATGAAAAGCTGGCGATCGAACTGTTGCAAATAGGAGCTTGCCCGGACGCAAAGGATGTATGGGGTCCTGCACTCACTCAGGCTGTACGCGCTCGATATGAGCGGCTTGCTGTGATGCTAGTCGACTATGGAGCGAACCCAAGACTAAACGACACCCGGGGCTCTGTAGTCTCACAATCCATGAGATATTGCTCACGGAATCTGACAGCGACCCTACATGATGCGGATGCTATGCAGCAATGATTGGGATGACGAGGGGAATGTTGCTCTTTGTCTTACAATAGTCTTTCTAAGTACAACAAATGATCTGCACTACGCCGTCAGACTTTCTCAGCATCTTGAGTAAACAACTATTATGTGTTTCTATAAATATTAAGAGAGCAAAGTAGCACAAACTACTTGTCGCGACTAGGAGGTTTCGTTTCTCTCCACCAAAATTGCACAGTTGATCACCCCGAGCGATATTATTGTCGTATTCGGGCAGGAACCAAGGGTCGAAGGCCCTGAATCATGCATCGAAAGCAGAGGCAATGTCAACACCAAACTTTGTGCATCGCTCTGAAAGTGGACTATACTCAAGGAGGGCAGCTATGGTATCGGAGGAAGTGATAGAAGCGTAGCACTTTCCCAAACAGTCAATTTCTACTGGAAGAAATCTAGATATGAAAAGGGAGAATTAATAATACATTTAGAGTTGTTCGGAAAAGGTAACCAAAACGTAAACAAGGAATCTCAGGATCTAAGAGAAAATATTCCAGTCATGCAGAGAGGTCCATGGACATGGGACGGCTGCGAAGTGAACGTGTCGACTCTACAAACGCTGTCGTTATGTTCGGTGCGACAGTCTCGTGTGAATGATATTTCTCCACATGCGCGCACCACTTGTCAGCCCCGGCCTTAACGTCAGCTGAACACCCTGGGCAACGGTGCTGGTGGCGGAGATGTTCCTCGTGCTTTGCTATTGTATGTCGGGTCAAGCCGAACCGAGTCTTTAGTTTATCGTTGCATAGCAAGCAAATGAATGCCTTCGAAGGTGACATGATCTTCATCTCTGGCTGGGCCCTGGTGCACGCAAGTTCGACTGGTTCCGGAGGCTGACGTCTGCCGTAAAGCGCACCCTGCAGTACGATGTAGTGTGCACGAGCCGCCATGTCGATATCAGCACTAGGCGCTACCGCCTCCCGCCAACGCGTCAGGAAGGTCCCAATACGTGCGGTCGTGTCTTGACTAGAGCTTTGGTGTCGAGGAACCCCATCCTGGGCGACGCCGTGCGAAGCTTTCGCATCAGACTCCTTAATGAAATCCTCGATTTCTTCCTTCACGAGCAGGTCGTTAAGGGCGTCTAAACGTGAGTTGAGGCGAGACCGGGCATTCGCTCTCTCCTGGGAGCTAGTTGCCAAGTCCAATTCTTCTCGAAATTCGGTCACGTCACGACGGTGGCCGAACAAGGCAAGCTGCTCCTCCCGTGATCTATAGCGAAGCGGCACGCCCGGAACTCTCCGAGTAGACTGTCGTCGAAGCTCCTCGAAGAGATAGTCGTTCTGCGCACTTGCTTCCGCACCATAGATGATCTTGCTGAGATCAATATCCTTCACTGCCTCCTGATAAGAATGAAGGAAGACCTCCGAGGTCTGGTCGAGCATGTCGTTGCGAGACGTAGTGCTAAGGACGCCTACGAGAATCGATAAGCAGGCTTCATCATCACGGACGGTCTTTGTCACTCACCGTCAAAGCTGTGTCCTGCGTTCACTCTTAGCGCATATGGACGTGTAGGAACGCGATAGCCAGCAGCAAGTACCGCCTGTTGAAAGCACTCCAAATACGTTTGGTAGGACAGCTTGAAAGCCGTTTCGCGCTCCTTCCCAGCCTTGAGATCTAACGGAAGATAGTTTGAGCCGCGCGGAAGACGCGGTCGAGATAGAAGCTCATGAATATCTCTGAAGCCATCTTTAAAGACCTGCTCTTCTAGGGCCCGCGAGAGAAGGATGCTGAGCAGGCATATGGTGGGACACCGCGTGAAGAAGGCGGTGAATCGGAGGCTGCATACAACGTCAGTCTCTTTCCAAGGCGTAGAACGAGCTGCACGCGACTTACCGTTCCTTGACATAGGTACCGCCTTGTCGTTGCTTGTTCCTTATGAGCGAGATGGTCGCTCCTGGATGTATCTTGTTTGGATCCCTGGGGTCACGCAGCAGGAAAAACGTGAAGTCACCCCACTTCATTTCACCTAGACAGCCAGGTCTACATCCCGTTACTGCCTCAATAAGCAAGAGAAAGTGGAAGGTCTGCCTCGTGTACGGGGTGTATGGAAGAACATCGGCGCGAATATACCAGATCTCGGCAAGCACGACCACGTCGGAGCCCGTAAGTGCGGCTTTGTCAAACTGCCAACGTCTCTTACTCAAGTTGTATTCCTCTGCCAACTCATTACAGATGAACTTTATATGTTAGCTCGTGCGAGGAAGCGGCCGGTAATTGCTCACAGTCTTGATTGGGTAGGTCTTGGACGGGACATTTCCCTTACATGATGGCTGGATGAGCCTCCACTTCAACCGTTGTAAGCCATCACGTTCCTTTTTACGCTCGCGAGCCAGAATTGTGGCGTCGGCCTCCGCAAGAATGCGAACCCAGAGGTTTAGGATTGTGGTCACGGTGTTCACGCCTCTCCGCAACTCATGTTCTTTGGGACCTAAGACAAGAACTTTCACTTTCGAGTGCTCATCAATGTACCAACGAAGGAACATGCGACAGGTGAGATTGGCCTCGACGTCTTCGAGGCAAAGACCAATGAAGATTTCTTCGTGGTTGCGCCGTATGTCTTTGCAGAACCTTTAGATGTCAGCATTTTTAAAAGGCAGAGTTGCGGAGAACCTACCTACTTCAAGAACGGCCTCAAAGCTCGCTGTCGTTCCTCCTTAGTCCTCTTCGAGATCCGCCGGCTGTCGTCCAATGGATCGATATCCTTATCCTGTCTACCGTACTTCTCAACCATCCTGAGGTAGGCGTCATCTTGTATGCCCGTGTCATTGTGCATGCCGAGCTCGAAGGTAGCTTGGTAGGGCGGTCTATATCGAGGGAGGGCGGAAGCGGGTTACGAGGAGGACTGGAGACGGGTGCGAGGGAATGCTCTGAAGCCATCTCTCCAGTGTGCGCGAGAGACGGGCACTCTAAGAGCCAGCGCAAAGGTGGGAGCAGATTCGATACCCATGGTCAGGCGCGGGCAAAGGGACAGCGCAAAGCCCTTGGCAGGATGGTGATGGACGCAGGCGGAAATCTTTTGAAACCAGAGAAGTTGGAGAGGTGGATTGATTGATTGATTGATTCCTACTCGGATGTGGCCGCTCTTAGTCAGCAGCTATGCCCGGTCAGGTGGACTTCGCCAGACAGCCGACACGTGCTAGACTATATTATATAATCCCGCACGTCCCACTTCGCTTCGCTTGATGTAAATAAAACCAGCTGTCTCTTCCATCCACCCCTTTGCCTATTAACAATTGTCTATAAATGCTTGCCGGCCCTGTTGACAATCGTTGTACTACTAATGTTGCTGTGGTGCTTAGGCTCCCGGAGGCAATGCCTCCTATACCGCGATCCGCGTACCTACTGTCTCCCCCTAATGCTCGACGTCGTCTGCGCGTTGTTGGTCTCATCACCTACTGAGACCCGCGTCTGTTCTATAAATCTGATGGCCTTGGTGGCTAGCTTGCGCGTACTTAGAATGGCTCTGAGATTGTTCTGTCCTGGGAGGCGGCCTAGTTCCTGTCTCCGCAGGTCCTTGTAGTGGCGGCAGCTCAGCAGGACGTGAGCTACCGTTTGTCGTCTTCCCCCACAATGGCATCGCGGGTTGTGGAAACCTGGGACGCGACGGTTGAAGAGGAAGTCTTTCAGGCCGATCTTCTCGGTCCTTATCTGCACCAGTAGAGCGCTCTCTGCTTTGCTCAGGCTAGCGTGAAGCTGGAGGATCTTCTTGGTCGGGATTGGTGTGTGCCTGCGCACCGCCTTGCCCTTGCGTTCAGCAGTCCAGCTCGCTTGCCAGCGTTGGTTGGCTGTTTTCTTGCACCATGTCTTAAGTGTTGTCCTCAGTGGATAGAGGTGTGCTGGTGGTTCTGCTCTCGGACCTCTGTCGTCTCCCGACCTCCATCCTGTGGCTTCCTTGGCGGCCAGATCCGCACGTTCGTTGCCGTCGATGCCTTCATGGGCGTATATCCAGCGGATATCGATGGTGACTCCTCCGGCCCTTATTTGGTCGATCTTTTGCACTATTTGCTGAACGATGTATGCTCCTGAGTGACCCTCTGGCCTGACCACGGAGCGAATGGCTGCTTGGTTGTCTGTAAAGATGTGCAGGTGTCTGTGGCTATTTCCTCGACGGATATCTGCTTGTACTATCGCTAGCGCAATGCAGATGCCTTGTAGCTCTGCTACGTATACAGTCGATGTTGTGGCTGGGCCTATATACGTGCTCTCAGTCTGTTGTCTGTTGGGCCACACCGCGGCTGCTCCTGTGTGACCTTCTATGCGGCTTCCGTCTGTGTAGATGCAGGTGTTGTTCTCGTCCGCGATGATTCTGTCATGTTGAGTGATTGCCTCGTCGTCGCTCGAGGCTATGTGTATCGCTGCGCCCTGCCACCAGGGTGGGGTGACGAATGGTGTGATCTTCTCGCGGCTGGAGAATTGGACCGCGTCGTCCGTTCTGATTCGATGGATGATCGACGATAGTGGCGATATGTGTGTTGCTTTCCGTTGCCGACCTATCTGTCTGCGCTCTTCGGCAAGCCCTGACAGCTTAGGGAGCCCGTCGCACGTGAGCATCCGGCCTACGGCTTCGGCGTTGTGCTTCTATATCTGGTGTTTAATCGGGAGAAGGTGTGTCTCGACGTTAAGTGCCGGTCGGGACGTTGCCTTGAAAGCCCCGCAGATAGACCGAGCTGCTCGCGCCTGGACAGCCTTCAGCATATTAAGAGTCTTGTCTGTATATATTCCCTTGCTCCCTCCCGGGTTCGACCAGAGCGAGCACGCGTACATTATCTGTGGCACGGCAACGCCGCGGTAGATCTTTCTTATGTCGGCCAGGCTTACGCCCCACGTTGAGCTGCCTAGGCAACCTAGCGCGTTCACCGTGTTCGTAGTCTTTCTGCGTATCTCCTGGACGTGCTCCTTCTACTTCAGCTTGCTGTCTAGTGTGACTCCTAGGTATTTGCATGTCGCCCTGGGTTTGATCTTTCCCCAGGCGGTGTCTAGTGGCCGCTTCATATCCATGCGCGTGCGCGCCCTTGTGAAGTGGGTGAGCTGGAACTTCTTGGGGGCAAACTTTGATGCGTGTGTGTCCGCCCATCTACTGGCTTTCTCAAGCGCTCGTTCAAGCTTGGCACAAGTTTCCTGGGTTGAGCTTCCGCATGCGAAGATCGCCCCATCGTCTATGTATCCGGTCGCTTCTGTGTCATCGGAGTTGCAGCACTCTATCAAGTCGGCGTTGTAAAGGATGTAGAGCACTGGTGATAGATTGGAGCCCTGCGGGACGCCGGTCTCGATAGCATACTCGTTGGAGATATAGCCGTCGATGGTTATCCTAGTGTGTCTGTCGCTGAGGAAGCTTGCTATCTATCTGACGATCCTCTCATCTACCTTTCGTTTCCGCAGATTGTGTAGTAGTCTCTTGTGCGAGACGTTGTCGAAGGCGCCTGAGACGTCGAGCAGTAGCAGGCTGAGCACCTGGCCTTGGCCTGTGTTCCATGCCTCATATACCCTCTCCACGACGGTGTGCAGCGCATGCTCGGTGGACCTGAGCTTCCTCCCTCTAAGATGCAGTCTGGGAAGTATCTGGTACGTCTCTATTAGATAACTCAGTCTGCGCGCGATGATAGCGTCCATGACCTTGCCTATTGTGTTTAGTAAGGCTATCGGACGGTATGCTTTGGGCGTAGTGTAGTCGTCTTTCCCGGGCTTGCGTAAGGCAACGGTTGTGGACGTTCGAAAGTGTGCGGGACAGTACCCTAGCTTCAGGCTCTGGTTTATAGTCGTGGTTAGATGTCCTACTAATATGGATGATGCTGCTTGTAGGGCTTTATTCGGAATGTAATCCGGCCCTGGGGCTTTGAGTGGCGCTGCAGCTTGGATGGCATCGAGAACTTCCTTCTCGGTGACCTTGGGCATTGGGACCTGGTCTGGGTACTCTGTACTCTCGATGTCTCTCAGATCTGCCTCTGGTGGTTCCGGAAAGAACGTCTCTCGTAGGAGATCGGCCTTCTCCTCCGACCTTACGGCCTGTCTTCCGGTGCGTGTGCATTTGATCGTGGGTGTCACGCTTGGGGGTTGGCTCTCCCTGTTGCGAGCCTACTTGGCGATTCTCTATAGGGACTCAGCCGACCCCGCGGCTACTTCTATGCGATCTCTGTGCGCCTGGCGTAACGCCTTCCTTATCACACGTGTTTTGCGGTTCCGTGCCTCGCGATAGAGTTCCCACGTTGCCGTCGTAGGCCTTCTTGTGTATATGCGACGTAGGCGTTTTGTCTCTGCAAGTGCCTCCGTGCATGCGTCGTCCTATCCTTCTCTGGCCTTGGGGCTATGTTTTCTTAGCGGGAGCACCTCATCGGCGGCTTGAGTGATAGCAGCGACGAGCTCTCGAATGTAGTTATCTAGCGCCGTAGGTGTCCTTGGTCTTTTCCGTGGTGGTAGGTGATGTTTGAGCGACTCGCAGAACTTTTCGGTGTTTAGGCGCTTCTATGGACGCTTGGATTTGGTGTCTATCAGGTTGGTTCTTATGTCGAGGAGAATGTTGATGGGAAGGTGATCGGAGTCATGATCTATGTCTCTGTTCACTGTGCTTCTGATCGTCCTGTCGACCATGCCTAACGTTGTCCAACAGAGATCTATGGTCGACGTTCCGTCCCCTTCTTCGTACGTGATCGTGCCTGGCGCCAGCATGCTAGTCATGTCTAGATTCTCTATTATCTCGAGGAGGTCCTTCGCCTCTTGTTCTTTGTGCCGGACTCGCGGTCCGCCCCAGAAGCGGTGGTGGAGGTTGAAATCTCCTAGGGCAATTTGTTCTCTCGGCGCATGTTCCTCTAATTGTGCCTTGAGCACCGGAAGGCTACTTTCTCGATCCGTCGTGTTTTGGGGTGCATTGTACACGTTGTGTATGATTAGCTTGTTGTCTGACGTATCGGGTCCACCTGTACGGATTTTCAGTGTGCACAGGTCCCTCGTGTGCTGTTCGAACTGCCATGCGCTGTTATCGAGTCTCTTATTGACAAAGAAGCATACCCGCGCCGGACCTTCGCTCTCGTCTACGTTTGGGTAGCAGAGATGGAAAATATCTTTCGCTGGGTGATGTGTTGTCGACATGAATGGGTTCTTCCACGGCTCCTGGATTGCGAGCACGTCGTACTCCGCGACCCGGGGGTCGCGTAGTAGAGTTGCCATGACTGTGTCCTTCGCTTTGCGTACGTTGTACTGCAGTATGTTTAATTGTTGTTGTTGTTCAATCATGCGTCTGTCTCCGTGTCGATATCCATCTGCATGTTGCTCCGTCTAAGCGTGTTGATTTCCAGCGCCTCGAGTGCCCGCCTCGATGGCACTGCCACCCTCTGTGGTCGCTGGCTGGCACTTGGAGTTTCGTTTTCCTTGTCTCCTATGGGCGCTGATCTCTTCTGACCACGTCCCTGCGTGGAGCTAGGTCGGCCCGTCCCTGGTCCCGATGTTGAGGCTAGGTACCTTGTGGACCTCGATCTTCTGAGGGGCATCCGCTCTGGTCCTCGCTGGTCTGATTCATCGCCGGCCTTCGGGGTCGGGTGGTACTTGGGTCGTGTTGCGAGCACTGCTTTGATTTTGCTTAATTCCTCCTTTCTCGTCGGACACTCCTGACTCCATGCTTCGTGCCCCTCGTGGTATACCGCACACTTCCTGGTGGTATCCTGGCCGGCCTTGGATGGATACTCCTAGGAGCTGTGTTGTTGCGCGCAGTAGCCACATGTCTTTGCTGCCTTGCATTGGGTTCCTATGTGGCCGTATTTTTGGCATTGGAAGCACTGCTTCAGTCGGCACTGCCTCTCGTATCGCTCGCAATCGCATCTCTCTCCTTCCTATACTAGTCCTTCGTCGATGATTTTGTTGGCATCTTCTGCTCTGGTGAATTCGATGATGATGGATGATATTGATTTGTTCGGTGGCGGTCTCCTAGTCAGCCAGCCAATGTACTTGATGTCCGCTGTCTGGAGGAATGCCCTATTGGCTTGTAAAATCTCGGTTTTGATCTCTTCGAACTTCTCGGTGTCCATGGTGCTGGTGCGTATGCCATGTACGATGACCCTATACGTATGGGTGCGTACCGACGTTCCGCTTCCCAGCCGAGGAACCCAGTCTTCCGTGAACTGACGGAGTGTCTGTATCTTACTGTTGCTTGCTGTCCTGATGCTGAGGTCGCCGCTCTTAAGCTGGTTGGCTGACATGGTGGTGATCTTGGCTACGTGTTCGTTTTCGCTCTGGGCTATGGCAGTGTCTACATGGGCTTTCATGGCGCGCGGATTTATGGCGCGCAGGCTTTGAATTGTCTGAGCGTTCCTTATATTCACGATGATCTCACGCTGCACTGGAGCTGAAGCGATACGAATATTCTGTGTACTATATGTACTTGCTGCCAGGGCGCCGTGTGCTGCCGCTGCGGCATAACTTATTGGCCCTCCTGTCTGTTGCTGTGTTCCTCTGTTCTTTATATCTCTTGCTATAGCCGCGACCGTCTTGCTGACTTCCGCTGCCTCCGTTGCTGCCACGGTGGCCGTCTCGCCCGCTGCGATGCCCTTTTGTACGTTCGCCGTCAGGCTCTTGAGCTCCTCTTTAATGTTCTGTATCTCTTGTGCTGTGCCGTTCGCGCTCTGTGTTATTTCTGTACGCATGATGATCATCTTGTTGTATACTGCCGTCACGTCAGGGGTTCTCGTGACCTTCCCGACTAGGGTCAGCGTGGCCATTATGACTGCCCTTATCTCTTCTGGGGGTACTGGTTGGTTTTTCTCGCGATCGAGGTGAAGCAGCACGTTCCGAAGGTGCCCGGTGAGTCGAGTGGCATGCTCCTGTATCGATGCTGGCCATGCCACCTCCTGGGGCCACGGGATCGTTATCTCGCGTTCCACACGCGTTGGGTGACGCGCTGCGACGGCTAATGATCTCAAATCTTCCAGAGTGGCGTATTTGTATAGTAGGACGATTCAATTTCAACAATTCGAGTTCTCGCTGTTGTGGTGTTTTTTTTTGTTGGAGAGGTGGAGACGTATGTTTTGTTACGAAAAGTGACGATACAGACTCACGTGATGACGCTAAAAAGTGAAGTTGCAGGGATTCCGAGGTAGTGAGGCTGAACTGCCCCGCGCTCAGCCTTGTCGAGCCGTCCCCAGCACAGCCTAGCAAGGCGGCTACACACGCCCATTCAAGACGGACTTGGCTTGACACCGGTCGCCGCTTCGTCTGCCTTGCCAGTCCTCTCCAGGTACAAGTGGTCTTGCCTCCAGAATGCCGAGCGTATCATCGCCCATCGTCCTTGATCGACGAGCAACGTAGCGACTGGCTTACGCGCACTTTTTATTAAACATCTTTGATTTCCTTCGCGCCCTATCAAATGGCAACAGACTACACAATCGGTTGGATTGCTCCCCTCCCATTAGAACTTACCGCTGCGAGAGCCGCATTTGACGAGTGTTACGATGACGTGGACGTGGACCAGTATATATACCACGCTGGAAAGATCGGAAAGCATCGAGTTCTGATGGCCGTCCAGCCTAGGATCGGCTTAGAAGGCGCATCTGACCTGGCCGCAAGGATGCGTGCGGCTTTCAAGAACTTGAAAGTTCTGCTTGTTGTTGGCATCGGTGGCGGTGTCCCTCAGTACGGCCCACCCAGCAATATCTCTCGCATGGTGCTCGGCGATGTCGCTGTGAGCGTTCCAGTGGGACTTCATGGAGGAGTGGTGCAGTACGATGTTGGTGCTTGGACAGGTGATGGAGAGCTCCAGCTTCGTGGACATACAAACGGGCCACCATCATTCATGCTTGCCGCAGTAAAGTCGCTCAGCTCCAGGCATTTGAACGAACCGTCGAAAATACCAGACTACCTGCGAAATATACGAATGAACATCAACGATTCTGAACGAGAAAGGTTTAAAGATCCAGGAGAGAAGCATGACGGTCTTTTTCCTAGTGAATGCAGACATCCCGGTAACCTACAACACTTGGGTTGCGTATGGACGTGTGATACCTCGCAACAGATCTCGCGGCAAGCTCGAGGTAAAGGAGCTTCTAGAGACATCGATAGCCCCCACATTCATTACGGAAATATTGGGTCTGGCAACCAGCTACAATTGTCTGCGGCGACTCGAGATCACCACCTCGAAGAGCATGATATCATTTGCTACGAGATGGAAGGGGCTGGTGTCATACAGAACCATCCGTGTCTTGTGATACGTGGAATCTGCGACTATTCAGACTCGCACAAAAACAAGGTGTGGCAGCCGTATGCAGCCATCGCAGCTGCCGCGTATGCTAAAGAGCTGCTCTACCACCTGCCTGCGTTTGAAGTCGATGTCGATGGTCAAGGTGTGTAGAATACATCACTCGTATAACAGATAATAAGTGCTGACTCTGACGCGTGCAGGATCCAGTCGACAAAATGGAAACGCGTGGCAACAACACAATACATTCGGTAGCATTCAAACATACGGAGGAAAAGCGGTGGTCGGCAGTAATATCTCGAGTACTAACGGTCCAATAAGCTTTTAGCTCATTTACTCGGCAGCATTGTCTCTCTGCACATCAGTCAGAAAGATCATAGCTGATCGTAAGCATGGCTTGTTCATACCTGTTCAGCCAAACAAATTCAGAAAAGGTTCTGAGTCGTTGCACTTCTAGCTTCAATTCTGATGTTTCTGATTGAGCATGAACTCCCACACAACCCACGCTAGGAACGCTAGTCCAGTCAAGGGCATCGCCACAGCCCAGTACATCCAGAACTGATCAGACACAACGAAAGAAGCTTGCGAGTTCGGACCAGCAGGTTCGAAGTGAAAAAATGACATGCTGAAGATTGACTGTTCCCACATCGTCAGAGGTTATCGTATGAAGATCTACAGAGACGGAGCTTTACCGAAACAAATGTTGCTGGTAAAAAATCATCGTTACCACAGCGAGGATCTTTAATGCTGTGGCTTCTGTTCTTGCTTCCTGGGCAATCTGGACTTGTATCTTGCTGTCATGCTGAGCCGCAGTATTAAATGCCTTTTGACTGTTGTTAGCCACTCAACATAAAGATGCCTATGACAGCTACACAAATACAAGATTGTAACGACAGATATGATAAGCTTGCTCACCAACGAAATTTCATTTTGGATCCGAGCTCTATTAGACTCCGACCTCGACTGCAAGCCTTGAAGCATTTGAGTCACTAGCATTAGACGAGCTTGTGTCCCGGCCGAAGAGCTGGATAACATCTTGTCATAGTGACTTTGGATTGCATGAACAGACTGAGTAGCAACTGACAGGGTCTCGCATATGTGGATAGAGTGTCTGGCAATCTCGTGGAGGAGCACGTAATCCGATCCGCTGGTTCGATTCTATATGTTCATTCGTCAGCGATGCTTGTTTGACCCGTCTTTATGACATATGCGTTCGTACAGCCTCGACCTTGCAGACGTGGTCTCTCAAGGACCAGACCGAGTCATTGTACAGGTCCAATATCGCTTGGAGGATGATTATTATGATCTCCCAGGAGTTTGTCCCAACGCCATCCTTCAAGACGTAGCATATATGTGCCTTGACTTGATCGGGAAAATTCAAGCACAGGATGTCGGGACCAGATGCTGCATCCATACGCGCGTGGATGCCCATTTCAAACCAGCGCCAGCCAAATGCAGCTGATTGATCGTTGTGAAGAGAGACATGCTCGTTTGATGGTGTCCTGACTCCCGCTGGACGGATCGCAGTGGATGACCGATGCTTCGTGAAGGTGGGACTTGGTCGCAGTCTCTCATAAAGTTGCTTAACCGTAAATCGTAAATGGAAATTATTAGTGCAGTCAGCGAGTCTGCTCGGTCTTTCTTACGTTTCAGCCGGCCAACCTACGATAGTTTAAGTCAAAACCAGGCTCTGATTCGGATGATTCAACCACGGCAAAACCATTTGCCTCCAGGCATGTACTGCTTAGAAGGAATGGGTCGATCTCAAATCTTTCACATAGAGAAGCGCGCAGAGATTCGTTTTCGGTTGCTATTGTCTCTCTGCTCATGAACCTTTCTCCATTAGATTGGAAGAGATATTGTCGATAAAGACGTGTCTTACACTACCATGGGCATTTTGTTCTTCGCATTCGCATAGATCTCAGTTTGATGTTTGCAACCACCTAAGGAGCCTTACCTTGAGACCTTCTTCCCATGTTGAACTACGCTCCGTCCATGAGACATCTAGGCCATACAAATCAGCATTTAATCAGCTAATCACGGAGTTAGACATGCCGTATTGGAGAAGTGTGATGTTTTGCATTTCATGAATAATCGCTAAAGTGAAGATGTTCAGGAGACAAGACCACTTGTACCTGGAGAGGACTGGCAAGGCAGACGAAGCGGCGACCGGTGTCAAGCCAAGTCCGCCTTGAATGGGCGTGTGTAGCCGCCTTGCTAGGCTGTGCTGGGGACGGCTCGACAAGGCTGTGCGCGGGGCAGTTCAGCCTACGTCCGCCAAGCGCCACCGTTCCCTCTCTTCATCGCCGCCAGCCCACCGCCGCTCTGCCTCGCACCTACCCTCTAAAGCACTCCATTGTCCACAGTCAACCCGCATCATATCAACACGGCAACGGCATGCATTATCGATGGTGTCGTAGGGTGATGCGCGATGTCAAGTGGCCCAGAGCGGCAAAGAAACAGGTTCGGCGCTGTGGAAACCAGCGGCGGCTACTCGATCGCTGGCAGCAATCTCCAAGCGCAGACCATCAACATCGGACAAGGTATTCACTCCACCATAGTACTTTCACATCTCGGTGATAGCGCTAACATTATGTCGTGGTATAGGCAAGTTGTAGACCCACAACACCGACACGCAGCTCGAACCATCCGCGAGCCTCTAGCTGGCTAGCATAGCGCTGAACAGGGCAGATGCTAGCCAGATGCTGTTCAAGCTGCTATTCAAGCTGCTATTCAAACTCACGTGCGGCGCGCGCCACCAGTCTCCACTGTTCTAACGCAAAGTTATCAAGCAGGCCCTCACAGCTCCGATCGCGGTCAAGACCAGGCAGCGAGGCTTGATCCAGAAGGTATGGCTGTGCGCACGGGTGCCGCAAAGCTCTGCTGACAGGGTCCAGCATGGCTCCGATCGATTGCGTTCTCCACCCTCAACGCGCGCGAGGAAGACATAGACACTGCCCACACGGACACATGCGACTGGCTGTTCGAGACCGCAGAGTTCTGCAGATGGCGGGATCGCGTCGACGTAGCAACGCACAATGGCGTGCTCTGGATCAAGGGCAAGCCGGGAGCGGGCAAGTCAACACTGATGAAGCACACGCTGCAACACTGCAAGAGGGCGTTCAGAGATGACTTGACTATCGCGTATTTCTTCAATGCTCGGGGCGATCAGCTGGAGAAGACCAAGCTAGGGATGCTGCGGTCCATCGTCTACCAGCTTCTGAGGCAGGACGAGAGCACTAGAAGCCGGTTCACAGACCGCTTCCGTGACAAGCAGATGAGATCTGAGCACGGGAAGCTGGAGTGGCGAGAGGCAGAACTTCGGGATTTCCTCCTCTCCGAGATCCAGGAGCAGAACAAGAAGAGCCTCCTGATCCTTGTCGACGCCCTCGATGAATGCATCGACGATGACAGCCGGCGGTACGTCGTTCGCATTCTTGAGGATCTGAGCATAAGGGCAGCCAAAACAGGTCATGTCCTGAGGATCTGCCTTTCGAGCCGGCACTATCCGCACATCAATATGAAGCAGAAGATCGAGCTTAATATAGACGATATTAAGGAGCATCGGGAAGATATTGCGAGATACGTTGCAGACAACTTAGACATGAGTGATGAGGATGTTCGCGAGCAGATCAACACAAAGTCGAATGGCGTCTTCCTGTGGGCAGTTCTCGTCGTCGCTATCCTCAAGAAGCTATTTGACGAAGGTCGCATCGAAGCAGTACAGGAAAAGCTAGACGAGCTGCCAAGCGACCTAGAGGAAGTGTTCGACAGGATTCTGGCGCAGGATGAAACGCGCAAGCACGAGACAGTACTTATGCTACGATGGGTACTACTTAGTCCGCGCCCGATGAAGTCTAAAGAGCTCTTCTTTGCTGTGGTCACAGAAACGGCACCGCAGCTGAAGGGTCCGTGGGACCGCACGAAGATTACCACGGACGTGATACATAAGCGCATCACGCACACGTCGAGAGGCCTTATCGAGTTCCGAAAGGGCGAGGAGGAAACGGTGCAGTTCATCCACCGGTCGGTCAACGACTTCTTACACAGGAATGGAAGGCTGGAAAAGCTGGACCCTACGCTAGCAGGGGATCCTTTGCACGCCAGCTACAGGCGGCTGTGGTCGTGCTGCTATAAGTATTGGAAGATGGTAGAAATGACGGAGCCGGGGGAGCAAGACTTGAACGAGCTCGACAAGAGATTCCCATTCGTGGAGTATGCTATGAGGTACATACTGGAGTTCGCGAACAGATTACAGCCTGCGATCGACGGCGATGAGGTTGCGCAGTGGATTCGTGGACATAACGAGTGGTTTCGATCGTGGAGAGATATCGGCAGCGATTTTGCCTTGGTTGATGGTGGGTTTTTCTTCGAGAACCGTGTGGGACTGCTGTATATACTATCGGCAAATGGATACGACAGACTCGTGCGCATCATGATAGCCGACGAGAGTGTGGACGTTAACGCACAGGGTGGATGGTTCGGCAACGCGCTCCAGGCCGCTTCACTTGGCGGATGGCAAGAGGTGGTGCAGATGCTGCTCGATGCAAGTGCGGACGTCAACGCACAGGGTGGCCAGTACGGCAACGCGCTCCAGGCCGCTTCATGGCGCGGATCGCAAGAGGTGGTGCAGATGCTGCTCGATGCAGGTGCGGACGCCGACACCCAAGACAGCGACTCTCATGCCGCGCTTCCTACAAACACAGATCAGCGCACAAGATCACAGCGAGCAAGTGGACAAGAATGTTTTAATGTCAACCTCAGCGAGACCACCTCTCCCAAGCGACCATCCACGAGTCTTAGGCATACTAATGATGGTCGTGTCAGAGTGCCGGATATGACACTGAATGGCATGGCTTGTGCAGGCAGAGTGAAGGAAGCGCGTCGCTCGAAGCTCTCAGATGCACGTGTGAAAGCGTACTTCAGAAAGCTTGCGAGAAAGCCTGGCGGATTCGGAACGACCGAATGATTTGCTTTCTTATCGAAGAGTCGAGTCTTTAATGCAAAGGTGTAAATTGATGTACTCATAGATGATGAATAAAGTGTGAAGCTGATGAATGCAATCGGCTAGGAGAGGCAACACCTTGGCAGGATGATAGATTGAACTGAGTCATGCGGCCCATATCTACCTTCGATCTCTCGGTCGAATCGAGTCGTGCAGTAGTTAATGCCTTGGTGCCTGCTCTAGACTTGATCAGTGTCAGCTTGTGTTTCATACAGCTATCCCTAGGCTGGCATTCCATACACCTGCGACCGTGGGGGTGTCCACCATCCGATCTGCTCGCGCCGACAACAAATCACTCCTTAAACCTAACGGCTTCAGATGTCGCATTGACACGCTCGGAATACCATCTTTCAATGCTTTTCTCCAACAGGGAGTCTTGGGGGATGGTTTTGGCAACTATGTCGTTGTTGCGGGGCCGTCCGAAGGGAGGTTCCTTGCAATGGCCAGAGTGAGTTCACGTGTTGCACAGCAAGCATGCGACTTCTCCTGGCAAAACAGATTTAAGAAGGCAGCTGAGGCACTGAAGTATCTATTCCGAGAGTATGAGCGCTGTTGAGCTATTATTGAGGTTGTTGGGGTGGAATCGCGCGGCCAGTTCTCTGCACACAGGGTTTCTCTCCACCCAAGGGGGGACGTTAGTTGTGCGTGTAAAGGTAATTGTACTAGGTGTGTTTGTATGAAAACTACGCAAGAAAGGCTTGCGGGCTGCATGGCTTGGTGTTCATCCAGCAGCTGAAAGCATTCATACTCTTGCTAATCCGCCCAGACTACGTCTGATTAGAGTCGAGACGAGGGCGCTTTGCTCGATGGTGGGCATTCGGCTGTGTAGAACCATCAATCCCGTTCTCGACAGACAGGTGGTTTCTGAAGCCTACATTCTGACCGGTTCTGCGAAGAGCAATAAAGGCGAGTTGTTGTATCTCGCTGTTCAACGCTTTGTGGAAGTCGTAGTCTGAGAGGCTCGCTAGCAGCGCAACCCTATCAGCTTGCGTGAGCTCGTCTCCCATACCTGTGTTAGAATGTTAACACACAACACCGAACGAGTTGACTAAAGAACTTACAGAAGACAAGAACATCATCATGAGGTATCCCACGGCGCTTTTGCCCACCTACGCGCAGTTGGGAGGACGTCGCATCAAGGAAGATTATATCGTTGCTACCAGCAGCTTCAGCCTCAACATGATCCAAGTCCTCCTCAGCGCCACTCAAGTAGAAGTTGGAAGAAGATAGGAGCAGATCATTGTCGAGCCGATTTTCATTAAGGTCTAATTCGACACTACCAGTTGAAGGAAAGGCGACGCGGTCCGTGTTAGCAGGTCCCCGCCCTCTTAACTTTGCAGGTTGAAGAGTTGGCAAAATTGTCTGTGCCATCTCAGTCCTTGGAATGTGCAACGCCTTCGGAACAGATTTCTGAGAAGGGAGGGAGTAGATTGAGAAACCTGGGTTGTTGTAGCGGACTGTCGCAAAATACTGCTTTGCATCAAGGTCGGGGAACAAGTACTCCTCGTTGTTGCCAGCTATGGCGACATTATCGCAACCGCAAGGCACGTTGTCGTTATCTTCCTGAGTTAGTATACTAGAGGAAGGCTAAGGAGCACTTACTAGAGTGATGCATTAGGTCTTGACCCATAGTGCAGGTATCAACCTCGTGGAGGACTACAACAAAACTGCACTGCGATCGTTCCCGAAGCATCATGCCCTCAAATGAGGTCCATTCCACTTTGATTTCCCTTGGGTTGTTTGTAGCTTCGACTGTCACGCCCTGCGGTATCCTTCTTAGGTGCATGCTTGCCTTGCTCAAGAGACCATCGCGGTGATCTTCAATTTCGCTTTCATCAACCAGGGCAAAGTCATTTGCTGTCAAGTCCTGGAGCATGCGCTCGTAAATCTTCAAGACAGCATGATCACACCAAAAAAAGGCTGCGTTGGTAGGTGTTGACTCTTCGTGCTCGTTACTGCCATAGCAACCGAAGTGTGTCCTGTGCGACATGGAACGGTCCGATAGCTTTTTCTCGATTTTCCACCTTTTGCTCTTGTCGTCGTAGAGAGTGCGCAAGTCGAGTGTTCCGCCATCTATGATTTCAAAGCTTTTATCTTTAGTGGCCTGGTCCATGCAAAGAATCGCAGTAAGCAGCCGTAAGATGGTGCATGCGAACAAGGCGTCTGGACATGTCTGCACCAGTTCTGCATGTCGGAATAAGAACTCCCTCTCTTCTTTGGCTGAACGGCAAAGGCTATGCTTTGTATAGAGAAGTTCCCAGAGTACTCGTGATAAGGCTTTTGGAGTCTTGGAAAGACAATCCTGAATGATGTTGACCTCCTTCGCACTATTAGTTGACAGTAGGCGAAACACAGGATCACTTTCACCTTGTCTGCAGCCAACTCGTGATAATAAAAGCCAGCGGGATCCTCCTTCGATGTTTCATCCAATAGGTGCGTCCACAGCCAAGTAGCAAATTCCTTCGAGATGAATTGCGATGCAATGTGCACATCGGCAATGCTGTCATCGCCATCTTTTATACTGAGCATTGAGATGTAATCATGAAGAAGTTGAGATCTACGTGCAGGATCCTGGGTTGTCTTGATAGCTTCACACCATACCAGACACAACAGTCCGGCTTCCTCTCTAGTCCTGCTAAGCTGACGGCGGTCACGGCTTACCGCACCATGCGTAAGGTCATAGCAGTAGCGGATGTCCTTGCCGCTGGCACTGCCATCAGGCAGGAGCAGGCCACGGAGGAATAACTTGCCAGCGTGGTGCGTATCGAAGATGAGTTTGCCGTGTCGTGTCTGTATGAAGCTTTTGGGGGGCGCTTGGATATCCAAGGTGATGGAAAGCCATTGCATGAAGTCAGTGCGAGCTACCTTTCTCTTGGCAGCTTGCGTGTGTTTCATGCCGTCGCCAATGGTCCAGCATACATCTTTAAGAGGATCCGCTTCGAGAGGACGTTGCTCCAGGTGCTCTCCGTAGTCACTGAACTCCGTCCTTATTCCCTGAAATCGCCTCTGGCGGAGAGGAGAGGTGTTGATGAGAAGGGCCGACGAGTGTACAGCTGATGGAGGCATGATGGTGGTGGTGGTCGGGTAACGGCTGGTGCAGGTTAGCAAGGGCCCATTGATGGTTGTGAATGGAGCCACTGTGTACCGAGTCTCAGTGACAAGGCGCCTAGCTGAGCCAGAAAGGCGCTAACACTCGGCCCTGTGTAGATGCAGTGCGGCAGAAGCGGCGAGCTGTGAGAAGCTTTATTGACCTGCTCGAAGTCGAGAAGGCTAGCGTGCCGGGTGCCTACGAGAGTTTTCAGAGGGTGGGCATGGGCTGGTTTGTGGCGTGTCTGCGAGCACGAGATGGCTTTGACCGGAGCTTGCTGAGCAGCGTCAAAGCATTTGAACAGCATGTGAAGATCTGCAAAGCTCAACACGACGCGAGGTACAGCGCGTAGGGGGAAGGATTAATTGCACGTGACATGATACGCCCTCTATGGATCAGTGAATACATGGAAAGTGATGTCTCTACCCTAATGATCGCCAGTCATCTCATCCTCATCACTCTCTGAGTCGATTTCTGCAGTGCTCAAGTTAGTTTATGGAGCTGTTTCAACGGTATGCATCGCTTCCGTACGTACCGATAGGGTCCGCTTCAGTTCCTTGCAGAAGTCTCATGGGGGTAGATGCTATGACGTGAAAATACTGTGAAGTATCTCCAAACTCGTCAACTCCGTACCCAAGGCGCTTGGTGGTGCGTGAGTTGTGCAAGCCCACATCCTCTTTACCATCCAAACGACCAATGGCATGCATGACGAATTGAATCCGTCGCAATTCGGTAAGAATGTAGACGCAGCCGTTAACAATTGGCTTGTCGTCGGCATCCACGCTCGTAACTCCAAAATTTCGAAGTGAGTCGTCGAAGGGGAGAGTGATCCTGTGGGTTGGAAGCTCAGTCCAGCCATCAGCAGTGACCTCTTTGTGGTTAAGCCCCTTGGTAGGCTCCATACCAGAAAGATCCATGTCTGACTTCAGAATCGTGAGGTCCATTTCCCATTTCCCGTCAGATGGCTGAGGGATGTAGAACGGTATAGACGATATGACGTCCGGAACCTGCGAGCACTTTTCCGCAATGACTAGCACATGTTGAGGTTTGTCTGTCTCACCAACGGAAACGTTAGGTAGGTCCTGAGGTAAGCCGTAGTTGAATTGGAAATCTTGGATAGTGCTTCGTATAGATGGCTGTTGCTTGAGGCCATCCAGCACGTCCTCACCACTTGCCATGTTAGAGCGCATTCGTAGCACATGCCTGAAAACTTACCATGAGTTTTTTTGGATTATGGAATACCGAATATGGTCCTGCCTTGCTATCAAATCTTCTTTGAAACGGCAAGGACGACGCTCCTCCGCCAGACGTAGCAATCCACTATGGAAATCAGTCTTGCAAACTCAACAATCAAGATGACAAACCTTGAGGGATATTCCTGTACGTTCAGTCCAGTCGTGGAACCAGGCGATGCTCCAGTCAATCACCTTGTCAAAGTGGCGGACCACCTTCTCTTCGATGTCGTTCGCCAACTTGGCTGGCAACATATGGTTGTTGATCTCAAGCTTCTTCTGCTGGCCTGAGCCAAGTACTGGTTTGTGCTTTGTCAGGAAGGTCGTCTGCATCCAAATCTTTAAGGTTGTTGAAGACTGGTCGCCGAAAGTAGTCTTCAGCCACTCCGAGGGACCAAGAATATCTTCAACAATCGTATTAAGATTGCCGAAGCCTACCAATTCCGTGGCGCTAGCGGCCGGTTGGTACCCTTCTGAGTAGACTGTGGTGATATTCTGCCTTGATCAGCAATGAGTACAACTCTCGAAATATGTAACGTACTCCGGTTGCATCTCCAACATCCAACACACCAGCATGCTCTAAGTCTTGAAGATATACACCAAGGCCCTTTCTTTGCTCCACACGCAACGATTTCAAACGGCCATTGATAGCCGCAGTGGGCTCGCTGATGATATGAACATCGACCTTTCCTTCCCAGCCCGGCACGTTCTCAACGATTGTTTGGTACTGATGAGAAGCAGTTTCCGGCCATTCTGCTGGCAAACCGGTATAAACGCGGAAGTACTGTATATCGGGGTTCGCCGTTTTCGATGCGTCAAAGATGGTATGGAAGAGCCATGCAATGAACCGCCGATAGATTGCCTTCATTCCAATCTCCCTTTCCTTCTCCCGCTGGAGCCGGGAGTGTTCGCTTGCCGGATTCATGGCGAGTTTCATGTTATCAAAAACAACCACTTCACCCTCCTTTTCGCACACCACATCTGTGTCCGGTCCGAACTCCAAGTCCCACCGTCCATCTTTTCCTTTTCTAGCCACAACACGAGTCCGTATTTGGCTACTTCGCGCCGCAGCCGCTCCATTCCAGAAATCGATGTCTTCCAGTTCGCCAAGGCCAAGCACCCTAGATGCAGTCGTGGTGTAGTTTCCAATGTCGGCCAGCACAATCCCAAGGTTTTGGCTCTGTCCGCTAGCCGCGAACTTTGCTCTTGGGCGCGGGACGGTAAAGACTGTTGCAGGATTGGTGCCAGTTGGCAATGAATCATGCGCGGCGTCAACGCGTTTAGACTTTCTCACACTATCCATGTCTGCTGAAAACTGGGAAGAGCTCAAGCTGTTGATGGCGACAAATCCATGAGTGTCATCCTCAATCACGCTTACTGTGTTCGCCTCGCTAGATGCCATGAGGTCACTCTCTTGATTGTCACTGTTCTTGACCTCGATCTCGGAAGTGGCTTGCGTTTGCTGCTTCGCCAGCACCGCCACCTCTTCTCCAACTCGTCGTCTGCGCAGCCTGCCTCTAGCATCCTTCTTACTAGCTTCTAGGCGAGCCGACCTGCCTCTTGTTCGCGTTGGCTTGGCCACACCTTGCGTCGTACGGCCCTGGCTGGCCTTCTTCGCAGCATTTGGAGCCTTTCGGTTGGTCACGCGGTTTCCTTGCACTCTTGTCTTGGCCATCGTGATTGTAGCGGGCAAGAAGAGAAGGGCTCAATCAAATGACGGCGTTGGAAGCTGGGATTGGTCGCTTGTCCAGGTGGTTGGGGGACTTATAACACGGCGTTCTGGAGGCACTTCTGTGCTGACAGGGAAAGCGATGAGATAGTGAAGGAGCAGAATAGGATGTCAGGGTGTATAAATACTGCCGTAGGCCGTAGTGTACTCGTGACGAGAGGCCGAGATGCCGGAACCAAGATGACATCCAAGTGGCTGAAGTTGTTTCGGTAGATGAGCATTGCTCTGCCCACAGCCTTCTGCTAGGATCTGGAGCATGCTTGATGGCACACGATCAGCCAATTGATCGTGACACGTCAGCAAACAATGAGTAACACTGTTTGGACATTACTCATTCATGTGCACGGCTGCATGGCGAAGCCACTCGGCATACCAGGAGGTGGTTCAATGCATGAAATGTCGCTCAGGGATCTTCACCACCGCCTACGGCCGCTGCGTAATGTGGACGCCTATCGGTCGACTGTTAAGACCACCGTATTGCTAGTACTCATTCAGTCAGGGTGTTTGGGAATAAAGGCAGTCGTCCGACATCCGCTCGATGTCGATGTACCGAACACTTCTATGTCACCTCCATGAACCGGCCGATCACTGATGCTGTTTCCGCATTTCGAATGCATACAGAACTATCCTCACCGCGAAGAAGTGTCCGAGGAGGAGAGGTTCGTAGTCCTATCCAGGGTTCTATCCACTGTCGACTGACACGAGCAAGCTCGACTCACGTGCCGCGAGCCACGACGCCAGAATCAACATTGAAGCCGCCGAGAGCTTGGTGTCCCTTCAATTGCAGGCCGCGGCATCTGTTGATGATACCGAAGAAGACCTGGGGTATATACATGCTTCAGAAGTACGCAGCAGAGGTAAATGGAAGAGCCGGCTCATTGTCGAGTTGAGTTATCAATAGCCAGGCCAAAAAAGGAAATGCGATGATAGCCAAATAAGCGAGGCCGGACATAGTCTGTCAAAACTGGAAAGAGAGGAGGAAGATGTTGAGAATGTGATTCGTCAAAGCATACGAAAGATATCCCTGATGCTGAGCGAGAACATCAGTGATCTTGCTGCAGCTGAAATCAGTCCCTACACAAGGACGCTATCCAGACTTGTCAGAGTACTTCAAGTATTGCCGAGCACGGAAAATTGAGTCAACCAAATGCCGAAGCAAATGTTATCAAACATGGTTACCGAAGTGCCTGAATCTCCGCCAGCGAACCTTCTTCTTCTCGACCCGTGGCTGCCCTTGGCAGGTGACAATTGGAGAGAGCCATTGCCGTCTACAGCGCTATGATTCATCATTACTCAGTTTCATTCGATCCATCTTTCTCGCTTGAAGTATACCCCGTCGATTACCGCTTCTTCTTCGCCGGTTGGGCTGCCGTGGATGAGTCCGGTGTCAGTTGCTGCAAACCTGGGGTTCTTGGGTCGTCATCTAGCAGGTCGTGATCGTCAAGTTGCTGTGAAAGGCCTGAGGGCCTCGAAGATGGCGTGTCAGATGTTTGCAGAGATTGCAGCGCAGGATCCGGTATCCAGTCATCAACTGCTGTTCGCATGGTCTCTAGAAGCCGAAGGCCTTCATCCAGGGCATTGAGGTAGAATTGACGGCATTTCCATCTATCCTTACCCTTGCGAGTTCTGAAGTCGAACGCATCAATCTCTTCTCGCCAACACAGTGTATTTTGGCCTTCGATTATCGGCCGGTGGCCGTACAATCTGACCATGCGGTGATCATGAGATATTGAGTAAGTCAAAATTTTTCCATGAAGTTCGTGTTCTCTTCCAAAGAGCCTAAAAAGTGTAACCAGGCCTCGTAAAGCGACGGTGTGACTATGAGCGTTCTGCCGATCCGCAATATCCAGTCCGATATTTCCACGTTTCACTTCGCGTGTAATGAATGGAAATAGCATGTAGTAGGTAGCTCTGAAATGGGATTTGTCGTCCAGGTCGCCAAGGAAGGGCTGCAGCTTTTCGAGTTGCTCGGCTGAAAATGCAGATGCTTTGAATCCTACGGCTGAGTCTGGTTGAGGGCGCGTTTGAGTTATTTTCTTGCAATTGTTCCATCCTTCGTCAACGCTTTGGACAAAAGGACTGAATTTCGTGTCTTTAATAGCCATGACTTCGACATTTGGAAACATAAGCTGCGAAATCGTGTCGTTAATCATGGCTTCGTTGCGATCTTGAATTAGGTCCATCGTCGCCTCGAAATGGTCATCGCTAAATAGTGAATCTCTAGGTATCGGCTGATCATTCTCAAGCAGCGACTGGCAAAGTTCATCGTTGAACTCCTTGATGTCTTTCGCGACCTCGCCTCGATATTCTTTCATGAAGCTTCCATGCGCTTCCAGTTTGGTGGCATACCGTGTATCCTGATATCCTTGATCGCTGAGCGAGCTGGATGCGATGCTTGATGAGGATCGCTTTCGTTGCAGAGTTTTCTTTTCCGCAAGGAAACGATGCATATTGTTGAGTTGTTCGTAACCAAGGAGGTTGTCCGTCTGATATTGCACCGTATCTACCTCTTCTGCAACTCTCTCCGCCCACTCTGTAATATCCGAGGTGTTATGTAGGACAAAGTCACTGACGACTTTCGAGTCAACGGTCTCGCCGCTCGGGAATGAAGATCGCCGCCTTTTGCGTGACTGTCCTGTCAGACCGAGGTCGTCTTCATGATTTCGCTTTCTTGGATCGTCGTGTCGCTGTCGCTCTTGGGCGGCTTGGGTTGAAAAAAGCCCTGCTGTCACCCAACTTCGCTTCTGACCCGCTGTTGATTTTCGCAGCCGCTTAGATTGTCTGAGGCCGGTGGCTTGTTCAGCTTCGGCCTCTCGAGATCGCTTTCGCGTTGCCGCTTTCTGAACAGAGGATGCGTTTATTTGGTTGCGAATGCTGGCTTGGAGGCGTAAGCTTCTTCGCAACGAATTGCCCTCCACAGTTTGTTCCTGTGTATTGTTAGATCACCTGCCACGACAGACGCTGTCGCACGCTTGCCTTCTTTTGCTTATTATCCGTCCGAGTCGAGGGCGCTTTCTTAGTCGCAGATGTTTTCTCAGCACGGGAGGTTTGGAGGCGGGGAGGATGTGTGCGGTTCCTAGGATGCGCTACGCGGTGTTAGAACATGCTCAATGCGAATTAACACTAACGCGGATGTACATACCTTTATCCTGCGATGGTGGCATAGGCAGTCTTTGCTGGGCGGTTAGAAGCTTCGAACTGGTAGAACTGGTAGCCATGTTGTTTGAGTTGGGATGTCGAGCGCTTATGTCTTGCCGCCGGGTTTTGTCGCGGAGTTGTTTAGCGTAAAAGTGAGGTGCATGACAAGCCACCGGGATGCCGTGACGCACGTGCTCCTCCGCCTGCACTCCGGCACATCTTCACTTCTGCCCCTATGCGAATGCACCACCACTTCGCAACGGGTGGTAAGACCAAGAGTGTTTCTTCAATATCTGTTTGAATTCGTGTTGATTGCAAAATAGGCAGCAGGACTAGCTGAGTGCCAAGCGCCTCCAGGTCACAGTTGCATATTCGGCCGCATCGTGATGAGTCACTGATGTTGGCGTTCACCAAGAACGACGGCACAGCATGTAGGGCAAGGCAATGAACACCTCGGCGTATGATCGTTCTGGCGAAATTCTAGCTTCAGCCTTCCAATTTGATATGCTCCGTGCCTAGGACTTTCGTTGCAGTGAGTTGACTTGCCATCAGGTCCTTGTCACCATCGTGCAAAGACTGACTACAAAGACCGTGTCAGCACAGCAGGTCAATCGAAAGCAAGCTCCGGGAGGCGTTAGATTGCGCGTCTGCCAGCCGGCACGCCGCATGTTGTGGGTATCAAACCATGTCACTTCGTCCGGACATTCCATATGCTGCACGGGTGACAACATCCTTAGAACAATGAGCGCTGTTCCCAGTCTCCATCACAGCGGGATTGCATGGTATGATTACTGGGTCACGCGGTCGTGATGTTGGCGAAGCAAAGCGCTATCAATTCTTTGGATCATGCGAATGCTGATAGTATAGCCCGCCCCTCCTGGATCAGCTTCCAGTCTCAGCCAAGTCGAGTCTCCGCCCGTGATAGGAAAGATAAGCCACCCAGGGATACCGGATTTCTTGCGTGAGTTCCGCTTGCGCGAATGGTGCTGTTGGTCCATCATCAGGTCACGCTCCGAAGGCCCCCCTGGCACCAGCTGTCTATATCATGCTCATTATGCATCATGCGCCGCTCACATCACGATCCAGGCAGCAAAGAGGCGCTAGATGGAACGATATGACGTCGTCTCCCTCACGGTGAGGATGATATGGCTCTGCACAGCACGTCCCGCTTCTCACAGCCTGTTCGATTTGGGCCAATCTACTTCCATGGCTGCTTCGTTGTCCAATCGGATATGTCCAGCTCGTCCCTAGGTGCGTCACCAAGGACATGCTCACTCCTTGTGCCCCGGTTTTGGAAACGACGATGAACAACCCGCAATTGTGTAGCTCCGGCCGGGCATTACTTGTCAAGTCCTGGCTTTGAAACGACCGTGAATCGCCCGCAATACGAGGCTCTTGCTCATTTGGCGGTGCACCGTCAGGCAACTGTCAGTCAGGGAAACGCTTCCCAATGGTGGCGGTAGATTCAATAGTCCTTGTTGGTTGGTTGATGTTGGTTGATGCTTAGTTCTGCGTAGCCCGTCCCAATCCTCGTCGTGTCATCTGTCATTCGGCCCTGCCTTGCCTTTTCAGTGTGGCAGTATTCATAGAATATACCCACCTTACGGTAAATTTGGTGAGCTACGGTTACTACTGCTACTACCACCCGTATGGTGCCGTAGATATTGGTTTCGTGAGCCAATATTCCACCAACGTAGAGTCTCTTTGAAATTCAAGACATGAATAAAGTTAGATGTTTGGCACCCTTTCAGATCTGCTATCATGTACCAAGTTCATGCGTAAAATTACGAAGGGCATTACCACCAGCAGCTCAATACGCGTATTCGATCGTTCGAGCCGTCTTGAAAACCGTGAAGAAAGGGAAAGTATTGCCGAACAGGGTTCAAGTGCTTAGCCACGGAAGATTGTAGTCCGAAAATGGGACCCTGGCGGTACCCCACACTTCACGCTGATGAGGGTCCATAATCAGACCCTCTTCATGTTGCTCAGGGAGGAATTCAGGCAACCATCATGCTTGCTCATGGCGGCTCATGCTTGCTCAAGGTGAGCTCAGGCACGAATCAAGCGCGATCACGCTGGCTCGCGTTGGCTCACGGCAAGCTCAGGCTTGCTCAGCCACACCTCAAACTGCTTACTCATTGCTCACGTTGCACCCCTGCGTAACTCAAGATCGAATCCGGAAACAGCTTTGTGTGAGGGTAGATTTCACTTGAATGTTAACCGCTATATGCACGTAGCGCCGGCGCGTCCCCTTCGAGTCGACAGCTTCCTACGGTACTAGATATGCTCCGTAGTAGAAAGTTATCTTATTATTACCCTAAGCAGGTGCCTTAGGCAGCGCTATATCTGCGATAGCGAGACGTAGTTATATAGCTAACTTTAGATTAATAATATTAAGCTCGGCGCCCGAGTCTAAAGTAGCTATAAGAGGCACTTATGCCTCTGCGAGGATGACTATACTATCTATCTTAGGTATAGCCTCCCTGATAACGGCGTCGCGTAAGCGACTCTCCGTTGCTACTAACTTCTGTACTAGGACTCTTAAGGTAGAATCTAAGAGCCCCGGCGACCGTTTCCTACTAGTATAGAGTTTAGATAGGAGGGCTTCCCTCCTAAACCCGGCGCCGCGCCGTTATTACGCTTACCACGATACTCGTTAGCCTAATAGCCTAGTTTGCTATAGTTAAAGTAATTACCTAGGTTAGGAGTAGAACTTCTAGGCGTGTTCGCCTTCGCACCGGCGTTACTACGCTATTAATTAATACGCGGCGACCGATTACGCTACCGCTTATCCTTACGCTCCTTATAGCTTAAGTCTTAATTCTTACCGGTAGTAGCCGCTCGCTTATATTAGATCTCTATACGTGTCGCTAGCGAGATAATACCGTCTAGGGTAGTTAGAATATCTTAATAGTTGATAATCTGCTCGCGCAGCTCCGGGAGAAGCTTAGTCTAGTAGTAGCGCCTGCGCTGTATAGTCGTATAGGGTTTATCTAGCTGTCCTTTCAGCGTGATTAGATACTGCTTAAACTACTATACCGTCTATCCCGGCCGCTGTTTCGCGTCTTTATATAGCTAGGCCGTATTAAGCTCCCTGTTCGCTGGATCTTTAATAAGGTCGAGGAGGAAGGTCTTATACTGCTCCTAAGTGTATCCCTCCTGCGTCTCGACGGCGTTATTCTAGCTTATCTATAGCGTGCCTTTAAGCGACTAAGCGGTCTACGCGATCTTAATCTTATTATCGCGGAAGCGGCGTAGCGCTAGACGAAACGCGTTCTCTGTACGCTGATACTACTCGCGGTATTCACGCACGTTCTTACTATGAAATTCCGGAAGCTTTTTAGGTTATAGCTCCGAAGGTCTTAACTCCTGCGACGCGCCTGCGCTACGTACGCTCGGTTCCGACTCTTCGCTCGAGCTACGCTCTATACGAGCGATCTTAGCCTCTAGACGGCGGAGCTCGTCGGCTTTCTTTAACTACTTATACCTCTAACGTGTAGTACGGAGTCTCTCCTCGAGGAGGACTTTATTAAGGGTAATAGGCGTAGCGCTAGCGTTCTGTATGCGTAGCTGCTGCTCTAGTATCGCTTCTTCTAGCTAGACCGTACGCCCTAGCGTCTTATTTATGCCGGATTAGGTTATCTTCGCGTCGCGGTAACGCGGCGACGACGGTTTAGAGGCGCGTCGAATACGTATATCGAGCCTATCTCGGACCTCTATCGAGAGGGAGAGATTATAACTATAAGATCGATGATAGAAGTGTGAGATAGCTTCTAGATATAGGATAATCTCTAGCCTCTTCTTCGAAAGGCTAGAGATTAGGGTATATCCCTAGGTCACGTGCTCTCACGTGATACCCGGCGTCACGCCTAGGTCACGCTGGAAACCCTTACAGAGACGATTAAAGAGCCCCCCTTTACTAATAGATACGGCGTTAAACTAGTTAGTTAAAGGGTACGAGATAGCGATATATAGTATAGTTCTACTAGCTATAGAGAATAAGAAGCTACGGGTTATAAATAAGCGATAGAAGCGTAAACGGCAGCTTAAACGACGTTATATTAGTAAGGAAAGTACTCTATCTAGTATAAATACCGCTTAGTTAATTCTTAGTCCCTAGATACCTACGGATATTTAGGATAATTATACTATAGAGGAGGCACCTCTAATACTAGATCTACTAATTATAGAGCTAATACCTGCGATAACTTATTATATTTATCGTAGATCTAATTATCTTGTAATAAATTATTAAAAGTATAAGTAGTTAATTAATTAATTAATTAGTTATTAAGTTATCTAGGTTTAAGTAATGTGATCTTGGTAGAGGTGGCCCGCAAGGTGGTGTGGCCCGTGGGATGGTGGATTACGTTATAGTGTTTTGAGTACGATCACGTGTATATCACGTGCGCAAAGCTCCCATTCGAGGCTACATCTCAACACGCCAAATGGGATCCTACAACATATTATCAAGTTTTGAGTATATTCGTTTTCGAGATAACATGTTGTAAGATCCTAGAAGTCAGTGCAATCGGAGCAAATCGAGGACTGATTTTCTGGGTCACGAATGGGATCACAAAGCACATTATTGTGTTTTGAGTATACTCGTTTTAAGGATAGTATATCCTAGGATCATAAAAGATAGCACGAAAATTAAAGATGTGGACTTATCTTCTAGGTTGCGAACGGGATCACAAAGCATATTATCGTGTTTTTAGTATATTCGTTTATTAATCAGGTGCTGTAGAATCCTAGAAGATAAGTCCACATCTTCAATTTTCGTGCTATCTTTTATGATCTTAGGATATACTATCCTCAAAACGAGTATACTTAAAACACGATAATGTGTTCTAGAATCCCAGAATCCGAGACCCGTTGTGCAATTGAGGACTGATTTTGTGGGTTATGAATGGGATCTCAGCATATGTTATCAGTATTCCAGTATATCGATTTGGAGATGACATGTTCTTGGATCCCATTTGTCGTCAGGCGAATTGTAGTCTTGGCATGGTGGATGGGATCGTAGGATATCAGGACATCATGTTAGGGCATACATCGCAGAATGTGTTCTATGATCCTACCCATACCGTTGAGATGCCCTATGATCAGCACAAGGATTAAATCATGAAGCACAAAGGAAAGCAATCTCATTTGATTCAGTAGTATCAGGGGTATATACAAAAGATTCGAGCTCTCAATCTCACCAGCAGAGGAACAAACAACCAAGACCGCAACCCCAAGAATCAGAACAAACAAGTCAGACCCTCAGGATCAGATCTTGGAGCCATTCTTGTGCGGCTTCCTAGAATCACCCAGTCAACTTAGCCAAGTACTTTGCCTGTGTCTCTTTGGGGATCAGCACGTACGCTGCCGCCGCCGCCGCGGCCCCGAAGCCCAGCATCCCCGCCAGACTGCCAAAAGCACCGATATCGTTTCCGTCGCGGTCGAAAGAGGCCTTGGGCGCGGGCGCCATCATCTTGGTCTTCTTGTCTGAGTACGGTGGGTAGCGCGCGGACATGAGACCCTCGAGCCAGGAGGGCAGTCCGTTGACGTAGGTGCGCTGGTGCGAGAAGGTCAGGATGCCGTGGTGGCCGTGGTAGGCGCCTGTGCCGGAGTTGCCGGTGCCGCCGAAGGGGGCACCCTTGGCGAAGGCGTGCATGGCGCAGTCGTTGAAGGTGACACCGCCGGAGAGGGTCTCCTTGGTGATGCGCTCTTTCTCGGCGGCATCCTCGGTGAAGGGGTAGAGAGCTAGTGGGTGGTCGCCTGCCGCGGTGAACTTGATGGCTTGGTCGTAGGTCATGTCTACGATTGGCAGGATGGGGCCGAAGAGCTCCTCGGACAGTAGGGAGTCGCCAGGCTTAACGTCCACGACAATCGTCGGCGCAAAGTAGCGAGTCGATGCGTCGCGCTGGCCACCATAAACGATCTTGCCTTGGGTGCTCTTGAGCAGGTTGTCGAGACGAGCCCAGTTTCTGTCGTTCACAATATGGGTGATCCACTCTGGCTGAGCGTCACGCCCACCAAGGAACGTGTCGAAGTGCGTAGTCATGCGGGCGATTAGCTCCTTGCGGACCGATGGATCGACGAGGACGTGGTTGACATTCAAGCAGACCTGTTACGGATTAGTACTCCAATCAAATAGTCGCACGGGTCCACCACATACCTGACCAGCGTTCATGAACTTGGTCGCAGCAATACGCTTTGCCGCCAGATCGATGTTCGCGTTCCTGCTGACAATGGCTGGGCCCTGACCACCAAGCTCGAGTGTGACGGGAGTGAGATGCTTCGCTGCAGCAGCGTGAATGAACTTGGCAACCGAAGCAGAACCAGTGTAGAAGATGTGGTCATACTTCTGCTCCAGGATATAGCCCATCTCCTTTGGACCAGCAGTCACGATCCTGACAGCACGTGGATCCAGGTACTTTGGCACGATCTCCATGAGGAGGTCCTGAGACTTGACGGCCACATCGGATGGCTTGAGAATCACTGCACAGCCAGCAGCAATAGCAGCAACCATTGGCTGCAAGAGCAGAAGCATGGGGTAGTTCCAGGCGCCAATGATGAGAGTGACGCCCAATGGCTCCTTCTTGACAGTAGTACCCATCAGAAAGTTCAGTGGGTCGAATCTGAAGGGTCGCTCATCCTTTGTCCAGGCGTCGAAGTTCTTGATCGTATCGAGGATGTCATGCTGAACAGCCACAATGTCGGCCATGCAGGACTCCTGAGAGTGCTTGTGCAGGTCATCATACAGCGCCTTGATGATGCGATCCTTGTTGTCCTCCATCATCCAGAATGCCTTCTTCAGCTGCTTGAGACGCCATTTCTTGTCCTTGGTGATGCCAGAGTTGAAGGCATCACGAGTGGACTTGTAGGCCTATTCTCACGTGTCAGCGCTTTACCCCTCCATACTATAGTTGATCACGGCGAATTTCTGCGTACCGCATCAAACTCTTCGGTTGTAGAGAAGCCCATCGCGTCTGATTGTCGCGTTCAACGCGTGTCTGATATTACAAAGATAAAGGTATGGTGGTACAATTGAAGGAGGGCAGAAAGATTCTTTGGCGTCTCCAGAAAAATAATTGACCAGCCAGACCCTTAATATCTCCAAGCAAAAGGCTTGTAATATAAGAAAAGGTGATCAACCGACGGCAAACATGGCTTCATGAAACCCGCCAACCGAGCGAGTAGCAAATGGGCTCTCGTTCGGAGCAAGGTTCAAGCTCCCCAGAACTCCCCGCACGTTTCGCGCAAATCCCGGACGAGTCGAGCATATGACAGCGACATGGTTCGCGTGCCTCTGGCCTCTGCAAGCGAAGTGTCCAGAAGCAGAGCGGCCGGCTGACTCGACCAATGCGACGGACGCGTGCGATTTGGTGTGCGGGAGACCGCCGTGAACATCCTTCCGTATGGAGGTTGCTGAACTCGGTCGGTGCCGATCTCTTCCTGGAGAAGGATTCTGGAGGCCTGTAACCCTAGGTAAGGAGCAGACGCAGGGCAACAGCTTGATCGAGGGAGACAGCCGACGACACTTCGTGTTGCGCAACATTCCCAGTGCTGGTCATCTTCTGCCTCGGTGATGCAATGTGTACGCACAACATGCTTCGTTCTACTGCCTGATGTTTACGCGAGGCCAATTGAGTTCTAGTGTACTGAATGGCGCCAGGTACATTGCGATGTCGACTCGCTAGGAGAATTCCAGTCGGTCCTACTAGGCGCGCTATATAAGAGCTGCACTCCCCTTTGGCTTCGCACTCGAGCCTTTTAAGCACATCCCATTTCGTTGAACTGACTACAAGCTACACCACAATGAATCAACATTCTTGACAGCACTGCCCGTGCTTTGCAAATTGCTGAACACATTGACAATCTGTCCCAGACATGGAAAGTGGTAGCTGGGCTGTCTTGAGATGCGCATCTCAGCAGACACGACCACGCTTCGTGCAACACAGAGCTGTGCACAGTCTCTTTGAGATAGCAGGTACTACCACAACGAGGATGATCTGTCAGGAGAGCCACGTTTCGGACTTCCCAATGCCCATTCGCTTATCGCCATGCCTTGGCCAGTGATAAGGGAGGCAGTGCTTCTTGGCCGCCATGATCGCAACTGCGCAGTTTTAGTTGCCATACTCAGAACTACGCAAGGCGGACCCATTAAGCTTTCTGCAACCCTCATCCGATCCTCCGGGAGCAATGACATATCAAAGCTTGATTAGCTGGCCCATATGCTGTGTCCAGGCGCATAAGGAAAGACCTCTTGGAAACGTAGAACATCTACCTGGCATTCCGGATCGACGGTCATGTCGTGCAAAACGTCTGTCGCTGCTGGATTTCGAATGTTTCTCCATCTCACTCGTTGATAGACAGGCACGAAGATGCAGCCGCGCAAGGCGCTTCAAACACTCGTCTATTCTGCTGTTGCTGTATTCGTGGTTCTTGTACTCTCTTTACTGCTTCTGAGAACAGATACGGTACAGAACCTGCCACTGCCTGCGTTGTTCTCTGGCAGTTCCAAAGTTGGTCGCCTCCATGTCCTCATCGTCGCAACGAATACGAATCTCGACCTTTGCCGACTTCTCCTCTCCCTTGCTGTCCTGTCATATCCCCAGCCTGTGCTCATAGACTGGAACGGGGAAGGAGAATTCAACGCAAGCGAAACGCATCTTGCCAAAGTCGCCGGCACCTTCCGCTACCTCGATTCGCTGCCCGAAGAGAAGGATGACGATCTGGTTTTGATGCTCGATGGGTTCGACATCTTCATGCAGCTAGGCCCAGATGTATTGCTCAAGAGATATTTCCAGACAACGGCGGCAGCGAAGTCTCGACTGGAACGGCAATTTGGGGCAAAATATGTGAAAGAGAACGGCTTGCACGACAGCATCATATTTGGTCCGGACAAGATGTGTTGGCCAGAGGACCCACGACGTCCGGCATGTTGGGGTGTGCCAGTATCAACGTTGGACTCAAAGGCATTTGGACCAGACACCGACCTGTTCGCTGATCCACAGCTTGTTCGGCCTCGCTGGCTCAATTCGGGCACCATCTTGGGCCCAGCAAAACAGATGCGCCATTTGTTCCAGGGTGCCGTTGAGAAGATCAAAATCGCTTTCGACGACGACTACGACCTACGCACTTCCGATCAGTTATACTTCGCGGATGTCTGGGCCGATCAAGAGTACATGCGGCAAGTGGACAGGTATGGCGAGGACAAAGTCGAGGTGCCAACAGCAGCGCCCACCACGTTACCTGGAATAGCTCTGCCAACGAACTTCCCAGGCATCGAGAACGAGCCTGTCTTCATTCCAGATCTGGAGTCTACCACTGCGACGGACTTCCACATCGGCCTTGACTATGAGAGTCGCATGTTCCAGACTTGTGCTTTCTACGAGAACTACCTTGACTGGAAGACTTTCAACGAGAGTGAGACCTGGTTTGATACCGAACGCGTCCCGAAACGGAAGATGCATTGGCCTAGAGATGTTGCAAAGTCGCCAAAGCCGTTTGCGGCCATCAAGGATGACAAGAAATTGAGTACCACTTCATGGAAGGACATTGCGCTCGGCGTCAACGGGGCAGCTGGTCACATCTTCCCGGTACTGCACTTCACGGGCAACAAAGTCTTGCGAGACGAGTGGTGGCCACGCATGTGGTACTTCAAGCACGCTGAACAGCTGCTCCGTGCCGCCAGCCAAACGAAGCAGTACCAGATAGGATCAGGTCCGATCGAGAAGGTCAAATGGCAGAAGGACGTTCCATATGCGGGGCATGGCATGGACAGGGAAGCGGGCACTGGTGCTTGGATCGACGAGGGAGATGGAGGTCACAAAGAGTGGGATGAGTTGTGTGGGAACTACGAGCCGATCATGTTTAGTCCGGATATGCCAGATCGACCTTCTGATGATGCGCCAAATGCATCTGCATCTGCTTCGAGCACCACGACGGCGACGCCTGACCCACTGCCATATTGGTCGAGACCACCTGGCGGTCGCACTCGCAAGATTCAAGCCACGAATGCACCAGGTTGAACGCAGCATAATGTCCCAAATGTGCTCATGCCAGCGTCATAGAGCTACCAGACAGACTACCGATTCTCAGCCCTCTTATCACCGGTCGCATATGACAGAGGACATGTCGGATCCGGCCATGGTCAACATCTCAGATGCCTGATCAGTACAGGCCATTAGATCCCCATACTCATCCATGACTGTGATGCGGTCGATGATATACCCGAATTATGCCATATATGTGTAGAATCTTGCGCAAGCCGGGGAGTGGTAGGCGAGGCTGCATGCATGACCATCGCTGTTCGATGCTCCATGCAGCGTGCAGCTTCAATTGCAAGTAAAGAGTCATTTCTAGGCTTCAAAAGCTCAATTTTCCACTCCTACGATTTCTGCTTCCAAATCAATTCCCCAAGTTCCTCTCTTACTTCGACACGCGTAGCAATAAGCACAGCTCAAGATGTCGGCTACAACACCAGATAACAACACTGGCGCCAACCAGGCTCCAACGGCGGAGGTAAGTGAGATACGAAATGAAGATAGACAACGATGCTAATGGCGTTTCATCCACAGCCCGCTTCGACCGTGGATGTAGAAGTCGCCCACCACGAACATACACAGCACAACAGCAATAGCGTTGTCTGCAACCACTACCAATCATACAGCATTCACAATCATCAACCGCTTCAAGGACATGTCATCACACAAATAGCTGGTGGCAACGATCCACTCATCGTTTGGGAGATCAACATTGTGCGAGATAGGCCATGGGTGAATCGTGGGAATAGGTCGTCTTAGATGCAGACCACGTTTATGATACCTGCTATCGTGGAGAAGATCTGGGTGAAGGCTCAGATGAGTTGATGGACGGTAATCTTTAGATCAGGAGTCTTAGGGCGAATTTCAACAATATGGCTAGATCGAAAGCCCTTGATGAATCCAATGTTAGGTACAGTCACGACGACAGAAGCCGTGGGTGGTTCATTTGCTACAGGCTCCATAGTCACGTGACTTAGACATGCTCAGTCATCCACAATCTCGACCCTGGCCCCATTGACTCGCGAGTTATAGCCCAGATCGTTTGTTGAACTTCTTGCTACTTCCTCCAGTTTTGCAGTGATGCTTGAAATCGGAGTTGTCGCCATGAGCGCAAGACCCACTTTCACCGACTTCATCTGCCGAGTAGCCCCGCACCCCTTGATCATCGACGACAACATGTCAAATCTAGTGCCCAAAACGGCAGGCTGTGCGACTTTTCTGGGGCTCGGATGATCAGCCGAGCGTAAGGGAGCAGAATCGTGCTTTTTTTTACTGTGACCTTTTCCGAAGCCTGCTTCATGAACAACAAGTGGAGGATGGAGCAAATGTGTCGATAGGAAGAGCTTGGAGATATTCGTTGCGTGTCTAAGCAGAGACATATTGCTTACTCTAGCCATTGTCTGCTGGGCAGCGTTCCAACCAATTGATCAAGGAACACGAGGTTAGACTTCTTTAGAGGAAGATTAGATGGGCGACTTCACCACCACCACCAAAATGGACGCACCCACCCCCACCACCCTCAAAACAGATTTCCTCATCGTGGGCGCCGGACCCGCAGGCGCCTCCCTAGCCTGCTTCCTTTCCCAGCACTCCCTCAAGGGCATCATGCTCGCCTCCGCGCCGGGCACAGCCTCCACGCCCCGCGCACACATCACCAACGCCGCGGCGCTCGAATGCCTGCGTGACATCGGGCTCGAGCGCGAGGCCCTCCAGGTCGCCTCCCCGAACGACAGTATGATGCATACGCGGTGGTGCCGGACCATGGCGGGCGAGGAGTACGCGCGCATCCATTCTTGGGGGAACGATCCCGCCAGGAGGGGGGACTACGAGGCGGCGAGTCCGTGTCGGCATGTGGATTTGCCGCAGACGATGTTGGAGCCGATTCTTGTGCGGAGGGCGCAGCATGGGGGGTGGTCTGTCAGATTTGAGACAGAGTTTGTTAGGTTTGAGATAGTTAGGGGGAAGGGTGGGGAGGAGAGGATTGTGAGTGAGGTAAGGGATCGGTTGCTGGAGACGACGTTTAAGATTGAGAGCAAGTACTTGTTTGCTTGCGACGGGGCGCGTAGTCAGATCGTCAGACAGCTGCAGATTCCGCTGATCAGGAAACCTGGTCAAGGCGTGGCGCTCAATATCCTCGTGCGCGCGGACATGACGGATCTGATGCGCACGCGGACGGGCAACCTGCACTGGGTATTCGATCCAACGAAGGAATACCCAGATTGGGGCTGGGCATGCATCCTGCGCATGGTGAAACCCTGGTTCGAATGGATGTTCATCGTTCTGCCCGCTCCGGGCGCAGACCCCAGTATTGAGAACTGGCAAGAACGCGAGGACGAATACATGGCGAAGATACGGGAATGGATTGGCGACGACTCGATCGAAGCGGAGATCTTGGACGTGAGTAAATGGACCATCAACGAGATCGTGGCGGAGTACTACTCTGATCCTTCGGGGCGGATACACTGTTTGGGGGATGCAGTGCATCGACATCCTCCGTTCAACGGGCTGGGGAGCAATACCTGTATTCAGGATGCGTTCAATCTTGCTTGGAAGGTGGCGTATGTGGAGAAGGGCCTCGCCGGCGCAGAGATTCTCCGGTCTTACTCTCTGGAGCGACAACCTGTTGGTGAGAGCGTCATCACAAGAGCAAACCAGGGCTTAAGAGATCACCAAGGCTGGATCGAGACGATTGGCATGGCAGAGCCAGACGTGGAGAAGCGGAAAGAGATTTTCGCCGAGTTCGACGACCCTGGGCCAAAGGGAAGGGCGAAACGTGAAGCTTTCCAAAAAGGCATCGAGAATACAGCAACGGAGTTTCATGGCTTGGGCGTAGAGATGAACCAGCGCTATGCTTCCAATGCGGTCTACCTCGCGGATGAATCAGGGCAGGCTCCTCTGCCTGAGCAAGGCAAGGAGGTCAAGCAGCATGTCATCACGACGTACCCGGGAAGTCGATTACCGCACGCTTGGCTGAACACTCGTGCGCCTGGGACGCCAATCTCCACGATTGACCTAGCTGGGCACGGTAGATTTACTCTGCTCACTGGTCCGGTGGGGCAGGCGAAGTGGCGGGAAGCAGCACGAATGGTTAGTGGTGGCGTGGATGTGGAGATCAAATGCTACAGTATTGGTTGGAAGCAAGACTACGAGGATGTGTACTTTGACTGGGAGAGGAGAAGGGAGGTCGAAGAGGACGGATGCGTGCTCGTGCGACCTGACCGCTTTGTGTGCTGGAGGTCCCAAAAGTTGATCGAGGATTGCGAGGGCAAGCTGTTCAAGGTCATGAAGAGCGTATTAGCATTGCAACGATAACAGAACTGGTGGGATGATAGAAAGACAATTCTGGATATCATTTAGTACTATGGTCATTACATACTCCCGACATGAATGTCGTCACCTGTGCTGCTCACGCAGCGGCCTCGACCTTCTCCCCTTCAGGCCCGGCACCCCATATACCCTTGACAAACTCGCCATACCTAAACACCGGCTTACGATTGTCACCACCAAGTCCGCCAGTATTACTCGCCGCACCCCGTCTGAATGCGCGCCGCCCGGTGAAACCCTCCATGACCATCTCCACCTCTCGCTCAGTCATACGCCTCTCCCCATCCTCAGGCACAGTACTCACCAACGCCTCCACAAGCTCCTGCACATCAATCTGCCCACTATCATCCGCATCAAACGTACTCAACGCATCCAGCAGCTCCGCCGAAGAAGTCAGCCGCGTCAGATCCGCAGACAGCAGGTGCAGGTACGAACTCAGATTGAGCGAACTCGTTCCAGGCGGGAAATACTGCGACAAAGCTGCTTGCGAGGAGTCGAGGCCTAGCTCGTTCAGCTGATGTGTCAGATCGGCTGGTGTGACAGAGCCCGTGTTCTTGCGGTCGAGCACGGCGAAGGACTCGCGCATTGTGTGGAGGTGTTGTGGTGGGATGGATGAGAGCGGGTCTGCGGACGTTGTTCGTGCCATTGTGGGTCGTACGGTGGATGCCGTGTTCGTTCGTGCGTAGCTGGGTCGCGCTGTTGATGTAGTCGATGTGGAGGGGCTTTCAAATCGCGATGCTATACTGTTTGTACTCGATGCTAATGGCAGTCGCGGCGACTTGGTGGGAGAATCGGGTGCTTTGTCCATTGCGGGACTCAGTGTGCTCGTCGCAGCGCGTGAATTGATCCACGAGCGGTCGTCCGAAGCAGCAGCAGCAGGCGTGAATGACTTCGTTGGCGAGGCAGCTGGTGCAGCGGATGTGAATGGAGTCGACTGTTTGAGCGGCGATCCCGAGGGCGTCGCTGCGCGTACGGTCGAAGGTGATTGTCCTGAAGGCGATTCAGGTCTACGAAACGGTGACATGCGACCGCTGTTGCTGCGACCGAATGACAGCGGCGCCGGTCTCAGCTGTCCTGGCGAGTTCGACTGTGAGGTGAGTATTAGCAAGGAGCCTGAGACTGAAACATGAGAGCCTCTAGCTTACCATGGTTGAGAAATTGTGATCTATGTTACTCAAGCTATGCAAGGAAGTCCGAAAGCATAAAGAAGTGTACCAAAGTCGGGGTGCATGACGAGTAATGTTTACATACTGCCCGATTGGGAAGTGAAGATGCGGCCCGTGGGCGCTTAGCACAGACGCGCGCTTGTAACTAGGGGCAGCCTTAAAAGAAAGTCAAAAGCTCAAACAGTTCGAAGTTCAAAATCCCTCCAGACAAGAACAACCAACATGCGTAGCTATCTGCGCTGTACCCGTAGGCCTTGTTAGACTCCGAATGAGGTCTGACTTATGGTTGATCCCTTTTGTCACGCATCGGATACGGGCCAGTCTTCTTTCCGTCATGCATGTATTGCCGTACCCACAAAGCTGTATATTCAGGTTTGCTCACATCTTGTCTTGCTTCGGCGGAGTATCCTTGGAAGCTCGAATCAGCTTCAAGAAGAGCCCCTACATGGTGGGCGATCTGGTCCTGGCGAATAATCAGCAGGCTGTGCGACATAATAGAGCCTGCAGGAACGCACTTCGAGATCTGGTGCTACTGGTAGCGCCATAGCTGCTGCCAACGCAAAGCAAGCACGACAAAAGTCACGAATAGCGAAATTCGAACCACTTATGAAGCCTCTTTTCTTCCCACTGAAGCTCCCTTCGTCTTGTGATCCTCCAGCTATCAAGTAGTCTTTGCACTGAGCAATGGCCATGGAATACACCTGCTTGATTGCCAGTCCATAGTCCACATCGATCCTTAGAGAGGTGTGGCATAAACCTTGGATTGCGTACACCTTATCCCTGGCATCTTCACACAGGCTTAGTGACCCATGAACCGTAAGAGCCACCCACCTTCGGAAGTCAGAGTCGTCGGTCCTGGCCAGGATATTGTCTAGCATGTTGAAAGCTCTGGTGGACAACTGTGTCTGATCAGCCTGGCCCTGATACAGATGCAAGCCTTGTGCCCAATGACTGAAAGTCTCCCATGACGTAACGCATGTACCGTACCATAGCGTGAGGTTCTGGGAGAGCAGGATTTCTTGAACAATCCAATGTCTGGACCAATATGGGGCTTGACACGATCGTCCGAATGCCTCCCACTCGGCCTGTCTGACAGCACCCTCCTCGCCCCAGGTCGTAGCAAGTAGGCGGGTCATCGGCTCGGGAGCGGGATTAGACCCGAGCCACACGATGGTCTCATGAGCATGACGATAGATCTCGTCCATGACAGATACCTGTTCATTGCGTTCCTGGACGTTCTCTTGGTCGATGCAGATTTGATCGATCCAAAGCCACTTTGTGCGATACGCGTCTCTTGATCGTAGTACCTGGAAGAAGTCGAACAGATTGACGCGTATGGCGAACTCTTGATCGTTGACACGAATCTGTCGCATGTCTTGAGGTCCCTGTCTACGTTGAGTTCATGGTCCAATCTGATTGGAAGAGCTGAAATTACCCAGGCATAGGAAAGAGCTCTATAGTTGGGCGCAGCGACCATATCGAAGACTTCAAGTTGACAGTGGATTTGCTCATGCACCGCCTCAGACTCGAGCTTCAAGAGCCTTATCTGATTTTGCGATGCACGCAATGGCTCATATAAAGATTTCGCGCACAAGGCCATTATGCGTTGCAATAGATCGCTCGGAGATCTTTAGGCCGACAACGCATATATCAACGCATCGAGAGCATAGGTTGGGATTCTTATCACATACCGAACGGGGGTGGCCTGATCGCGACACGTGGCGGATTATTCTTTTGAAGATCAGTGCTGAGTTCAGCCAATCATTCGCGCATGTACGAACTGTCAAGTACATTGTCTAGGCACTGCTCGTCCGATGCTCATGACTAGAAAGCTAAGGGGTACGGGACGGAGCAAGGCGAGGGAAGCAACAAGATGTAGATTTTAGCTAATCATGATAATCAGATGACAGTATATGGAGCGTTCCCAAGATATATGGATGATGTGACACCAGGCTTGCAAGACTGGCCGCTGGGGCCACTTATTGTGACACCCCTTGCGAACATGCCACTCACATAATCCCCACAGGCCCCTCAACAGCCCCTCCGCCCTCCTCTTCCCGCTTCACCCTGAAGAAAGCGAGTTTGGCGAACCGTCCAAGGCTAGCCCAGTAATGTCTCCCAGCATCATGGACCATGATGCGCTCGAGCAGCGTCACGGTTGCATGCCGCACCTGCGCATCCTTGTGGAACAGTCCTAGACTGAGGTAGAAGAGACCGCCTCCACTCTCCGGTAACGACGACAGCAGGTGCAATATAATATCGTACCTCGCCTTCTCGCGCTTCATGTAGATCTTTAGCTGCTGCGGCGAGGTCACCTCACCTGGCGGCGTGACAGGCGAAGAAGTGTCATCAGGATCCATCCCCGCCCTCTCCACCGCCCTCGACAGCGCACGGAAGATATCCCCCGCACCCGCATCGCCCGGTCTCTGGATGCGTAATCGCTCGATCTGGTATTCAAGGTCGATGCCGCGCACGACAGCCGCACCACTCCCTGCGCCACCTTCCCAAGATCTAGCTAGATCGCGCACAAGCGAGAAGTACGATCGTGATTGCCGCCAGCCTTCTATACGGCCCACCTGCGCATTGATCTCCTTCATCCTGCTCGCGTCGTCCGCCCACACGAGGCCATGGCCCTGCACCCCGAAGCCATATGCATCTGCATCCGTCTCGCTCGCGCCGATATGCAGTGCAGATGCGCCATAGACGATTTCTTCGAACGTCGCTGCGAGGAGCGTGAAGCGGTGAACCCAGCTTCTGAATTTGGAGCGCACGGCTGCTTCGCCGTGGCGGTTGGCGATGGAGCCCATGACGCTTTCCATGAAGTCTTTGTCGCCGGTGTGGTCTTCGCCGCTGTCTTTGCCGCCACTGGACGAGCCTAGACCGTTCAGATGGGCGCTGGAGTTGCCTCGAGTGAGACTACCGCCTGTGTGCCCGCCTTGCTGGAAGAACTGCGTGCCTTCTGTCAAAGGGGGCCCTTCAATCTTCGGCGAGATCTTCATGCGGCCCGTTGGCAGATCGCATAGCACGTCCCACCATTCCGTTCGGAGCCCGAAGGCCGGATTCGTGACACCGGCGATGAAGCCAGGCACCTTGAGGAGATCATCGATCTTGGTCAGGTCGGTGTAGGGGAAGGCATGGCGCGTGAATCCTTTCAGAATTCCACCGGATGCGAGAGAGCACGCTGCTAGAACAGCCTCGGCAACAGAGCCAGATGGCTGATTGTGTCCCAGAAAGATGACGCGTTTCTGGGTGAGGAGAGCGTTGAGAAGGACAATGATGGGATGTGTATATGGTCCAGAAGTCGTGAGATGCGAGTGTAACGCGAACGGCTGCGGGTTCGCTCGATGTGGTTCGGAAAATGTGGTGATCAACTTGATCAGACTGAAGTCGCCCACGGTTTCCGGTGTGATTGCCACAGGTACTTTGATAGGCACAGGCACATTGTTGTAACTGACTTTGCTCTCGAACTCGTGCGTGTCTCTTGGTAATTGATATCGCGGTAATGAGTCCGATGCTGAGGATGAATGTGATAAGCGTTGTGCATCTTCCGCCTGCCGCTGCTGGATCATCAGCTGGAACTTCTCGGCGAACATGTCTTTCGTGTCCGAAGATTGTAGAAGTGTTCGCTCGAGTGGCGTAAGACGTGGCATTAGGGATAGATCCATGCTATTGACTGCGTTGTAGAGTGATGCGAGGGTATCGAGAACCGGATTTCGGAAATACTCTTCGAGGGCGAGTAGTAATAAAGGCTAGATGATGCGTCAGTATGTGTTCTCTGGTGCGGGCACACGTGTGGCAAACCTTGTAAATGTGCAAGAAAGAATGCCGCGTGCATATGGCCATTGCCTTGACCACAGCTCCTCTTTTCACCGTCGCATCTTGCTTTGTGTTGACCAGATTAAGCACATATATCAGCGGGGGCCCGTCATCGATCTCTTCTTCATCCGTGCTCTCGAGGTCTGCCTCTGTGAATGCGCTATCATCCTCCTCGCCCTCACTCCCCACATCACCAGCCCCACCTGGCAGCTGACTGACATCGACGCCCTTCTCCTTGGCCTCCTTCCTCCTTCTTCGTCTCCTCCTCTTCGCTTTCCTCTTCTCTCGCGCCTCATCCTCAGCAGTCGTGTCTTTGTGCAAGAAGAATATCGTCCAGTCCTGCGATCTCATGTGCGTCTGATCCGGTAACATCAGCTCCGCAAGCATATGTTCATCCCCTGATATAGGCGCAGGATACTGATGCTCCATAACACTTCCCCTGTCAATATCGAAACTCGCAACGAGGATATACTCGACATGGTTCTCGCTGCTCTCCCGCGGATATTGTGAGCGAAGCGGCGGGGCGTACAATCGTGGTTGTGGGAGCGGTTTCGACTTTATGCTCGTGGACGGTGAAGTGTGCTCGAAGGAGGTTGAAGGCTGAGGGAGGATCGGAGTCGCTGCAGTGTATACATGCTCAGACGAGCTATGTGTATCGGTCTGCGGTCGCAATTTCGCTGATGAGTTTGACCCGGAGCGGCGATGTGGTATCGTTGAGGAGGGCACCGCAGGCGCCGTCCTCATTGGGAGAGTTGAAGCCATTGTGTATGCTGGTCCACTCAGTATCATGGTCTTCTACGCGATCTCCAATCTTCCGAGAATGTATGGCCACCAACGCAAAGATAAGGCTTGTCGTTGACTTCGCCAGGAAGATCTATGCTCTTTCCTGTCTTCTCCTCGCTCTTACCGCATCTTCGCAGGAGGTACCTCCGTAGGCGTTTCAGAGACCACGATCCGCGGGGCACATCTGCATTCGACGCTGGGACGACGGGGAACGTGACTCGCGATCGCACCTTTCTTTTGCTCAACAATGAGGGTCGCACCTCCCTTCGGATATCGATACACACTTCAGCTAGGATCTGGTACCTGGAATGCACCAGTGCAAAGGCCCGACTCGGATCCAAGATCTGAATTTCTTTCTAGAATCCTTCTGGCTACCGCATTTTGAGCCGGATGGAGCCCCTGATGCTGGCCGGACCCTGGCACTACCGCTCGCTAGCGACGCTAAGCATGCGGGCAATTTCTTAGCGCCGGTCGCGGTCCACATCCTTGTCTGCCTCTGTCTCCCTCATGTTCAGATGGATGTCTACATTTTTGGACGGAGAACTTTTTGAGCGTTCATACGAAGGCTCGTTGACATGCGCTTTGGGACGTGAGTCTGCCCTCATATGTAAAGGTCTCTGACTTGATCGTTGAGCAGATTGAGATTTGCTCAATGATATCACCAGACTCATCGAAGGAGAATTGGTCCGATGGACAGTGGCGTCTCAGATGAGATTTCTTTCTACAAACATCGGCGTCTGAATGGAGATCACTCAATCCGGCTGATCAAGCTGCATGAGAGTAACCCTACTACGAGACATGAAGGAGCCAGCGTTTTCTCGCTCGTCGAAAGATCACTCGGCGAGCCTGGCTTGGAGTATATTGCCATCTCATACGCTTGGGGAACAGAGGATCACACGGCATCTCTGCGCTTGAGGGAAGTAGCCCATGGTGCGATCTTGAGGCTTACCCCAAGCGCCTACGAAGCGGTCAAAACGATTGTCTCGGCACCAGAGTCTGAAAGTGATGCCCTCTACTGGATGGACCAGATCTGCATCAATCAGCAAGATGATGCAGAGAAGTCGCTTCAAGTACAGATGATGGGCGACATCTTTCGGCGTGCTTCACGGACAGTAATTTGGCTCGGTCCGGAGGATGATGCTACTACTGCGGCCTTTAGTCTCTTGCACGAAATCGAAGCTGTACTCCCTTCCGCCGATCCTGGACCCGTGCGATTGGAGTTGATGAACTCAACGCACGACCATATCCGAGAGGTGATAAAGAACTGGTACGGCACCGACATCTTGCCTCCGACAAGTCATCCAGGATGGCCAGCCATCGTCAGACTGCTGAGGCGCCAATGGTTCTCTCGCTTGTGGACATTTCAAGAGGCCGTGCTGTCCTCTAGCAATCAACCACTCGTCCACTCTGGATCGCACCAGGCACCGCTCATTGTGCTCATCCGTGTTGCTCTGTTACTTGGCCTCGACCCGAAGCATGGCATGGACACGATCAGATCCCGCAGTGCACTGTACGACATAGCATACCTTGCGATACGTCACAACGAGCGGAAGCCAGTGTCTCTTTTCCGTCTGCTTAAGACGAATGATGACCATGATTGCGGTGACCCTCGCGATCGGGTCTATGCTCTGCTCGGTCTGCTCGATGAAGACAAGGAAATGCGGAGCATCACAGTCGACTACTCGATCTCAATGGAGACGCTCTACAAACAGATTGCTTGGAGAGTTATCAGCTCCCAAAGGTCTTTGCGAATTTGTGCCGAAGCACCAGAGCGCAACATCGCTGGAGTTGCACTTGATCTTCCATCGTGGGTTTGCAATTGGACATGCAGCCGTTCAGTCAGCTCGATCGAGTACATTGACTACGAAGTCGCCTATTTCAAGGCAAGTCTAGGGTACCCGTATCGAGGCATAGACAATGATAGCGATTGCCTCGCGCTCAAAGGCCGCGTAATTGATGCAGTGCAAGAGATTATCGACACACCGCCGTGGGATCGATCATCAGATATTGCTGATCAGCGCGCCCAATTATTGTCGGAAACTCTGCCAGCCGTCTACGATGCTTTACACAACGCCTCGAAGTCAATCGAACAAGACGAACTCGCACACAAGATTATCACAACGTGTACAGCTGATGGGTACATACGAGAAGTGACTAGGGACACGGAGTGGCCACCCGAAGCTTGGTCAAAGTCAACATGCAAACAGATGCTCGACCTTATCATCAACAGGCCTGAGATGTTGGCGGAACTAGACGCCTTCCAGGAACGATGGATCGCTTCCTTTGTGACGCAGTGTGACCATGTCACTTACAAGCGACGCTTCGCTATCCTCGGACACTTTGGACTTGCAGTCGTGCCATGGTCCACTCGGGTCGGGGACGTCATCGCTATCCTCCACGGCTCGTCGATGCCTTTCGTTCTCCGCCAGATGGGTGAGGCCTACCGCATGATCGGCGTCTGCTTCGTTGATGGCATGATGTACGGTGAAAGGGTCACTTGGGCAGAAGAAGACGCAGATGTCATGAACATTGTGTGAAAGAGGTACTGAAACTTTGGCATGGCTTCCGCCTAGCACTGTTGCATCGTTTTACCGTATTTCTCCTCGAGCGCCTCCGTCCAGCCGCCCTCTTCGTTGAGGTACCGATTCAGATCATGGCACCAAAGCGGCGCGTGCTTCGGTGGCTACACCTGCGGTTCATCAGAGTCTCTGAACGCCGAGAAGGAATCCTCCATGAATCTGTGTCGCACGCCACGAACTCGCAAGGCTGGATGCATACGCAATGCCTTATAGAAGGCGCGCCACCACTTATCCTCCCTCCATGTCCCATGCACTTCTCGGTCCTCACCAGCGCTGACAGGCATGTGGAACTCTTGCAACTTGGGGTGCCGGGCCAGAAATGCAACGATGGTCTCCATACTTATCGCGAAAGCGCCGACGAGCTCAATGCGCTCGAGTTGTGGGTACGGAAGCTGCAAAGTGAGATCGAGGGATGCCACGGGGCAGACAGGCGCATCGTGTCTCATGTAGCATCCAACATGTCGAAAGCGTTGCAACGAAAGACTTCGCAAACTACTACGGCCGTTCAGGAGCATGGGATACATAAAATTCTGCCAGTGCGCTTCCGTCCAAGGATCTGGTCGATCGTCGTTCAAGTCGAGGCGGATGGTGTGGAGTTGGGCGAATTGAGCGGGGTTCATGGGCGCAGGCAGTCTTGTGTGGCGCAGAATTTGCATGCCGTCGTCTGTGTAGAGATGTGTGATTGAGGTTCTTGAGATGGCAAGTAAGTCCAAAACGAGTGGGATCTAGTCGGGAGCTGTCAGCATCCGAAAGACAACAGAGAGGCGCCATGCAGGACTTACGAATCAATCATCTGGTGGTCCTGGAGGCCATCGCCTGGATGAGCTTATGAACAGCCATGGCTCCACGATCGACTGCACCATACTTTCGAGAGCGCTTTTATACCCTTCACCGATCGAGAACGAAGTGGCATGTGGCAACCTGGCCAAAGCTGCTCCTCCGAGACGAGCGAAACCCCCAGCTTCGCACAGATTACGCTGCTCCTCTATCGCGCGCTGTATACCTGCGAAATGCGGATCGGTGATCTCGGCTGGGAACCGGACATGAAGGTACTTCCGGGCTAGATACTTGGCCCGTGGAGTCTCGAATGGGGCACTGTAGGGAGGGAGCTCGTGCACCTCGGGAGGCGCAAGCTCAATGGTTAGATCTTCCTGAGTGACTGGGAGGCGTCCGCTGAATTTGCCATCGGGCGGGAGTGTACCATCGTGATCGCGCAGGTGGTTGCTGTAGTCGAGCACGAGCCGATCATATAACATCTGCTCGTGCTCCTCTCGGCTGAAGCTGTCTGGTAGCTGGGGTGCGGTGAAGGAGATGTGTTTCACGAAGCCACGAATACTCTCATGCTGCGATACTGCTTCCAATCGATCGAGTGCTCGTATGGATGGAGTAACGTGCACAGTGTGAAGAAGGGTCCTCTTTGGGAACTCCAGCTCTGCAAATGCCTTGCAGACGAGACGCATGCTTTTCGAAGCATTATGAAGACTGCAACGTGCGATGAAATTTTCTGCGTTGAGACCACCGGATTCGAAGCCGACGTTCGGGATCCTGAAGCTTTGCTGTCAGTTGTTGCCGATGGAGTGCGCACACAACATGTACTCAGGAGTTGGACCCAGATATGACACTATATCCTCCAAAATCTCCACGGGCATTGTAAGAAGCGTCGTCGATGTCATGATGGTAATTATGTCAGTCGCAGTAGGTGGGTCGGGAATAATGGTACCCTGCTATTGTGAGATCAAAGAAGATTCCGACGAGAACTCAGCAGTACAGCATGTACAGCACATGAGAAAGTCGCGATGCTCTTATATGCATGCCATTGTTACACGAGTCTAGTTGAGCTGAGGCCGGCGAGCTGAGGGCTGAGCATCTGCAAGACCGGCCTATGAAGATCAAGATCGTTCAGGGCCTGATGGCATTCGCTCTTTCTCACATGTAGAAGCACAATATTCAACTCGGGCTGAAACATGGTCATTCCAGTCCTCCGTTACAATCTCTGACTATGGTCGGAGATGTGTGTGGGAGTTTAAGGGAGGAGTTTACAAGCATCAAGTCTTACCCAGCAAAAGTAGTGTGCCTCCGATGTCGGGCTATGACGACTATGCATCTTAGGAAATCTTGAGGATAGCGACGGGACTGAGCTTTTCGATCTTCCTGTTTGCATGATCCTGTTCTGATCACCTTCGCGTCGGACCTGGACGTTCGTTGCCATGGAAGAGCTCCAGGCAAAACACCGCAAAGAGCAGAAGGAACTACAAGCACTGGTCACGCAGAAGAAGAAGTCGGCCTCCAAGAAGACGCGGAAGGGTGTGAACGACGAATGCGCACGGCTAGAAGCGGAGCTGAAAGCGAGGCAAGAGCAGGAGATTGCAGAGCTGAATGGAGACGCGCCGGCAAATACAAATGGCAAAGTGGAAGAGGATGAAGTCGCAGACGCGAACGAGACATCCGACAACGACGCAATAGCGAACGGTGTTTCGTCGCTATCAGTAGCAGATTCACTGTCGCAACAACCTGAACGCACAGCCAAGAAACCCAATCGGCAGAAAGCACGACTGGCTCGACGCGCCGCAGAACGCGATGAGGAAGTAGCAAAAGCAGAAGAGGAGGCGGCAAACATGCCTGACCTACGCGCGCGAGAGCAAGAACTGATGGAGAATGCAATCAAGGCAAAGGGCATGCGCATGCACGAGATACGCGCGGATGGTCATTGTCTGTACTCTGCTGTGGCAGATCAACTCAAGCAGAGGCAGATTGGGCTGAGGCCACGAATAAGACCTACGGTTGTGGAGGGAGAAGAGGAGTTCAGGACGGTGAGAAGGACAGCTGCTGAGTACATTGGGAAGAACAGGAATGAGTTCGAGCCGTTTCTTGAAGAGCCGCTGGAGGGTTATGTGAAGAAAGTCGGGGAGACAGGCGAATGGGGCGGGCAATTGGAGTTGCTAGCGCTGGCGAAGGCGTATGAGGTGGACATCAGCGTGTTAGACGGCAATGGTGGCGTACATGAAATAAGTGGGCGTGATGGGGAGAAGGAGGAGGAGCGGAGGATATGGTTGGCATATTACCGACATGGATTCGGCCTCGGCGAGCATTACAACAGCCTGCGGAAAGACGGATGAAGTGGACATTCCACGCTTGAGATCCTTCATTGAACTACGAAGCGGACTCCTGCTGCCACAGCGACACATGATCGGTCCCCTGCCCAATCGGGTGCGTCCTCTCGGCCTTCCAATGAGCCCTCCTCACCAGGCCCTTCGCATTCGGCGAACGCCCTTCCTGCTTCACCACATACCCCTTAGAGTCGTATTCGGGCTCCTCACCTGGGAATGGCAGGAGCATCTCGTACGTTCCTGAGGTGAGCCCCCATGGTGGCCCGCCTGTTGATGGGTCTTTATAGGTTGGGAACTCAAGACAGATGAGTGTGCCACCTGGAGCAAGGAGTTCGCTCATGCGCTTAGACCAAGCCGGTCGCATATTGGGTGGCATAGCGCAAAGGAACTATCGACAATTGTTAGTCTGGGAAATAGAGACGTCACTTCACGCCGAACAGCCATGAGACGCGAGGAAGACTCGATAGATCTTATACTCACAGTATAATCATAGATCAAATCAAATCCCCCACCTCCACCAGCCTCACCCTCCCATTCCCTCGCATAGAAGTCGCCCTCCACGAACCTGCACTCGCCCCTCCCCACCTTCTCATCAAAGACCGCATACGCCTCCTCGCCCTCGACACCTTTTGCATGCTTCCTCGCCGCCTCCACGGCACCGACAACCTCTAGCCCCACAGCATCGTAGCCCGCAGCCGCAAGCAAAAGCACATCATACCCTTTCCCGCAGCCGGGCACGAGCGCTCGTTTTCTACTGCCATCGTCGTTGAGGGGAGATCCGATGATGTCGCGATGCTGGAGGAGAGTGTCCTTGAGCGCTGGATTTGGGACGCCGCGGTCCCAGGGGAGGAAGTTCCCAGATTGCCAAAGGGCGTTCCATCGGCTGGGGGTGCGGTCCTCCAGGAAGTGCTGGCGAAGGCGTTCGCGCGCGTCGTCTGGCTGTGGTGCTTGTTGAGTCTCTGTCATGGCGAACTCGTTACAAGCGCTCTAGATTTCAAGCGCTCTAGATTTCAAGCGCTCTAGATTTCAAGCGCGTCTAAGATGATAGGAAATGGCGATGATATAGAAAGGACATAAAACATGAACGGATGCTTCGGCTGCATAGTCGATGATGTAGCTATTTAGTGATCAATTGGTCGGCACGTGGTCTGAAACATCGTACTCGGATCATATAAGATTTATCTTGATCATGCTTGAACACCAATTAGACCATTCAATCTTCATTCGGCTGTTACGCATCAAGTCAACATAGAAGTGAAGAACGTGCAGAACCGAAATTGCAACAATTGTCAGGTATTCGTTCTGAGATCCACTTTATCTTATCGATATCTGTTATCGATAGCGGAAAAGCGATAGCGGGATCTCCTCCCGCTCGCCCAGAGACCACCAATTCCGATTCCGACAGCAATTCTCTACTCCACCTCAATCGCACACCAGTAGCGCGTCTCTCGCCTCAAACCAGTACCAGCAAGTCACGCCTCGAGCCGTCATCGGCTGCCCAGCGCGGCTGCTCGGCACGTAAGCTCGATCCCTCATTCGATCCAGATTGGCTGTCAAAGCCTGTCATAGAGGCCTCTCGCTGCTTAAGCATGTCACCTAGCATCCCGACGCGAGAGGGGATGTTGCTACTGCTGCCGTGAACGCATAGCAAAGGCCATCATGGACCACTGCGGTGAAGCGCTGCTTGCTTCATGCTTGACACGTGTGGTGGAGCTGTTTGATGTACCATCTCTTTTCTTTCTTGCGTCTGGATGTTTCTTGCTGCTGCTGCTGTTCTTATAGCTTGCCTCGGTACTTGAGTGTACATCCAGAGTTTTTTTTCTGTGAGCGAGTTTATTGCCGTATGTGACGTCGGGACTAATACACGCCTTGTATTGGAGCTCGTGCATACCTTCTGGATGTATCGAAGGATAATCTGATGACACGATGGAAGAATCAGAAAAGAAAGACATGTCTCCGGACTTGAGAAGACCTTCAAGCACACATTCGCTGGCCACTACGATGTCGATAGACCACTCAAACCACGAACACGGAAGCGAAGTCGACCTCGAAGCAAACCGTTCTTCCAACCAAGAGCCTATCCGACCCAAGGAGAATCTCTCTCGCCAGATCTCACGCATCTCCTCCAAATTCAGCCCGAAGTACCCAGGCAAAGTGCCTAGACGGAAACGACGAGGTCTTCTCGCCCATCTGACCATCATTCCCGAAGTCTCAGACCCATACCAGTACCCGCGATCGACAAAATGGTTCATTACTGCTATCATTGGGCTTGCGGCCATGGCGTCACCCATAGGCTCTGCAATCATTATGCCCTGCCTCACGCCCATATCTGAGGACTTCGGCGTCTCGCCCACAGTGACCAACTTGGCGGTGGCGTTGTACATGCTCGCCATGTCGATATTCCCGCTGTGGTGGAGCAGTTTTAGTGAGACTCTGGGACGAAGGACAATCTATATCAGCTCCTTCGTCATCTTCACAATCTTCGCTATCCTCTCCGCCGTCTCGAACAGCATCGGGATGCTTATCGCCATGCGGATGCTCAGCGGTGGAGCGGCAGCGAGTGTCCAAGCCGTAGGCGCAGGCACCATCGCTGATTTCTGGGAGTCAGAAGAGCGAGGAAACGCGATGGGATACTTCTACTTGGGGCCGTTGACTGGTCCATTGGTAGGACCGATCATAGGTGGCATTCTCTCTGAAGGCTTCAATTGGCGAGCGACGCAGTGGTTTCTCGTCATTTATGGCGGTTTGATGACGGTGTTTCTGATCTTCGCTTTGCCAGAAACGCTCAAAGCGCGCGAGAGTCTTCTCGAGGAAGCAAAGGCCGATGCCGATGCCGCTATGGAGGCCGAAGTCGCCATCACAGGCGAGGCCGGTGCGGCAGAGAGCAAGAATGCTGCTGCAATGAGTGGAGCGACGCTGGTCAGAACGACGACTCGACAGTCTGTCATTGCCAAACGCGGGAAGACGACCATGATCTTTCTCAAGCGAGCCTTCCTGGATCCGCTCAAGATCATCCTGCTTCTACGCTTCCCGATCGTTGCCATAACCGTATTTTATGCCTCCGTCACCTTTGGCTCCCTCTTCTTCCTCAACATCAGTATTGAAGATACCTTCTCCAACTCGCCATACAGCTTCACGGTCCTTTTGGTAGGCTTGTGCTACATCCCCGGATCTTTGGGCTACGTGGTTGCGAGTCTTTTGGGTGGAAGATGGCTCGACTACATCATGAAGCGAGAGGCCAAGAAGGCTGGTCGGTACGATGAGGATGGCAAATTGGTGTTCAGACCCGAAGATCGCATGAAAGAGAATGCGTGGTTGGCTGCGTTCATGTATCCTTGCGCGCTAATTTGGTATGGCTGGGCCGCTCAGTCGGAGACGTTCTGGGCTGTTCCGGTAAGCACATCAATCATTTACACATTTAATGAACCTCGATACTGACCCGTCATCATAGCTCGCAGCAAACTTCTTCTTCGGCTGCGGCACCATGATCGTCTTCGCGCTCGTCACCACCATGCTCACCGAGTTCCTGCCGCGCAAAGCCAGCACCGGCATCGCCGTGCAAAACTTCATCCGCAACATCTTCTCCTGCGTGGGCGCCATTCTTGCTCACCCGTTCAAACATGCCGTCGGTAATGGCTGGATGTGCACGATCATTGCTATCGTGTCGCTTGTTAGTGGAGCTGTAGTCATTCTGACGATGAAGAAGTTTGGGAATAAGTGGGCTATTTCGATGGACAAGACGTTGGAAGAAGAGGAGAGATTGGAGGAAGAACGGAAGAGGAGGGAGGCTGGGAATTGATGATAGAGTCTTACGAGCTAAGACGATGAATTGGACACAAATATCGGAATGCATCTAGCGAATGGCGTTGGGCATATAGCATTTCTGATTAGCATCATCAAAAGTAATGGGCATGTTGCGATACTGAAACCCCTGCGAGCTGTGTATCGATGTCTTGTATCATGCACAGCTCTTGCGGCCCATTGCTTAGTCCTATCCCACTGGTTTAGAGTGATCGGCGCCTCAATTCGAAACTCGACGTTGAGCTACCTCTCCACGAGGTAGTCCCAAGTGCTCGCATTGTCGCTCCCATCTCGACACCCGAATAGACGAGGCTACTGCGGCTTTGGACTACAAGAGAACGTAGAGCATATAAGGCACTGATAGCCGATTTCTCCATCGCTGTGACGATAAAGACCTGTGCGTCAAAGCAATCCTTGCTCGATCGGTTATGCTTGAATGATGCAAGAAGGAGAGAGGTGCCTTTGCGATTCCCAAGCGGTATCATAAAGACGATCCGATGACCTAGTCGTCGCTGCGCAAGAAGAACTGACGTGAGTGGTGGACTTCCTGTACTTGGGTCAATCGCAACGAAGTCTGCTCGCTGGGTTCCACCGTACTGCGCCACCTACGCATTCTCGACATCCACTAGGTTCCTCATCTGCACTACACTGCGCTGGGATGGTGGAACGCTCTTTTCGTGCGGAGTCTCCTGCGTCGCATTGCTATCCTGAGCAAACACGAACACCTCGTCCGCGTCGGAGCAAAGCGGCCGGTAGCTTTGCGAAACTGCTGCTACTGTCCGAGAAGGTAATTGCAGAGCCTGTTCACAAGATGCCCATTAGCTTGGATCATGATATGAGGGATTATGCATGATGTGCAGAAGAAGGGCTTTTCTGAAAATAAGTAACGCGCAAGGGGAAGCATGGTGCGCGTAGATGCGAGTACGCAATGCGCAGAGGGGTGCCATGGAGTGAAGATGAGCAACGTACAAGGCGATGCTTTGGAAGAGGATGAGCAACACGCAGGGCGATACTTCGAGGAAGGATGACCGATGTGCAGGGGATTGGATCGAGGAGAGATGAGTAACGCGCAGGGCGATGCATTCAGTGAGCAAAAGCGATGCGCAGGGCGATGCATCAAGTGAGAATGAGCGACGCGTCGGCGGAGAAGAGTCTTCGTCCGAGAAAACTATTGCTTTGATCCCGTGCAATGCAAATGATGCTAGATGACAGGTGCTCACTTCGTACATGTTAACGAGCGTCGTAAATATATGTACTTGCATGTGGTGAGCTAATCGCCCTGCTCCCGCGCTGGCCCCAACTCGAGTAAGACCTTCATATCGTGGACCTGCTGCTCAGCCCCTGCTCGTCAATGCTTTCAAGAAGATCGTCGGTTCCATCGATCATCAACTTCATATATGAATCTCGAAGTTTGTCCGCAATCACAACATTCTCGGTCCCATCACCCTCCGGACAGCACACCTCCAACATGTTCGCCAGACTCATGATACCACAGTCAGATGAGGTAGACTGTGTCGCGTGGACAAGACAATAAGGTTATGGCGTCTTGTTCCTCCTAGCCAATGCCCCATACAGCGTTTCGTTGTGCATCGATGGGAGAAAGTCCAGGTCGGGAAGAATGGTATCGCAGAAGAATTGAGTATCAATGCTGACAAGCTGCCTCCAGCCAATAGTGGTCTGTTCTTGTTCACTGTACTACCCAATGTCTTGTTGTGGAGTGAGAAAAGGAAGTCCAGGTATAGGAGAATCGTATCGCAAAAGAACGCAGTATCGTTGCTGACTATCTCTCTCCAGCTACCTTTGCTATCATTATTATAAAGACAGTCTGATACTTATGCTGCCGGGTCGAGAATGTAATGCTCGCGGTCTAACGATCGGAAGTTGCGGATCTATACGATAATCCAGTCCGTCCGAGTCTGACTGAAGGGAAAGACGTTATCTCGGTGATCGACGTTATTAGAAGCTCGGTAGAGGGCTATAAGCGATTCGTCGTTATGGCGTAGGTTATGTTCTCGCAGTCTCTGCCCGTCCTCACTGTGTGAGAGGGCTACGGCTAGATTGAAAGCTGTGAAGACTCATGCTGACTGAAGCTCTGTCTCGGATAGTAAATGCCATACTGAGGTCAGTATTGGAAGAGTCAACTACGCGTTCGTCTTATCCGTATCTCTGACACTCGTCTCACTCTCTTGTAGGTGTAGCTAGAGACTGTTGATATGGTGTTGATGCTTGACTGGAATAAGCGAGAGGATATCCGAAAGCGTGAGAGGGATGTCGGAGAGCTGTACACTGTCGCGGATTGATTCGCGAGCCTGGAGCCAGCGCATTTAAAAATCAAGATTGAGACGAGTTCTGGGTCCGCAGATGAGTATGGCGTCTTCAGATGATCGAGTATGTGTTTGGTGCATTCGAAGAGCTTGATGGCATCAATTTGCCTACCAGGTGAAGTGAAATTGATGTTGAATGCTCGTACACTGTGAGTGTACAATGAGGATGCAATTGCTGCTGGCTGTTCCTCTATCTCTATGCCAAGGTCATTAGCGTCTGGATCGGGAAGTGGAATGGTCGGTGATGTAGCTGAGGAGAGTTGCCGAAGACGTGCTTGTAAAGGAATTAATTGTTTAGAAGAGGATGCGAGATTGATGCCGCTGTGAGCAGTCCAGCACGCTTCGTCGCAGGCCAATCCACGTCCGGGTCGTCGTTTCCATATCCACCTGATGCATCCGAATGCTTGCGCTTCTTGCTGCCAACAATGGCGAACTCTTCGAGTTCAGATGAAGTTGCCTCTGGTTCGCCGTGAGGATTATCGTTGTCGCCCAGGTGCTGAGAGACTTGTTTGCCTGGGCGGCTTCGCATGATGTGCGGAGGAGATGTCGTTAACTTGGATGATTATGGCCTCTATGTTAGTATTGACAGGTTCATCTAGTGCAGATTAGCAACTACCCTCTAGAGGCTGTAATTGTCCGTAGTGCTGGATTCGTTCGCGCACAGGCATCCAGCATCTGCTAGACTACTGTGTCTCGGAAGCATGACAATGTATGTATTTCACTTTCATCCCAAACATAAGCATCTACCTGTGCCGCTTCTTCTTCGAACCTCCACCGCCTCCGGCAGCAGCACCATCCTCTTGCGCCTTCCTTTTCTTCCCCTCCCGTCTCCAATACTCCTGCTTCTCCCTCTTCTCTCTCTCCGCCTTCTTCTCCATGTTCTCTGCCACTGCAGCTCGATACCCTGCTTTCCTCTCTTCCTGCTTGGCAGCACGTCGCGCTTCCTTGTCCTTCCTCAATGTGTTCAGCTGCATAAGCAATTGTCTCGCTTTACGCTCTTCCTTGTCCGGTACCACGGCGCGCTTCTGCATATACGTCTGATTGCGCTGCTTGGGCGTGATCGCCGGCTGTGTCTTGAACGGCAATTCCTTCTGCAAATTTTGCGGGATACGGAGAGGATTGAAGTGACGTTCCTGGCGCTCGATGTCTCGATAGGCCGAATTCTTGTTCTGCGGCGTGGGAATGTTCTGTGACCGTCGAACTTCACCAGTGAGACGCATGCCGTGCCATGCTCCGTCTGCGTCTGAGCCGAGCAGATTGGTGACGGGATTGTAGAAGCGATGAGGCTTGACGGAATACCAGGCTCGTAAGAAGACAATGTCGCTCATGAGCAGCTTGTCTTCGAAGGTGGCACGGAAATGTCCCTCAGGCTTGCTCAGTGCGCGCTTGATTTGGCCTCGTATGCCAGAGACGGTGCGAACGCTGGCGCCTTCGAATTTGGCGATCTCAAGAGAGGTATTGAACATATCCTTGATGAATGCAGTGTTCTTGAAGATCTTGTAAGGGTGGCCAGTCAACTTGAGCTTCTTGACAATCTCCACGGACTCATCGACACTCAGGACGACACCGGTGGCTGCGATGCGAAAACCAGGATTCGAGTTCGAGAAGGTCTGTACGCTGCAGAATGGCGTGCTGGGTGCGATGAGTGGTCCGTAGAATGTTCCGAAGCAATGCATATGCTCAGGTGTGTATTTGAGCATGCGATTACGCGTCCGTGAGTCCGAGATGCTGTAGACAGGCATAGTCTGGAATCTTCTCCAGCCCAGTGAGAACACAAGAGGATCGTTGGTCTTCAATATCTTCTTGTGCCATCGATGGCGCTTGATGCGTATCTGGACAAAGCCCATGCGATCCTCAGTTGGCGTGAGACCACCAATGATGAGCGGCATCCGCGGACTGAAGTTCTCCACAAACTCGCACGGAACGCCTTCGAGAATAATGCGTGCATAGGTTCCAGGTTTGTATCCTTCTACGCGGACGCGGGATAGCTCATCAAGCTGATCGAACTCGGCGCGGTTGATGCCCTGTTGTTTCTCGAGGAGTGCTTTCTGATGATCGTACCATTCATCCTCACCAAACTCTTGCTGCACTTCGCCCTTCGCTCGCGCGTTCGACTTGTCATTTAAGAATCCTTCTCGATCCTCTTCTTCAAACCGCAACTTGAGCTCCTCTTTCTTCTTTGCGTTCCTTTGTCGTTCAGCCTCAATATCGTCGCGTTCACCCGCTTCTTCATCTTCTCCACCGAAAGTCTCACCCGTTTCGAGATCTTCGAATGCTCCATCGCCTTCATCCTCCTCTTCTCCATCCTCGTCGAGCCCATCAAAATCGTCATCGTCATCATTGCCTCGAGATCGCGTGCCACCGCTCGTCATTCTTCGTCGAAGCGCTTCGAATCGATCTGGATCGCTCCACTTCTCTTCCAAAGCTTCGTAGTCGAAAGTCTGCAATGATCGATCCTCGTCATCATGACTGATCTTGGTTCTTTTGGCTCGTCTGAAGAAGTTTTCTTGATCTTCCTCCTCGACCTCTTCTGTCGCTTCTTCATCGTCGCCTCTCCACTCTGCGAGCACTTGCCGAGGCGTCAAGGTCATGTTGTACATGAGTCTGGCAAGCTCAGCTGTTCTGTATGGTCGTTTCTTGCCGTGCATAGCAAGTGCCTTCTCCTTGAGGTTTGTTTTCCACGTCAACTCGCCATCGTCGTCTTCTGTGTAGTCTCCCTCGCCATCGTCGTCTTCTGTGTAGTCTCCCTCGCCATCGAGGTCATCTCCATCAAATTCTTGGTCTTCCACTGACGAGATGGACCCCAAGTCGGAGTCGCTGTCTGCATAAGCCACATCACCATCGACTTGCTCGTCCTGACTGCGATCGCCAGCTCGTTTCTTCGTGGCAAATCCATTCGGAAATTCATCTTCATCAATATCGCTCTCGTCTTCGTCATCGAACGCCTCTCCATCAAACTCATTCTCGTCATCGCTGCCACTGCCATAAGCTTCATCGTCCAGCTCTTCAGCATCTTCAACTCGATCGATGATTCTCGCGTGTCGTGGAGCTTTTCTGCCAGATCCGCCCTCATCAGCGTCTCGAGTAGCTTTGACGGCATCGCCACCTGCAAAAAGACGCAGGCCATCCTCGGCATCTCCTAGCAGTCTTCGTCCGCTCTGCAGGTTGACCATGAGTTGCTCGCCAATACCTCGCTCCTGGTCTTCGTCGTCCTTGTTGAAGGTATTGCTCTTCACATCGATGTACACAGCATCCTTGTCCACCAAAACGCCTCCGACATCTGACATCGGCGCATACAGCAATTTCTGCTTTTCACCAAGACGCTTTCTCTTGCTCTGACCGGTCACCTTCGCGATAGCTTGATCCTGATATGGGGTCGGGCATGGATCTGGCAGTCCCTCGATCTTCGAGACCCGCAGATCACCAATACCTGGCACGTGTACTCTTGCACCTTCCGCTTGGAAATTTGTACCTCCTCGTAGATAGCCATATAGCGCGACAGAGCGATCGCACTTTTCGTCCTCCTCAATTGCAGTCGGCGGCGTGATGTCGAGAATGCGATCGGCGAGACAGTAAGGATGCGATTGGCGAAAGACGATCGGTCGCGGCTTCTTCATCACCGAGAGGAAGCGAGATATGTTGAGTACTTCGCGATCAGGATAGCGTCCATTGACCACGCCAGACAGGTAGAACAGCTTTGCACCTTGGTAAAGCTCGCTCCAAAAACGGTGCTTCAGCCTCTTCTTCTGAATCTTGAGCGTCTCTTGCTTCCTGAAGAGGTCGAGATGCGTGAGGATGCCAAACACGTTGCCTGGCATACCTGTCGAACTGAGGATGTTCAGAAACTCCATAGTCTCCATCTCGAAGCCGTAATTGCCATCGATCATAAGAAGTAGAATGTCCACCACCTTCGCCATGTCCATCATTGCTGCCAGTGAATCTGAGGGACATTCCATGAAAGTCAATCTTCTCCTCTTGCTCGTGACTACCGTAAGTGGGCCCGTAGGCGACGACAAAGTCTGTTTCGTATACCGCCGTATGAGTGACTTGATCAGTGTAGTTTTGCCCACACCTGGAGGGCCAACGACGCCGACGACGAGCGGTGGCGGCTCTTCGGGAACACGATCCACGAGCGGGACATGAAGACGCTTTTCACGAACATCATGCGATCGTACCGCAGCTTTAGCGAGCTTTCCTGGCTTTGCGAAAGCGAAGGCTTTGGGATTCTTCTCGCCAGCGGGCTTCGTCTTCTTCTCCTTCGTTTTGCGATGCGGTTTGTGCACCTGGTCCGACATGATGGGTGCCGAGGAAAAGTGCGGTAGCGAGCGATTCAGCTGCCCTACCTAGTACTGGGCATCAGGATATGTGACTGCGCACAATTGCTCAGACGATTCTCAAGCTCTTCTGCGACGAAAGATCTCTATCCAAATTTTTGGCAGGGATTAATGACTGCACGGCAATTTGTAGCGTGCTGGCTCGCCTGTTCTTGCCCAAACCGCTGGTCGGGATCGTGGTTTCCCACACTGGGCCGGCCTTACCGGATAGAGCGATCGTGGCTGAAATGCTCGAGAAGACGCGCGTACACCTGCGGCACATCGCGACGACGACCCCAGGCGAGGGAATTTAACTCAGACGCTGTTTGAGCTTAATTAGACCTCTTGTGACCTTGCCTTGCATATAAAAGCCGTTTTCCCGCCGTGGATCCGCCAGCGATGCCTCCCAGGAAGCAGAAGCAGTTCACCGGCCAGTCCAAGAAGGCCAAAGAACAGCAGGTACGACCGACTGGTTCTGAGGTTATTTTGACGTCTCGTTGATTTTTCTGACCAGATACCCGAGACTGAAAATGACTTCCTTGAAGCAGCCGACGAGTTCGAGGCTTCTGCTGGCAAGTGGAAGGCCGGCGATGCGGCTCGTGCCTTGAGATTTTACCAGCGTGCTGTCTCTACCTATGATGAAGGCCTGAAGAAGTACTCAAAGAGCTTCGACCTTGCTTACAACAAAGCATTGTTGCTCTACAATATCACTCAGGATAAACGGATCGTCGTTCAAGTTGGCTCTTTACTTGATGTCTTGAAGGAGGCTCTGGACGCTCATCGATATGCTCTGGCCCTTGACCAGGAAAATGCCGATGTTCTATTCAACACTGCGCAAGTCCTGACTAGCTTTGCCGAAGAAATGCACGACGAGGCCGATGGAGACGATGATGTCAAAGCGCAAGCGATTTCACTTCTTCAGGAAGCAGTTGAGTTGTTCAACTCTTGCTTGACTCGACAAGAAATGGAGTACACAGAGATGCAGGAAATCTGGGAAGCTCAGAACCAAAATGCGGACGAAGGAGTTCCACTGTCCAGCGCTGCTGCTGCGCAATCCGCAGCCAACTCTACCGCAGACGACACTCCAGGCGAATGGGCAACTGTCAAGGAAGCCGTCACGCCAAATACTTTGCTGGAGACTGCGTTGGCTCAACTGGGCAGCCTGTCGTCGCTAGCTACTATCGCCGCACCGACGACCAGCAGTCTCCTAGCCAATCTTTCCGAGATAGCATCACCCATTGTCACACAAAAGCTGCCAGGCTATATCGCTCTACTACCCACCAGTGTGTCCATCGATCCAGACACGGCCAAATCGACGCCGTTCCTCTCGATCTCCGCCTCAAGCTCGACCTTCCACGGCACACAAGCTGCGCAACAAGTGAACCCGCAAGCAGCTGCTCACGCTGAAGCCGACCTCGCCGTCGCCGTCTTCACTGCTGCCATCGCAGGTGCAGAATACTCGAGCCGTCTCTCAGAGACTCATCAGTACCGTGACCGCATCCAGCAAGCCTTTGCATCGCTGTCGCAGAACGCTGCATCGGGTGTCTACCCTGAGGCTTCTCATGTAGCCATCCTCAGTGCCTATGCTGACGCTTTGATAGAGTTCGCTGAGACTATAGCTGAGATGGAGGATAGCCTGTCGCAGACAGGTCGCGAGGAAGCATTGATGGCGAGATGGACGGCGCTCGGAATGGCACAGGCGCAGCTTACGACGGCAACGAACAAGATTGGCAGTACGCCATTGCCAGAAGGTGCACCAACGAAAGCGCAAATCTACCTTACGCGGGGAAATGTCGAGCTGCTACGTCGCCAACTTGCCTTGGACCCAAGAGCCACTAGCACACTCAAGTCAAGTGTCAAGGTGCTGCTCAAGAATGCTGGTGTCTACTACCGGGGTGCGTCAGCATTGTCGAAACAGGATGGTGATGCTGAAGGGGAAAGAGATGCAAGTGTCCGGAATAAGGTGGTGCAGGGCTTGGAGCAAGAGGCGGTGAAAGAGGATGCTGACGCTCTAAAAGAGTGGGTCACAAGGGAGGGTGGTGGAAAGGATGCTGTTGAGGTGTTGCAAGAGATGATCGAGGAGGGCTTGCTCGCTGGCGAAGGTTGAGGACTCTATCATGAACAACATTATAGGAGCACGGCGACAACAACCTTGCCCCTACTGGCCATCATCACAACCATCCTGCACTGTGTTCAGTGTTGTGTTGCTGGCCATCTGTGCCGCCGGAAGAAAGTGCGCATCACAATCCCTCACGGCAACCCGCGACACTTACCGACATTTGGCACGACTTGGCAGCCCTCCCGTTGCTTGGACGAAAACTATAATACCTGCCTCTCGATCTCCTTCGCTCTCGCACCCCTTGCGGAGATCGCGCGATTGATGCTGTTGCCGATGCCAACGTGCATTGCACAGCCTACCTCAAAGCCTGCTATCACATCCACAATTCAGGAGTCGGTGATCAGTGATCACGATGATCTCTTGTTCATCGCAATTATAGGCGAGGACCGGGCATTAGTTTGTCATCCAGAACCACGTCGATGCAGGATTTCGAACAAGGACGATGCACAACGAGAATCCACTCTCCTGCAGTTGCGGATGTCGACGGAAATTGTCTTCGGTCCATCGAAACGGCCATCGAGTAATTTTGCTCCAACCATTTGCGTCTCCGCATGATTGTGGATGGTTGTCAAACGACACAGCCACAGACTAATGTCGCAACCCTGGAATGCTAACCCTTCGCAAAATTTTGACCTCAAAATTCAATGTCATCTTACTCTTCAAAATCGGAATGAATCAGATTCATGGAATTGGGTTAATGCACCATTGTTGCAGGCTAATGACTTAGACTCGGTCCCATCTTGAGGGAGAGACTCCGAAGGCCGAACCCTTGGCGGGAAGGATTTCGAGAAAAGCTATGGCCACCTCAAGATCGCCGAATCCCTTCGTCTCTCGTATGTCGGTTTCGAGAAGGACGTATGTCATAACTCTGCCGCTCTGCTATCGCCTCATGGATATTGCTTAGGCAAAGGCATCGAAGATCACTCCAGTTTGTCTCGCCAAGAGAGGGGTATCTGCGACATCGAGGGCGAGACTCAATTATCAGTCGACCGATCTACGCTTGGTTGAAACAGGCGTGCGTGCTTGGAACAAGAGCAGCTGTGGTTACTGTGCAGCAATATCATGCGAGAAGCCATGGCATTATATGCAGCATCTATAGACAAGAGCGCCATGGCCTTTTGCCATGCGATTGTGGCACTTTGCCAACATTAGTTATCGCAGGCATCTCACGCAATCACACAGTTCAGGACTTATACTTTCCCATTGATCATCTACATGTGTCACGAGCAGGCTCTCTCTAAAGCGCCGAGCATCATGCCAAAGCGATTGACTTGGCGTGTCTATTACCCGCCTCCGCTCCTCTGTCTGGTCCGCGGAGAGGAGGCTAATGGGAGCTGTATGGCTGGTCTGCGTCGGTACGGTCCAGGTACCACAGCATCAAGACTACCTTGTTTCGGCGAACCCGTCAAGTCGGGATCATTACTGCGATTTCAAATCTGCATGTGTAAATTTTAGTTGGCCTTCTAATGCAGGGCACCAGAAGTGATGATGCACAGCCCTCGGTAGAGCCCGCATTGGACGAGATGTAAAGTCTCCAAGATGCTGTACCTTGCTGCTTAACTTCTTGGACGCACGAACGCCGGGTGCTGCGAAAGAAGATCGCCTTGCTGCTGTGCTCTCTTGGAATCTTGGTCCTCGCTGGTACCAGGTGCTAAGCAGAGCGAATGACTTGGTATCACAAGCACGCAAGCTTCTCGAGGCCACCCCTCTGTCTGAGGGGCAGAATCGGCCCGAAGCTGAGAAAATGGCATGGAGTCTCGCTGTGAAGGCCGCCGGTATGCCGGTATCGAGAAGTGCAAAGGTCCAGAATCTTTCACTATCTTTTAGACGGTCCTACGGTATATCGTCCGTGTCCAGTAAGAACAGGTATGACAACATGTAAACCTTAAAGTCGGGAAGCCGGATCCTCGGCGGATTGGTGGGGAAAAAGCTTCTCGTGCGTACCAAAGTCAATCCCAGTCAAGGACTTGAGCTCTCGATGATTGGCAAACCAGTCGTCAAACTCCAAGCTCCGTTTTCCTCTCCTCTCCACCTGCTTGCGCGAGGAACCCCAAGTAGCCCCGCAATAGGCAAAGATCTGCGCGTTTCTCTCGCCTAAAATGCTTGTGCCGTTTTCCGAAGCCTTGTCGCCGCCCGCGGTCTACTCCGCAAGCCTGAGTGACGTGCCTCTCTCTGTCCACTCGCATTATACTCCGAAGGTTCAAGCTGCGAGCGAACGAGCCCGTTGTGTAGGGATGTGACAAGGGTAGAACTGCACCGTCACCGTGAGGTGCGTCTAAAACATTTTCATGATTAACCCTAGTCCGATAGTGCATTGCGGGTCCATTGCTTGACACCACGCCAGGAGGCTCGCATGTACTTCGTACATGAGATCGGTCTACAATAGTAAGCTCAAATTCCAGCACAGCCTTCTCGAAGGGTAGCGGAGCCTAATAGGAACCATGCAGTTTCTCTGGTGCCAAGCTCATGTCAGTTGGTGGCGTCGGACAGTTGTCCCCGGACCATATACTTAAACATTACCAGAGCACCCCATTGTGAAAACTCCAACATGCTGTTGAGATGCCTACGGCTCCAAAGAGAAGCAAACCAAGCAAGAGCGAGGGCATAAACAAGAATAAACCTATTAGAGTGCCTCGAGCATGCGATAATTGCGAGTACCGGATATCCGGAAGCGTGTTCTGTGGCTAATCTATCTCCAGGCCGCCTGCGGAAGTCCAAATGTGATGGGTTGTTGCCTTGCTCGTTCTGTCAGCTCCACGATTCTGGTACGGCATCACTGTTTCTCAGGCTCTACTGGCAATGAAGACTGATTTTATCAAGAATGCACATACGACAACAGCCGGCCGAAGAAGCAGCTAGATACGAAGTACATTGTGTCCTTGGAACGAACCGTCGATCGTCTCAAAGTATTGGTGGGTATACCTCCGGAAGTCGAAGTCACCGATGAGATTTTGGAGGAATATGAAGCGACCCAGGCTGTTGTCCCCGGGGTCGCGAGCTCTTCGCGGTCTCGTAAGCTGAGCGAACATGTCTCGACCCAAACGTCGAGGCCGAGCTCCTCGCGTGAGGACAGTCCGATCGCTCGAACGCTGCTTGAGAGTATGGTCGAAGCGACAGGGCGGTTGAACATGGACGAAGATGGGAACTACGATTATAGTGGAAACTGCTCTGGGTTGTTGCTCGTTGAGCGCATACGTGAGCGTTGCGACTCGCTTCTCGATCGCAGATCCTCAAACCTACCTCGTCCAGGCGAACTCCAGCGTTCGCATTCGGGCACGACTGGCTCATCCCGATCGCTTTCCCATTCTCGTACACGACAACGACCCCTAACAATCTTGCCTCCCTGGGATGTTGCTACGAGGTACATCAACATCGCCTTCGCGGAGGCGTTCTCCCTCTTCAACTTCATCCACAGACCGACGTTCGAAGCACGCCTCAATGATTTCTATACTGCTCGTAATGCAGGACTCGAACATTCAGTGGAGGACGTTCGGTTTGAGGCTCTGCTGAATTCGATATTCGCTCTTGGAGAGCTCTTCGGCGGGGTTGATCAATCAAGACGAGATGACGGTACTCGAGCTCTACGAGGGTAAGTCATGCGACTCTTCCATTGGTGTCAGGCTAACGATTGCACAGTGAGGAGTTCTTCTCGATCGCGATGCAATGCGTAGACGTGCCGGAGTGTCGAGATCCTTTGTCGTTGCAAGCTGTGTTATGCAGCGTCATCTATCTTCAAGGATCTGGCCAGCTGCCCATGTGCTACACGTATGTGTCGATGGCGATGACTGCGGCAATCCGTCTCGGTCTGCACCAGGGAGACTCTCTTCATAAGTTTAACACGATCGAGCGCGAGACGAGGAGGCGAATATTCTGGACACTGAGGGTGATGGATAGCTATATCACAACTGTGCTGGATCTTCCTAGGACCCTGAGCGATGAAGAGACCGATCAAGCATTTCCAAAAGACGTCGACGATATATATGTCACTCTTCAGGGAGTGAAGAGGACGAATGAGCCATGTCTGATGGCTTCGGTCAATGCGCACACGAAATTGACACGCATCCTGTCCAAAGTGAAGTCGATCGCATCTGGGAGTAAAGATCACGATCACAAGCCCAATTCTCGGTACCAGGTGGACTACGCGAAGATCGTGGATGCGGAAAAAGCGTTGTTGGAATGGACCAGTTCTGTCCCCACGTACACTAAGCTTCCCGATCACAATAGGCGAGAGCTAGAAAGGTTGGTAAAAGCTCGATGCTTTGCATTTCAACATACTAAGTCATTGTCGCAGAGCTCAACTCCTTCTGCGCGTTGCGCACGCTCATGTACAGATGGTTCTCTATCGTCCTTTCCTTCATCACATCGGTCGACGAAATACGGAACCCAATTTTGACTTCCGAGCATTCGCTTGCGCTTCAGCTTGTGTCAAGGCTGCAATGCAAGCGATTTGGCTGGTCGAAGCGCTCAACGATGCACATCTTCTTAATGGACCAGTCTGGCTGCTGTTCTTCACACTGTTCATGGCAGTGGTAAGCAGTATCATGTTTGTAATCACCAACAAAGATGATCCTTCAGCAGCGGAGTATTATGCAGCGGCACAAAGAGGCTTCACAATATTGGAGAAGTTTGCACCTAGCAACCAGATGGCACGGAACTATACAGAGAGCTTGAGAGTGAGTTGGTGTTGTCTAGCCAGTCGTGCAATACTAATTTACCGCGCAGCCCCTGTTCTGTCGGACAAAGACAGAATGCGATGATGAAGACGCTGACATGACACCTGTTCCTGTCACCACCATGGCGAATACATTCCGCCCCACAAATGCCATACTGAAGACGCCTGCACTTACCTTCGACCAATCGCCCACGACCGCGATGTTCCGACCTCATCCCGCCAACGACGTATACTTGGGTGCGCCTCATGAACCCATGAACTTTATGACCTCAAGACCAGTATCCATCTCAATGCCTGGTCCCACACTTCCATCCATGGACGATCCTTCGGCGTCCCAGGTGTATCTGCAGGCGATGAACTGTACGCCGACGAATTTCTTCGAAGGATTCAGCAGTGAGACCGCAATGATGGACTACTTCTCATGGCAGCAGGACGCAGGGCCGTCCAACAATCAGTTTTCGTTTCAATAGCACAATGATACCCGATGTCCCGTATTCTGGACACGACCATACACGATGCAAAAGTCTTTCATGAGGAAGGGTGGCGCATGGGTTGCATGCATAGGTTATAAGATACGGCCTTCGCGGGAATAATCAATGAAATTCATCTACCGTTTTCTCGAGCAAGCATGTCCGTCTGCGTATCATAAATGTACTGATCATTGCCATAATATCATACTATGGCAGGGGTCGATGGCGAGCGTGCGATAAGGCTGACCCGATGCGCTAAGACGCTTTGGGCGCTATGCAGCCCCGAAGGCTCTGGTATACGTGACAACAAATGTTCTCAGGCAGCAAGATCCATTGTCAATCGCTAAATGATGTGAAAAAGCTCGTTCTATCTTCTCCAACGGATCGACAATCATGAACTCAGAGCAGCAATCGACTGCTCAAGGGCGAAAGCTTCACAACTACAAGCAGCTCAAGGAGGCGCACGTGAGCAATCTTTCAGGCGGGACAATATGGGAGATCAATGAGGTTACTTTGGTCTTGCCTGTGAGTCGAAAAAGCATTTTGAGCACCCATCCAGAATCAGTTTTCTGATGATCACAGGCCGCCGTGCTCCTTTGGTCCGTTCTGCAAGCCAAACTCAAGTTTTTTACTCCTTATACCATCCCTGCCGCCGTGGCTGATTTCACCATCAACTCAGTCGCGATTCTCTTCGCAATCACTGTGTACTCCAATGAGCCGCTTCTGCTATGTGCTTTCTTGATCGCGCCGGCGATTTTGATCTATTTCTCGTCACCTGGTGCAAAACATGGCAGACGAGCAGTTCCACCGAGCAAGTTGCCACCGTCAGGCAAAGCGACATCGAACCCATTCCCAATCAAACCCTTTGTGACGATGTATAGAGGTCACATGATGATCATTACATGCGCTGCGATACTCGCCGTGGATTTCAACATCTTCCCTCGACGTTTCGCAAAAGTCGAAACTTGGGGCACCTCGCTGATGGACATGGGCGTCGGCTCGTTCGTGTTCTCAGCTGGTGTTGTTTCGGCGCGATCAATCTTGAAGGCGCAAGCTGCTGGACAGAAGTCGACTGTCGCTGCTCGCCTCAAGGATGCTGTCAGACATTCTCTGCCGCTCCTCATTCTCGGATTGGTCAGACTGTATAGCGTCAAGGGTGTTGACTATGCGGAACATGTCACTGAATATGGCGTGCATTGGAACTTTTTCTTCACGCTGGGCTTCATTCCTCTATTCATGGCGCTCTGCCATGCTGCTTTTTCGATCGTTCCGTCATACGCGTTCCTCGGATTTCTCATCAGCACCATTTATCAGGTTGTGCTGGAATCCACCGAGCTGAAGAAATTCATTCTCACAGCGCCTCGGACGGACCTGATCTCACAGAACCGAGAGGGCATATTCTCATTGGCTGGATACCTCGCGATCTTCCTCGCTGGCCAGGATACCGGCATGTACGTTCTCTTACGAGAGACCAAAATGCCCCCAGGAAGCAGTCTTCGCAGCACGAGTGGTCTCATGCAACTTCAAAGAACGATGATCGGAAAGCTCATCACATGGACGCTCGTCTGGACAGCTCTACTAGCAGTCAACATCTCATACCAAGGCGCCAACCTCCGTGTATCAAGACGACTCGCAAACCTGCCATACTTTCTGTGGGTCGCAGCTTTCAATTGCGGCCATCTCGCGATTTGCGCAATCAGTGAGGCGATATGCTTCCCAGACATCTACAACGAGCGCGATGCAGAAGCTGAAAAGAAGAAATGCATGTCAGCAACAAGTCGCCTGATGTATGCCGTCAATCGCAATGGCCTTGCATTGTTCTTGCTGGCCAACTTGTTGACTGGGCTGGTCAATCTGACACTGCCAACTCTGCACATGAAGAATTTGGAGACCATGGGCGTGCTGATTGTCTACATTGGCATACTTAGTGCTGTGGCGCTCGTGCTTGATGCAAAGAATATCTCGATCAAGTTGTGATCGCCTTGTACCATTAGCATATCATTGTACGAGTATTATAGTGCGCCGAAGCGCCCCGAAATATATTGTGTTCTTTGTTCTCTTAGAATCACTACTGAGCTACGGCCATGAGCTACTTGCCTCATTGGGCATACTATTGTTCTTCTGCAACAGGAGACATATTGTTCTATTATGCATCTCATAAGAGTGTTCGCATGCAGGCCGTACTTTCCGTTCTCTCCATATCTTCTTCATAAACGTAGCAAAAGTCGGAATCTCCGCTATCCTCGATACACATATTCGTCGCGCGGTACCACCAACACCAGATCCCTTTAAGGAACAAAGGAAAACATACACCAAAGATGTGTCCGAACATAGTCGTTGAAGGATTTTTGCGACCGCGACCCGGAGAGGATCCATTAATTAACCCTGGCCCATAGACATACGCCGCGCACAACGAGTGGTCGGCATGTGGATCAAGAAAACTTTAAAGGCTTGGGACGACAGCGGATGTTTATAGAAAGAGACATGCATTCTGATCGGTGTTGAGTACAAGCAACTTGCAGATACATTGCCAATAATTGGCGCATGCGTGGTACATGAAAGACCACTGCTTTCGCTCGCTTGAGCCATGGAAAGACTATTCGATACAATGTTACCGCCCGGATGTCGTTATTGGGTATCATCATAGCAATCGAAGAGCAACGCCAAAATCCGCCCAAATTGCCAAACGAAATGTTCCCCGCTTAATGCCTCCCGCTTCCCTCAATCTCCATCGTGAATACTTTCGATGCTGTGAGCAACTTCGAATAGTGATACGCTGATATGGATGCACGCTAATGTGTTCAATGATTGAACATGCCCTAGACATCAGGGCGCTGGCCGAAGAGATAGGCAAGCTCGCGAACACCGAGACGAGCCAAGCTCTTGCCGGCATTCTCATCGAGAGCAGTGTTGATGAGATCGCGCTTCTTCTCCTGCAAAGCCAGAATACGATCTTCAACAGTGTTCGGAATGATGATGCGATGCACGTTGACCTCGTGCTGCTGCCCGATGCGGTGAGCACGGTCAATAGCCTGCTCCTCGATGAAGGGGTTCCAGAAAGGATCCAGAATGATGACCTGTGAAGCGCAGTTCAGGTTGAGACCTGCATTGCCAGCTTTGAGTGAGATGAGAATGATCTGAACGCGTGGGTTCGTCTTGAAGTCTTTCACGGCTTCCTCGCGATCCTTCGTGCTCATGCTGCCGTCGTAACGTTGATAGCCGACTCCTCGTCGTCGCAACGGCACCTCCAGGAAGTCAAGAAAGGACGTGAATTGGCTGAAGATGAGGATCTTCTCCTTCGGCTTCTCGACTGCAAGCTTGTCGAGGAGCTCGAGAGTCTGGTCGATCTTTGCGCTTGTCTCCCACGTCTTTTCGAGACGACGGAGGTACTTCTGCCAGGTTTTCTTGTTCCTTCGTCCATCCTTGCGTAGCTCGGCAAGAGTCTTCTTCTTCTTCTTCTTCTCTTTCTTCTTGCCTTTGCCCTTGCGCTTCTTTTTGCGTCCATCCGAACCATTGCGCATGAAAGAGTTCGCTGATTGAGGGACTGGTTCTCCGCCCTCTCCATCTCCATTCATGTCCACGCCAACCTCTTCAGCCTCTTCTTCCTTAACCTCGTCGTCGTCAACGATGAAGTCTTTGAGACTGCCTGCATCACTGTCATCATCAGAGTCAAAATCAGATTCAGTGTCATCATCCTCCTGTTCCTCTTCCTCGGCCTCTACACCACGTTCCTCTTGCGTAAGCAACTCTGGCGCGTGCGTCTTCTTGAAGCTCATGTAATCGATGACATTCGTCTGCTTGAACTTCTCGCGACACTCGGGGCATTTGATCAAATCTTCGCTATTCGCTTGCGCATTCATAACGAGCGACGACAGGCAGTCATTGTCGAGGAAGTGACCACACGGGAAGAAGATGATGGGTCCAGGTGGACCAATCGCATCGATACAGATGGGACACATGAAGTCGCCATCCTGCTCCTTAAGGCGACGAACAACGTCCGGTTTGAGCTTCTTGGCCAGCGCCAGCATGTTCTGCTCCGTAGTCTCTACGCCGACGGCATCATCAACAATGACAGTAGCAAGCGTCGGGTGATCAGTGATCTGCCGCAATCTCAGGAGAAGCGTCAGAACATGGCTGTAGTTCCTCATGACGGATCCCTCCTTGAGGTACTTGTTGAAGATTGCCTGTGCATTGGACTCGACAGCCTTGTAGAAGTCATTCTGGTCCTTCTCAAACTCTCTGGTGACAATGTCGGTGGTTCGAGGTGGCAGAGTGATGATGGGCTTGCCGTCGAGCTGTGAATTCTTGGTGCGACGAAGCATGACTGCACGAATCAAAGCCTGCAGCTTCTTCATGGCGTTCTTTCGACCAGCCTCGTGGCGCTTCTCCAAGGGGTTCTTGATCTCATCTCGGAAACGCCTAAGGTCATTGTATGGGCGAATGCGACAGAAGTGAATCAAGGACCACAGTTCTGCAACGTTGTTCATCATTGGCGTGCCAGTCATGCACCATCGATAAATTGCGTCGAGCTTGAAGGCAGCCTTGGCGGCTCCTGTGTCCTTGTTCTTGATGCACTGCGCTTCGTCGAGCACAACACGATACCACTTGCATTCAGGACCGAGTAGCGACATCTGCTCCTTCTTGGTTGGCAAAGCATTTTCATCGCCTGCGATGACTGTACGCCAATGCTCGTACTTCTTGAGCTCAGACGCTAGGCTGCCATAGGTGGTGAGGACGACATCGAAATTGCGAAGCTGCTGGAATGACTTCTTCTTTTGTCCATGATGAACGTGCACCTTCAGTCTATGCTCCAGCTTGATCTTGTCCTTAATCTCACTCTCCCACTGGTAGAGGAGTGCAACAGGAGCCACGACCAGCGTCGTCTTGCGAGATCGATCCTCAGACTGATTCGAGACGATGACAGCCAAGGCCTGGAGCGTCTTGCCCAAACCCATATCGTCGGCGAGGATGCCACCTTTGGCGGTACTGCTCTCCTTATCTCTCATCCAGGTGAGACCAATCTTCTGATGCTCCATCAATGGTAGCTTGAACTCCTCAGGCGTGCCCTTCCGCTGCTCAGGAGAAAGCTCGCCCTTCGCAGCCTCGAGAATGAGGGCATCAAGCTCCTCTTTCGTCTTCGTAGGGTCACTCAGCATGTAGCCAAACTCTCCCACGCCATCACTCTCATCATCGTCAAGATCGATGACATGGGCAGGCACTCTGGATTGAGTCACGTGCGGATTGTATTGTGAGCCATGCAGGCGGGCATATGCGTTGTTGGATGCGTATGGCGACTGGCTTAGCAGCGTTTCTGCGCCGGGGAAAGCTCCAGGCATGCTGAAGCCATTCATCGCATGACGCACACCAGTAGCGCGAGGATCATTAGGCATGAAGCCCATCGATGACTGTGGCAACGCGTTGAAAGCTTGATTGTACTGCTGAAGCATGCTGGTATTCATGCCTGCTAGCTGCTGTGCTGGATGAGGGGCGTAGCCATTCATTGGCTTAGCTCCATACATAGGTTGCTGTGGCCGCGGATACTGCACAGCTGGGCTCGGCCTGTTCGGTCGGCGGTTGGGGTTGCGTCGAGTCTGCGCAGCTGCAAAGTCGGCAGCATTAACCTCTTCGAGGTCAGAGTCGCTGTCGATCTGGATTGGAGAGCGTGCTCGATTGTCGCGAGGAACAAAGGATGATTGCCCATTAGGCTGAGTTGAAGAGGAGCCGAACTCATGCTTGATGGAGGGTCCTGCGGATGGTGATGCGAATTCATTCTTGACAGTCGCAGGAGGATTCAACCATGAGTTGGCCAGGTCGGCACCATTGCTCGCAGAATTGGCATTATTGACGGACGAGACGCGTCGAAAAGTGCCGTCTTTATTGAGGACTGCCTGCGTAGATGGTCGGCTGGAACCAATTCGATCAGCAGGCAAGCCAAGGTTAAATGAATTTGCAAGCTGAGTATCACGCAGCAAGCGAGCTTGACGTTCCTCGAGAGCGCGTTGGGCTTGAAGCTGCGCTTGGAACTGTCTCTGATAGAGATTTTCGCTGGCTGAGCGCGCTGCCTGTGATGTGGGTTGACGGCTGCTGGAGCCTTGAGTGAGATCGAAGAACGTTGCTTCAGGTAGCGCTTCTGATCCAGGCGTGTGCGGCGCGCTATCTGCGGGACTTGGCGTTGCACGCTTGGCAGACGGCGAATCGTGGGTTGGAGACGATAGCACATTGGCAGGCCGCTTGCGCGAGCCGGTGTCGAGCGTGAACTCATTCATATTGGACCGACGCACTGGAGGTGGAGTGATTGGTCCTCGTTCCGGTGCTGTGATTGACGCGCTGTCAGCCTCTTGTTGAGTTGAGGGTTTGCTGAAGGAAATGCCCATCGAGAAGGTGGGGCTTTAAGGCTTTTATATGTCGAGTCCACTTCTTCTTCAATCGTCACGACAACGCCAACGCGACTTTGCCAAAAGCTAGCAACGTGACTGATCGCGTAGAAACGGGTGTAACAATCTTGAAAAGCTTAAAGGCTCAAGAAGTGTGGAAGATGATGTTGTCAAACGAGCGCACCTGCCTTGTTGGGGTTGCAGCCTAGGATGTGTTGCACTCACCAGTCACACCTGCCATGTCCACTCCATTGAACGCATTGAAGTCTGCGATGGGCGACAGCATATCTTCAAAACTACCGTTCATTGCTCTAGGCGTCCTTGCGCTGTGCCACGATTCTTGCGATGCCATCTGAGTCTGCGAAGAACCCGCCGGCGCCTCTTCGATGCCCAGCCTTCGTTCTATCTGTTGTATCTTATGTGTGTGTTTGGCCATTTCGTCTTCGTAGTCGAAAGCGTCTGGATCCATTGTTTCCAGCAAGATGCGCATGAAGACCAGTTCGTCGTTGAGTTCCTGATCTGAAGGATTTGGGCCAAGGCCCTCGATTTGCTCCATCTTTTAAAGTGATCTGTCGCTTTGCGCCGTGGGGCGTAAGTTCGCGCGCCTTGTTCGCCTCTGAAGTATGCAGTCGTTCTCGGAATTAGTGTTTGGTATTAGGTTGGCGGCGGCGCGTGCGCGAAAGAGGCGATTTTGAGCAGAAGCATCGGCGAGACTGTAACGAGTACATTCACGCGCAGAAGGAAGCCTGATTCATATGTTCAGTGTTATCGTGGCGGCGCATCCAGTCACCAGGCTGAGGCCGCGCGATGACGATGCGGTACCGGTCCAAGCAGATCTACCGGGTTCTCGCGCAGAACCCAGCTGAAGGCCAGGATAAGTACAAAAGAAGCAGAAACACGGACACGCGGTGCAAGTTCACAGGACGAGAAGTTTACGACCGAAGCGCAGCTTGAGTGTTGACGCGAACTCAACGCCACCAATCGGTCTTTCTCTTGGTGGATCTGGCAGATGTGGGTATGGGTTACCAATTCGGGTTAGTGGTAGCTTGAACGACTATTTCGTGAGGGTGCATTTGTGGTCGCACAAAGGAGTTTCACGGCTTGCACTCGACCATATTGCCTGTAACGGCTTCTATCGAATCGCTCTGTATAGCACTAACATGTTGTGGTGGATTTACACAATGCTGGCCCTGCATCACGTGCGATAGAGGAGCCACATGTTTTCAGCCTTGCGAATATCATTATGTCGAAACCACATCTTAGGGTTGGAATCTGGGCATATCGTCCTACGTCTGGGCTCACAAAAGCCAGCGAGAACTTTACGTTGTGGTTCCCATGGTCGCGTCGCGCTATGCTCTGACCAGACAATGTTTCAGCGCGTTCGAGTATGCTTCGGAATTCGTCCATCAGTGCTCATTTGTTGTTGCTCATATTTTACATTACTCAAGTACGTTAATTCGGTGGCACATCGATGTTAGCACTGGCTGACTGACGCAAGGCCATTGAGCTGTCTTCCAGGCGGCGTTAGAGCGATATGAAGCTGTTGCCTATCCTCTCACTACTCGGCATGGTGGCAGATGCCGCAGGCTCAATCATCGCGAGAGATCGTAAAGAGCAGATTTCCGATCTAGGCGAAGCGGGTGGCAATATCACAAAGATTGCCGAGACGCTTGCAGAAGACACCAATCATACGTTATGGCACTTCCCAACCATCAAGGAGTTGAACAATACGTTTGGCGGCTTCCGTATGGGCCCCGGTTTCTACCAGCATATGAAGGACATCGAGATGGCTGAGTTTGGCGCACGCATGGTCTGTCCGAACACAGGCAGAGGCCATATTTTCTTGTAAGTGCTTCTGGGGTCAAGAGTGAGGTCTTGCAGCTTCGACAGTGCCGGTTTGGTGCGGACTCAGAGAGAGCTGATATGCTAATCCCAAGTCAGTCTCGATCCGTTTCCGCGAGATGGAGAAATGTGGATCTACCATATCTACACGCCCTGGAAGCTTCTGCATCCCGGAGCCATAGCACGGAAGTTGAAGTGGAAAGGCTTCGAAGTCCTCGATTGGTCGAATGGAGTGATGTGCGATGTCTGGTGAGTTCTTCTCGGGGACTATATGTGGTATCACTTTACCGCTGCGATGGGAGTTCACGTTGACTTCTGAATACCTATATGGAGCCATGGGGCTGACGCTAGAGACCAGGGATCCATTGTTCACTATCACGGAAGCTGGTGTCCTCAGAGGCAAGGTTGAAGTGAACTGGCCCGAGAACACCGGAGCGCCTGCCAGACCTATTTCAGCGTGGACCATCCAAGACTGGCAGGAGATCGTGAACATCCTCGAGGACACGTACCCTTGGCTCGAGATTGTTCTGACTGTCGTTGGAAGTCTGCTGGGTGGCGTGTTGCTCTTGTTCGTGTCCTTGCACGCATACAAGTTCGCCTGCACGAAGTACGGCTGGAAAGACCGGACACGCGACTATTGGGCGTGGAGGAACAAGAATGGTCCACGGCGCAGGTCATTCGAGGAAGAGATGGATCGTGCCAGACGGGCGCATACACAAGGTGTGCCTTAGTGATGGGAACAATATCGGAGCAGTAGATTTACAGCCTTGTGCCCTCCTCGCATGACAGAGCCACTTGGTGTAGAGCGTCGTGAGGCGAGAGAGAATTGTTTCTGCTACGCATAAGCGTTGGCACCACAGCCTTTGGGCCGAAGCAGCTGCGATAGCAATGCGATGCAGCCAGAGTGTTGAGAATCAGCACATGCGCTGTGGATATTCTTGAGCAGTTGATGCGGCGTACGCATAATTTGATGCATCTCATACTAGTCCTGCGTGAAGCCGCTGTGCCTGGAGCTTCCTGGTGTTTCGGAGCACATCGCTGTGGTGAGGCTGTAGCGTCGTTAAACTAGAACAACTGGCTACAGACAAAAGATAAGATATTCATCCTGGGCGATGTCGGTGTTAATCAGGCTCATCGTCGTGATGCGTTGTCCCAGATGTCGTCGGAAGACAGCACGCTGGCGCCAACAAGACCCTGCATCACGCTACATCGCGTCTCTCGAGACAGCGGGGTCGCAATCTTCAGAACAGAAGGGCCGACTGGGCTCAAGAAAAGCCTTCTTTGCTCGGAAAGGGGCAGGTGCTGTCGTGCAAGTATCTTGAAACATCTCTACGTACGCAGGTGAAGACAACTAAAGGAGATACTGCCGCGTTCATGTACCACTCTGAAGTTTTATTTGGATCACTATCTGCGCTATCTCCAACCGACGCGGCCGCCGGTGCGGTGGTGGGGAACGCCAGAATTTAAGCACCAAGAATAGTGGAGCGCCGTTTTCAGGGTCTTCACTTCACACGACAAACGCGATTCGTTTGTTCAATGCTGATCTCTGCTCAGCCCGCTGGGCGATTTGTGCCTCACTGTCTGGGGTTGAATCGATGTTTCAAGAAGCTGTGAACCGCATGGCAGGGCTGTCAGTATCAGGGCTTGTAAAGGGGCTGCCGCTGACGACTGTGGTGTTGTGTGCCGTGGTGGCAAAAGACGGAGCATTCTTTCCTGAGCAAGCGAGACACTCTTCAGCGTCTCCACTCAGAGGCCTTCTCGGTGTGGTTACTTGAGCTCTTGGCTCCGAAAATCCGCATCGCAATCTGCCTACAGAGTAATGCTATCAAACTAGAAAGTGGGATCTCCCTGTCCGCGTGCTGCATCGACCACGTGAACAACTTGCTCTCACCAGCATCTCCCTGCTCCAAATGCTTCTAGATGCCCACAATACACTATATTGATCAAAGTGAATTGAAGCCCGTACTCGTCTTATGCTCGGAGGGAAGAAGCGAGGCGCTTGGAGTACGGTGGTGCGCCAGAGAGCCTGATTCGCTTGCGAAATGATCGGCCTTGGGACTTTCCAAGGTGGGAATTGATCACGCATTTTCTCAAGACGAGGGTCACAGAAGCCCCTAGGCATGAGGAGCAGATCTCTTGATGGACAATCTGACGGAGGATTTCGATTGAGGTCCGTCGAACGCGTGCCCGCAAAGACATCCTCCTCACCTTCGTCGTTGTTCCTCTTGCACCTCCGCGCAATTTTAATGCGCTCCCGCCGCTGACGTTGTTGTAACCAAGCGAACGGTCAACTCCCAAGCCCCTGGCTAGCGCGCTGCGAATAGCTGTCGAGGAAACTCCTTTGCCATCGACCGACCCACCGGCTGCTGCAGTCGTATTCTGACAGTGCTGCACGCAAGCTCTCACTCATTCCTTTTGGCTGTCCGCAAGGCGATAGCAACTCTTCGATTCTTTGACACTTTGCGTTCTCTTGCTGCTTCTCTCCTTTGCAGCACGGCATTCCGATCCCTAGCCTCTTCTCGCTTGCGAGCACGAGAGGCACTTTCCGCAAGGAACCTCATCCATCCCTGCCTCCGCGCTGCTATCGCCGATTTAGAAACCACCGCATGCCCTTATGTTCTAGGAAGCGTCCGACCTCTCCGTCCTCTCAACACGTCGTGAGACGTCGACCCACGATGCCTGGCAGCGAGACGACGGCCGCGCTGGCGGCGATCCTCTCGAACATTGCGAAATCACATGATCCACGGCAAAGCGCTTCGTTTAAGGCTCAGATCGCGGTCAATGGCAGCCCGCTACCGCAGCCGCTCCTTCCTGGCGACGACTCGCCCGAGAAGGAGACTCTGGAGCGCGAATTAGCGGCTTTGATAACGCGCGTCAGTTATCTGGAATCTCGAGCTGCTAATTCGAGTGCGTTTCCAATGACTCCATCCGAGCCGGGCTTACCACCAACTTATCCTACAGATCCTCCTGCGGACACCCCGAGACCCACATCGCTACCCTCGCCACGAAGAATTTCGAGCGCAAGAGACTCGCGGACGCAGTGGATGAACGAATGGCTGGCCGAAGATGCCTCAGCGGGTGCTCCGTTGTCTCCACAGCTCACCGAAGAGCAGCTCGGATACATCAAGGATCATCTCAACAAGCAGGCAGACCAGCTACGGACACAACGCGAGCAGATCGACGACTTGAGCGCGCAGATCTCGACGCAAAAGCAGGCACACGACAACTCTTTCGCACACTCTATTGAGGATATTGGTGCCCTCAAACGAGAATTGGTCAAGCACCAACAGGCAAACTTGGCATTCCAAAAGGCTCTACGGGAAATCGGTACTATCATCACGGCTGTCGCTAATGGCGATCTCGGCAAGAAAGTTCTCATACACGCGAAGGAGCTGGACCCGGAGATTGCTACCTTCAAGAAGACCACCAACCGCATGATTGATCAGCTACAGGAATTTGCTTCACAGGTGACCAGATTGGCAAGAGAAGTCGGTACTGAAGGACAACTTGGTGGCCAGGCATACGTGCCTGATGTCAAGGGCATCTGGGCTGAACTGACTGACAATGGTAAGTTCTGCGGATTTTGAGATGACTACATGGCTAATACTGGTTAGTGAACCTCATGGCCGAAAACCTCACGGACCAAGTGCGAGAAATCGCTCAAGTTACCACGGCTGTCGCGCACGGTGATCTCAGCAAGAAGATCGAGCGTCCTGCTAAAGGCGAGATTTTCGAACTTCAACAGACTATTAATACCATGGTGGAGCAGCTCCGATCGTTTGCTACCGAAGTCACACGAGTCGCTCGAGATGTCGGCACAGAAGGTGTTCTAGGCGGGCAAGCTCAAGTTGCTGGCGTACAAGGCATGTGGGAAGATTTGACCATCAGTGTGAACGCCATGGCCATGAACCTTACCACGCAAGTGCGAGATATTGCCGAAGTCACCACAGCTGTGGCAAGAGGTGATCTGCAGCGCAAGGTGCAAGCTGACTGCAAGGGTGAGATCTTGGAGCTGAAGACTACCATTAATTCTATGGTCGACCGTCTGCAACAATTCGCACAAGAAGTCACGAAGATTGCTCGAGAGGTCGGCACAGAAGGTCAGCTTGGAGGACAAGCGACTGTGCACGGTGTCGAGGGCACATGGGCAGATCTGACAGATTCAGTCAACGGTCTGTCTATGAATCTGACCACACAGGTGCGAGAGATTGCCAGAGTCACCACAGCTGTGGCCAACGGAGACCTCACGAAGAAGGTGGAGGCCAACGTACAGGGTGAAATCTTGACACTGAAGAACACCATCAATACCATGGTGGACCGCTTGAATGCTTTCGCATTTGAGGTCAGCAAGGTGGCCAGAGAAGTCGGCACAGAAGGTATTCTAGGAGGTCAGGCCGAAGTAGAGCAGGTCTCAGGAAAGTGGAAAGACCTAACAGGTATGCTCCCACTCATCCGAACGGGTACTTGAACCGCGACTAACATACGTGCAGATAATGTGAACACCATGGCGCAAAATCTCACCACGCAAGTGCGAAGTATATCAGATGTCACACAAGCGATTGCAAGAGGAGACATGTCAAGAAGAGTCGAGGTACATGCAAGAGGTGAAATCGCTTTGCTCAAAGACACGATCAACGACATGGTTGCCAGACTTGACGATTGGTCACTCTCTGTCAAGCGTGTGGCGAGAGAAGTCGGTGTGGAGGGCAAGATGGGCGGGCAGGCAGATGTCGGTGGCATCGCAGGACGATGGCGAGAAATCACCGTGTCTGTCAACACTATGGCCCAGAACTTGACAGCTCAAGTGCGAGCTTTCGGCGAGATCACCACCATGGCTGTGGAGGGCAAGTTCACCTCCATCCAGGTCGAAGCCTCAGGTGAAATGGGCGAGCTCAAGGGCAAGATCAACAGCATGATTTCGAATCTGCGCGACAGTATCGAGAAGAATACCCAGGCCAGGGAAGCTGCCGAATTGGCCAACAAGACGAAGTCCGAGTTCCTTGCGAATATGTCGCACGAGATCAGAACGCCCATGAACGGTATCATTGGCATGTCTCAGCTTGCTCTGGATACCGAGTTGTCCAACTACCAACGCGAGATGGTGACGATCGTCCACAATCTATCGAATCAACTATTGACCATCATCGACGACATTCTGGATATCTCCAAGATCGAGGCCAACCGCATGGTCATGGAGGAGATCCCCTTCTCGCTACGAAGCACAGTCTTCAATGCATTGAAGTCGCTCACAACCAGAGCGAATGACAGAAATTTGGACCTAGGCTACCAAGTCGAGCAGCACGTCCCAGACTTCGTGGTCGGTGACTCGTTCAGACTGCGACAAATCATCCTGAACTTGGTCGGCAATGCCATCAAGTTCACTGAGCATGGCGAAGTTCAGGTCCGCATTGGAGCTCACAAGACAGACAGCTGCAAGGAAGACGAGTACATTATCAAGTTCGCTGTGGTGGACACTGGCATCGGTATCAAGGCTGACAAGCTCAACTTGATCTTTGACACATTCCAACAAGCCGATGGCTCGACAACGAGAAGGTTCGGAGGCACTGGTCTTGGTCTGTCGATCTCACGACGCCTCGTGCATCTCATGAATGGTCAGATGTGGGTTGAGTCGGAGTACGGCGTTGGCAGCATATTCAACTTCACCTGCAAGGTCCGACTTGCAAGTCCGGATCTTTCGATCATCGCACCTCAATTGGTCGGCTACAGGAATCGCCCTGTACTCTTTGTCGACCGAAACAAGACCGGCTTCAGCTTCGATGTTATGTCACATCTCAGGAAGCTCAATCTTGTGCCCGACAGGATTGCGCCAGATGAGGATCTCCCTGGTCCCGATGCGCCAACGAAGCAGGTATACGACTGCATCGTTATCGACTGCAACGAAACGGCTCAGCGACTGCGCGAGTCCGAGAGATACAAGTACACGCCACTTGTTATGCTGACGCAGCACATCTCAGTGAGCTTCAAGAATGCATTGGAGGATGGCATTTCAAGCTACATGACTACGCCATGCCAGGCGATCGACTTGGGCAACGCGCTTATACCAGCCTTGGAAGGTCGTGCTGCGCCACCTGTTTCCAAGAACTCGAAGTCGCTCAACATTCTACTCGCAGAGGACAATGCGGTGAACCAAAGGCTGGCAGTCAAGATCTTGGAGAAGTACAACCACAAGGTCAAAGTCGCAAACAATGGTCTCGAGGCTTTCGAGCAAGTCAAGCAGACCAGGTACGACGTCATCCTCATGGATGTGCAGATGCCAATCATGGGTGGCTTCGAAGCCACAGCGAACATCCGCGAGTGGGAACGCAATCACATCGTCAACCGAACGCCGATTATCGCGCTCACTGCCCATGCCATGGTCGGTGATCGAGAGAAATGTATTCAAGCGCAGATGGACGAGTATCTGTCCAAGCCTCTTAAGCAGAATCAGCTCATTCAAACAATCCTCAAGTGCTCTGCCCCTGGGCGCTTTGGTGGGCATCATGGCTCTGATGGTACGAGCGAGAGAACACTCACACCGCCTACGATGGGCGCGGGCCCTTCGGCAAGCCCAAGGAGACCTGGACTGGATCTGCGATCAACGACTGAGCTGGGTCCAGCAAGTCCAAGCATTGTGACTGCTGACCAGACTGATCCATTTAATGTGAGTTTGCTCGATGTTGAGTCGATCGTCACAGGCTAACACGAAAGCAGCTCTTGATGAGATCGCATAGCGGCTGATGTTCTTCTCGTTCGTGCACGCAAGTGCTAGACATCGCTACACGGTAGATTTATGGATCAGATATGCATCTGATTCCAGCATTGCGAATGCGCTCTATACCCTTGGCTTGTGGCTCCCAGAGCAGACCGCAGGCGGCGCATCAGAAAACGTTCGCGCTCTGCATCTGCTTATCTAGACCACACCACGCAAGCATCCCGCCCTCGTGGTCAGGCGAAGCAAGTTGCCACCGAGGGCAGGCGTTAGTACAAGCAAGGCGAGTGGAGTTGGGTTATGCTTTCACAATTTCATGGTTTTCGTCACACAATGGAGCAAGATCGTCTTCTGGGCTCCGGGGCAATGTCGATACACACAGGACATGATGGGCTTGACGGATTTCTTCTGTGCTGTTGAGTAGTCTGATGCTACGGCTTTCATTTCTGGGATTGTCTATATAACGAATCTTATTCTGTAGACTCGGCGTAAGATGCGCCGAGATCTTCCTCCTATACTTATTGCCATCGCTTTCTTGATTTTTCCCGAATAGTGACATCCACCTTCAACTTGTCCAGCTTATGCGAATTGTTAGTCGTGATAGAACCCTTGTAGAGGCAGGATGATAGGAAGTTTTCGCTGGTGATAGTCACGTGCCTGAGAAACATGAATCTAAAAGATCGTCATCAAGATCTGTAAAGTCTTCAACAACCCTCGAGCATCCCCTCTCTCGATCTACATCTCGATGCGCAAGCATGTAGTAGATTGTTCACGGTGCTGCTCAGCGGCTGACTGAGCGATGGGCTCCGCCCTTCCCGAGCTGAAAATGGACGCTGATGTGCTGCCCATTCGGAGCTTGAGGTGGATCCTAGCCATGTCATAGCATCCTCTCATCACGATAGACGCCTTTACCAGTCATCGGCTTCTTGCTCAGTAGCATGGCCTCATTCGAATCCTTTGATGATGGCTGGTGATGACCAGATCAACACTATCGAGTGTAGTCTTTGCAAGTCCGTGTTCTGGAACCTCTCGAAGTACGAGGACACAAGATGCGATATTCGAGTCCTCGAAGCGAACACGAAGGCTGGCTGTGAGGTATGCACGATCATATACAACACAATCAAGTACCTGGCTTAAGTGGGCCGCGAGGCGGACAAGCCAAATGAGCAGATCTTGCACAAAGGATCTCACATCACGAAGAATGCTTTCTTGGCTATTGCAGACACCCTGCCATCAGGTGAATCGCAATTGGACTTTTATCATACTCTGGGTATATGATCTCCACCATTGGCTGCACGACGCGAAGTAAAGACAGTCTTCGAGTCGATGCTCGATCTGTCATTGCTAGGCCTTTTGCTGATGGTTCACAGACACGGAAGTCTTCGCGGACACCCATCTCATGAGATTGTTCAAGCAACGCCGACATTCACACGAGTCGAGCTCATCGGCCCAAGCCTTCAGCATGATGAAGAAGTGGTTCCATGATTGCAAACAGAATCATGAGAAGTGCCGGAGTGAAGATCAGAGCCTACCCACTCGGATTGTCCAAATCATGGATTCACCCAGATCACCGGTGCTCAGGTTGCTAGAGTCTTCTAGTCTCCATGATCGCTATGTGGCTCTTAGCTATCGATGGCTCCCAGAGAGTCCGTTCAAGCTGACAAAGTCAAATCACGCGGCATACTTGATGGAGATACCGTGGTCTACGTTGCCTAGCATATTCCATGATGCCGTGGCGGTATGCGCTTCTTTGGGGATTCAATATCTCTGGATTGATTCCTTATGCATTCTTCAAGATAGTCCTCAGGATTGGCAGATCGAGTCGAGTCGGATGTCCGATGTGTACAGAAACGCCGAACTAGTCGTTGGCGCAAGTCTGCCAGCTTCGGCTGACGAGAAATCGCAATTCTTAGGTCCACGACAAGGTCATTTTGTTTAAGGTGCAGGACGGTTGAGCGCTTCGGAGCACACACTTCCAGCAGAGATATTCTAAGACCATATCTTCAACACATTCGCACGCCCTCAACAGAAGATCCACTAGCATACAGAGGCTGGACATATCAAGAGAAGCTACTGGCTCGCCGCTATCTAGCATACAACCCTCGAGAAATGGCATGGCAGTGCGAGATGGGACAAGCATGCGAGTGCAGCCACACTGATAAGTACCCCTCGAAGGACTACAACTTGCGGCCGATGCTGGACGATCGGAGCTCGCACGACATATACGACTCCTGGTACCATGAGGTGCTATTCGTTTACACGCGTCGTCAGCTGGGCTACAACTCTGATAGGCTGCCTGCTCTGGCAGGAGCTGCGAAGATCTACCAAACTGCGTTGGGCGATGGTTATCTTGCTGGATTATGGGGCCACGACATGCTGAAAGGTCTGGGTTGGAGGCGAGCGTATCTCGAGCCACCATCATCAGTATCTCCGGGCATGCGCGTCCCGTCTTGGAGCTGGGCATCCACGAATCGTGACATAACATATCCGAAAGGCGACTTGATCACTACTTTTGTGGAGGTTCTTGATGCAAGGTGCTTCCCACCTCAAGATGTACCTTTTGGTCTCGTTGATGGTGGCTATGTTTCGCTCAGAGGGCCAGTAGCAGAAGGATATGTCGATTTCCCCGAGGACGGATTGCTGCCCTGGGCTGACACCACCTTCATCAGATCCATCGCCAGGTACTCAGGTTTCTGGTGCTTCCACTTCCACTCGGACTCCAGATTGGCACTTTGTGCTAGCAATGCGAAGTCAAACGACATAGTCAGCACCGAGCACCTCATTTTAGAGGAAATCACCAACGATGAAACCGTCCTGGGAGGTCTATCGCGTGGCAAACGCGCAGGGAAAGTGTGTTGTCTGCCTCTCGGTATCGTTCTCGATGACGGAAAGTGGCTGTACATGAGCGCCTTGGTTTTAAGCCGCACCAATGGGCAAGAATTTCGACGATTGGGCCACATCTACACTGGATGTGTCAAAGCCGAAGGTCAACCGTTTCTTGGAGCTGAAATTCAGACCGTGACGATTATTTGAGTTGAGCTGTCGTGGACTGCGAGATTCACCATACACTCTACGCTCTGAATCACCAAGCGATTCAATGCTTGCTCTGAAGCTCCTCAGAGTCGTCAGGACTTGATCCGTAATGCAAGATCAGAAGCTGACTCTGCACCGGAGGCTCGGCGGTGTGTGTGTCGCGCCTTCCTCCCGTTATTTGAATCACTATGGAGCTTAAGAATACCTCATTGCACCTTCCTGTTTTCCAGATCAAGTGACCCTGATCTACAACAATCTCTGTTTCACGATTGAGCCCTGTGCCCTGACATTCTCACTCGGTCTGAGAATCCGTTCCCTTGTCATTCATCATGGAGCAGAGCGCAGGCGCCCACGGACATCAATGGTAATGAGTCAAGTACACGACCGCTGAAGACCCTGCTGACGCCAACCTCGCACAGTCCTATCACGCATATCGCATCGTATGGCAATGCCGAGCAGGCCAAGTTCGAAGTGCCTGGTCATCTTCTCTGCACGTCGCTAGTCTTGCTTGACTACTAAGACCATCCTCACTTCATTCCGCAGGAGGTCACACGCAATGGGTACGGAACTCTGACGTTCAGGGTGACCAAGCATGTGTTGCAAGCTGTAGTTGAATACCTGAAGAAGAGTGCAGGCATGCATGGCCTTGACGCGGACACCGCCGAGCACAATGGAGTGTTCTACGTGCAATTGTACAACTTTGCGCTGCAGCTCAAGTAAGCTTGCACGACACTCAGGCCATACCAGAAATGTTCTAAATTATGATCAGATTGAACAACCTTTGCGAGACGACTTTGACAAAGCTATACCAGGCGACAGAAGATCCCAAAGAATTCTACCAAGCGGCACTCGAAGCCTCTCGGAGCGATCTTATCGCGGATCGGCGCTTTCACAAGTGGTTCTGCGCCTCTCTCAGTGCGCGACATGATGTTCTGCTCGGCTCATTCGATATGAATGTCGATGCGGAGCAACTTTGCAGCACGTTGGTCTCGGCATTTGCAATGGAGCACAATAAGCTCGCAAAGCGAACACCTCCAAGACCTCAGACACTGGCCCCTACGACACCATCTCCACCGATCAGCACGTTGGCAATCCACCTAAGGATGCTAGGCCGCACCAAAGTCAAACATCTGGCGCAACTTGAGAGCCGGGACGAGCTCGGAAAAGACTTCTACACCAAGTTCGCAGAAGCTCACCGGACTCTGCATGCAAACAGAAGTGCTTGGAGCGACGATGAGGTTGTGTTCACTCACAGCGGTATCGAATTTCGCAAACGCGTGCTCTTTCCTGAATATGTTGGCTCAGGCAGGAAGCGTGGCAACATTGCAGTCGACCCTCTCTCGATATATTTCTCAAGCAACAAGCGCAGCGCCACTGCAGTCGACAGATCAAAGGATACTCCCAATGCAGGAGCCAAGGACGCAGATGGCAAGAAGGCCGGAACGGGCTCAGACTTGGCGACACGGGCTCTTGATATCCTGATGTCTGGAATACCCGCGACGAAATACGAGCACTGGCACAGACAATGACAACCGACAGGTTGCATTCATCTCACTCGGTATTAAACAATATTCACAGCTCGCTGCATCTACTTCTTTGCTACAATCAGAGCCATGTTGCTTTCTTCCCATCCTCAACCTCCAGAATGTAGCGCTGCAAGCCGCGCGATCTAGGTGTCTCCAAACAACGAAAAGAGACAAGCGTTCTATGTACAGACAGTCAGCACGCACAGCAGCAAAATGTATTCTCAAATCTTCCTCTCGTCAGACATGACATGATCCGTCATCATAGGAAATAAAATGAATGCATGCATGCAGGCTTTGCGTGGCAGACAGACAAACAAACGATGATGGGGAAATGATTAAACATTGACTCTCTCTTTCTCGATCTCGACGATACGGGTATAAAGGTCTTATTCAGCATCTCCCTCGCCACACACATGGAAGAGAGGGAGAGAGGCCAACACAACAAAAAAACATGATACGAGAAACAAAAACACAAAATTATTCTCGCTTTACTGTGCCAGCCATTGTCAAGGTCTCTTCTTGCCCTTTGGAGAAGGCGCCCGTGGTGGATCGGCAGGCGGCGTGACGGGTCGCGGCGCGGGAGGTGAGGTAGGGAGTTTCTCGGGCACATCTGTTGCAGCCTCGTCGTAGTCTTCGGAGTGGTAGAAGGGGAAGGACTCCCTGGACCAGTGAAGGAGGACGAGCCAGCCGCAGATGACGTTGACGACGTGGTGGAGGTAGTAAGCGTACGAGACGCCGTAGAGAGCGGCTTGCGCGGCGAGGACGAGGAAGAAGAGTTGGGTGGTTGTGCTCGCTCTGCGGGTAAATCAGCATCCACTGTTGAAACGGAGAAGGGATACAACATACATTGCTTGGACGCGTGGGATCATACGTCCTGTGCTGAGCGTCTCCACGAGCAGGATGTACGGCATTATAGAGAGGATATTGTGATGCGAAGAAAAGGGCGTGAGCCATTGTAGTGCGACATTCCTGATCCAGACGATCAGGACCGGCATGTTGATGGGTAAAATCCAAATCATTATAGCGAGAATCGAATGCGAGTAGTTGTAAAAGTTGTAGCTTGTGTCCGAGGGCTGTGGTCATAGTCAGCATTTTCATTAATTGGCTGGTGACGGGGACGAGAACATACCGTCTGCCATATCACGCGCAGCGAACGGACGCAAGTGGCTATTTGTACAATGCAAAGAACGATGAAAGCGAATTGGTATGGTATCACAGTCCATACAAGCACGAGCAGGATTGCTGTGATGATGAACCGCCGACGTGTCGATGCGGCTGCGAAGACAATAGACGATCTACGTTCAGCATCAGCTCTGTCCTCATGTCATCCTTCAAGAAATTGAACTCACCTTCGTCTAGTGTGATTCCGTGGAGGAGATCGGATTTGTGGAACCCTGTGGTATATCGAGGTGAAGAGATGGGTAATGGCCAGCGCAACGTAGTTGATGAAGATGCAGAGGCCAACACTGATGAGTCCGAAGAACGGCATCAGGAACCAGAAGAAGGGATCTGGAGACCCGATGAGGAGATCGTTCTTGGTGTAGTCCACGAGGCTTTCTGTGGCGTTGCTATGCTGAGAAGCCCACTCTTTTGTGCTCTCCGCCACCAGAGACTGTACTGGCCCAGCAAGGAAAAGTGCAGCACCGGAGAGGCCAACGAATACTGCGGGTATCGATCGGTACAGACATTGGTTCAAGCTCTCTGAGAAGCTCATGAAGACACCTGTGACAAGTCAGTCAAAAGCAATGAGCGCATATGGCGCTGTCCACAAACCGGTCTTATTGTAGGTGGAGAACTGCTTCCTCAGCACGAGCGCCACAATCACCAAAGGCAACGCCGCAAACATGGTTCTGTAGCGCATCCAAAGCTTGCCGAAGCTGCCCCAGACATCCAAGCTGAGCGTGACATCGAGTGGGCTATCACAGGTTGGATCAGACCATATCTGCAGTGATAGGCCATGATTGTGTTCCTGGCCATGCAGTCCAGGAGGCATGTATGGTGCAACACCATGCAGGTTGATGTTGACCTCGTTCGCGTTGACGAAGAACTTCGATTCGTACACGTCCGAGATGTACTGGCGGACCATTGGAGCAAAGAGTGCCAGGCTTTTACCGCAAGACTGGTGGCCGAGCTCTAGCTTGTATGCAAAGAGACCCGACTGCAGACCTGGAAGCGCAATGTCCATTGACATAGACCGATGAGCTGGCATCTTCGCATTCATTGGCTTGCTCAGAAGTCCTTGGTAGCTTACTGGCGATCGAATGGTGGACTCGATGCCAGAACTGAATTCGGCAATGACCCAACCATCAGTAATCTGATTGGCCTTATCCACGACTGCCACGAACTGGTGCTCTGCAAGATCCTCGAGGTCGTACTGCAGGTACGAGAATGGTGTGCTCTTCTCGAATGGATGCACAGAGCTACGCTTCGACGCTGGCAAGTGGATGGTGTCGGAAGCCGCGTTCTTGCAAGCCAGGCGTGTCGAGCCCTTGCTGTCGCCGGATAGATCCATGTTCATGGAGAACAATGCAGCAGACTGTCCGACTTGAAGAGGGAATACGCTACAGAAGAGAACACTGAGGTTGCCGTTCTCTTCAGAGGCGTCGAGGTGGTGATCGGTCATCAAGGTGAACTTCCTGCCCTCTGGCGCTCCCTGTGGCGGAATTGGCATGAGGTGCGCCTTCTTCCTTCCATGATGACCTAATTGTCGCAGGACTAAGCGTTCCCCTTGCGAGATGATCGCATTCGAGTTGTCTTCGAGCGTGAGTAGAGTCTTAGGCTCCATGTGCGGCAGAGTGCGTTCCGCCACATTTTCCAATCCTGTCAGAAACCATTTTTTGAAGGACCGCATCCGCTCTCCACGTGGCCGAGTCTGCACTGCTCTCGAAGCATCCATCACATCGAACAGAGACTTTATTACGACCTTCCTCAGCTGATCACACCAAGTGATCGCCAGATGGTCCATGCTCGTCCAGACATCAGGAATCGTCGATGTAAACACGGTGAAGCCATGAGTTTCTGGAACCAGAGATGCCAGACTTGCGTAATCCGACGGCACAACCGTGTCGAGCCCTCCTCCTGCAATCGAAATCAAGGTGACGTGCCAGAGGGGGTTGTCTGAGCCCCACCGCGTAGAGTGCGCCTTCCTCCAATACTCGTTAATGTTCGCATAAGTCTGGACGAGCTGCGAGTCAAAGGAAACAGGCGAGCGCGCATGCGGTGCCGAGAGCGTAATGATCGTGTTCACCGAATTTGCCTGGTAATTGGGCATGGTGAGCATTGTTCTAGCTGCGATGCCACCCATGGAGTGTCCAATCAAGATCACCGAGCTCGGATCTGGCAAGCTTGGGTTGCGATTCGATCTAGCTGGGTTGTGATAGAGCGAGAGAATGAATGCGACTGCGTCGTTGAGGTACTCTGCCTGGTCCAGCAGCGTCTGGCCGTGGAATGCAGTCAAGTCCTCGTTAAAGTCCACGGTGAAGAAGTCCAGCGCGACCTTTCCATCCTCTACTGCTGTAGCATCTGGTCTGATGTTGTTGTTCCAGTAATGCATAGCTTCTGAAGCAAGCGCTCGGACTTGCTTGAAGCTGCCAGCATTTCCCGGGATGAACAAGACCGGAACACCCTTCACCTTCTCATCGTCGTCCTGCATGCCTGCCTCTTTGTACAGATATAGCGAGTATTTCGTTGCGAACGGTGTATGCTCCGTGTCGAATTCTGGAAACTTGTAGAATTGGCTGGCCATCCACGACATGCCCGCGCCCTTCTCGTCCAGTTGAGCATTTGTAAACGAGTGGAATATGCAGAATATTAAGGTGGCCGCCGCAGCCAGCGTAGCGACCGTAACCAGCGAGAAAGACCACGGATTTCGCCATTGCTGCGGAATCGCCGTGGGCCTATGCCGCGCAAGATCCTTCACCGAAATCTCCAGCTCGACCTTCTCCTTCGTCATCGCAGCCTGCTTCCACGCCGTCCGCGTGTCCGGTCTGCCCTGTCTGCTGCTTCTCTGCGCGTCTTTGGTAGACCGCGAGGACGCATGCGCCGATGGCATCCTCAGTACTTCCTCCGTGGTTTCCTCCGCACGGCCCGGATGCACAACATCTGGGCTGTCGCTGCCGCGGTCGGGAGCTCGATGGCGGTGGTGCTGCTGCTCGTCCTCCTCCTCGGGTGTGGTTGAGGCCGATGGCCGTCTCCGCATTTAATCAGGTCCGCCAGCAGGGACCGCGACCACTTGATCAACCACACGCGCCGTTGTCGTGCGACAGAGCCCGTCTTTTCCGCGTGCGATAATGGCGTGTGGAGCGGAGTGCACTGGTCACGGAGACGAGACCTAGGGAAGGAGCGAGTGGGCGGCGGTTGGCTGTGCGAGAAGCGTGCGATTGAGTTTGCACGACTGAAGAGATCCGTCGCGCGGGATCAGAATAGATAGAGGGAGGTCGGTCGGCAGCGCTAATGACGGATTGGACGCTTGGTCCTTGCGAGCTTGCGAAGACTTAGGTTGCGCCAAGCAGTCTCGCAACTTGGGCTTGTCTCCACTGCCTCGAGCGGTCCAGAGTGTGGCGACGACGGCGAACTATCACCTGCGGCAAAAAGAGAGAATGTGCTGACAATTGCTGTCTGTGTGCTTGGGAGCTCCTCCTCACGCGAGAGAGCGTGAATGGCGGCAGCGATGGGATGGAGATGGAGCGGACGGAGGATTGGCTCCGCGACACGCAGAAAATGGGATGCGATTATCTTTACCCTGGTTGGATGGGCCGACTCTGTCAGCATTGCAGCAGGAGCATCAAACAATGACAAGATATGCAGCTCTGCTCAAGGATGCGTGAACATCGTACTACAGACTCCAGTATTTCCCCGTCTTTTGACGTGCTTGATGATTCTGCTCCTGTTCATCATGATGGATGAGGCACTTTTGACCGATTGAACAGCATCAATCGTTCTCTGCCGCCTCGACACGAGAACGCCACAATTGTAATTAAGCAGCTTTAAGCCAACCGCTGCCAACTACTGAATACCACCTCAACGGCGGCAACGACGAGCGCATTGCACGTCCTTTGCAGGCCATAATCTGTTCTTCACAAATGAATGACGGCTGCTCCCCAACCCAACATAACCAGAATCTCGAGAGTTCGACCATGGACCGTGCCGTGGATGATTCACGTCAAATTTGCTTAAGCGCATGGGCTTCTCACAAAGAAGCTTCCCCTGTCTCTTGGTTAGAGGATCGGCGCATGGGCCGCGTGGGACGGACGAACTTCACGCGTTGTCGTCATGGCTATTCTTGGGACACCAAAACCTCACGATAGGAAAAATCCCGGCTGAGAGGATGAAACATGCAAAACAAATGCACAGCAGCTGCATGCGGTCATAATCTGTGATACTATAAACAATGATGTCGTGCCTGCAACGCGCGTCTCAACTATGGTGGTTTTGAGGTGTTGTACCACGGTCAACCATGTTCCACGAAGCGGCATGAGCCGTCCACGGAATCAACTCCTCAACCTCAATCCCAATCATCAAAGACTCTTACAAGTAGCTCCAGACCTGACATGGGATAAATGATTATGTTGGCTCAATGAACAGCTAATGGAAGATCGACGGCATACTCGTCTATTCCCGATATGCACGCGATACGTCTATCAAGGACGTTATGTAGGTCCGAATAGATTCTACTTGACATCGACCTCACTACTCGCGCCAGACTGCTTTGACTTCCCCGCCTCACCAAGAACATCCACCCAAACAGGCGGCCTCCTCCTCGCCTCACCAGTCCCCTTCCCATGCAAATACTTCTCTGCCTCAACACCCCACTCAATCAACGCGTCCTCACTGCCCCACTCACCCATGGCCATCATCCCAACTGGCACCACATCCTCACCATACCCTTTCTTCGGTGACGCATACCCCACCGGCACCTGCAAGCATGGACACCCTGTGAAGTTGGCGAGCCACACGTACTCCATGCTGCGAATGGACATGTCGCCATCACTTACGCCGTGCGTCAGGTCTGCAGCGCCGGACTTGATCTCCCAGCCTACGGTGGGGACGGTGGGCGTGATGATCAGGAGACCGGGATACTTCTTGTAGAGAGCAGCGAGATGTTGCATAAGCAGGTTTCGTACGCGATTGGCTTGAATGAAGTCGCTGGCGGGGCATTGAGCACCCACAGAGAGGAGGACACGATTCGCGGGCGTAAGGAAAGTGATATCTGGCGTGCCATTGACAGCCTCAGACATGATGGACATGGCATGCGCAGTCTGTCCTTCATGTATCAGTGGGATGTGGATATCAACGACAGTATAGCCGAGATTCTTCTCGAAGTGCTCGACTGCTTGTTCGCAGAGTCGGATGACGGGTACGTCTGCGCGGTTCATCCAATCTGGATAGACACCGATGATCTTAGGTGGAGGCGTAGATAGCTTGCGCGGAATCGAGAAGAGCGCAGAGTGCCTGTGACTTGGATCTGGCTGTGCCATCACGCGGTATGCGACCTCCAGTGAACTCATGTCTGCCGCCATTGGGCCGACAACAGTGTTCGTGCACGCCAGATTTGGAGTGGGATGCTCAGAGACACGTGCATGACTCGTCTTCAACCCATAGACACCACAGAAAGAGGAGGGTATACGAATAGAGCCACCGCCATCACAGCCCAGCGCGAAAGGCACAAGCCCAGATCCAACAGCATACCCACTGCCTCCCGACGAGCCACCAGTATAGTACTGCGAATTGTACGGATTCAGCGGCGTACCAGCCACAGGATTATTATTCGTAGTATCCATGCCAATCTCATGCATATTCGTCTTGCCGACCAATATAGCACCAGCTTCAAGCCACTTCTTCACGCACCACGCCGTGTCCTCGTGGTCCGCTTTCTTGTACTCCCTGCTGCTGGCGAATGTGCGCGCGTAGCCTGCAACGTCCACTTCGTCCTTGACAGCCATGGGGATGCCGTCGAGGACGCCGAGGGGCTTTCCTGCTTTCCATCGCTCTGTGGACGCCTCGGCAGCGGCGAGGATGGTGGGCACATTGGAGGCGAGGAAGGCGGTCGAGTGCGCGGTCTTATCCTTTACGTCTCGTCTGATCAGAGGTAGCAATGCGTTCACCACATCTGTGGGCGTGATCCTGCCGCTAGCATAGGCCTCATGATAGTCCTTCACGCTCCAGAAGCGCCCATCTCTTGCGTCAGTAGTCGGCGTGCCCGCAGGAATTGGTCTCAGCTCCTCTGCATTAGTATAGCTCTGCGCAGAGACATCCTCGCTCTTGCCAATTGGAATCACAACAGGCTCGTATCGCGCCTCAATGCCATCAATCTCTTTCAGTCCGCGCAAGCTACTGAATCCAGCGTTCGCCCACAACAGCTTCGCCAGGAACGGCACATTGGCTATGACTTTCGAGCCGAGCAGCAATGGGATTCCACGGAAGATGGGATTGCTGTTGGCGGGAGGCGACTTGTAGGGTACTTCTTTGTAGTGCGGCTCTGGATAGTTGAAGAATTGGGGTTGCGATGTGTTGCTCTGAGATGTGGAACCATCAGGCTGGGAGCTCGAGATCAGCGTTGCTTGCGTCGTCATTGTGGTCGCGATCCTGCGCTGACAGTGCAGCCGTGGTGGCAGACTTGATGTTAACGTCTAATAGTTTATGTACAGGATTGAAGTTCAATTGAGTTGGGAAGAGAAGCTGGTGCTCATTAAAGTTATGCGCGACCGTTCGATTACCTTGCCATCTGGAGTAGGCGTTCCGAGCTGACGCTGAATCGTCACAGTCACTCCAGCTTCGCACGTGCAATGCCATTGTTAGCATCGTGCAACCTTAGAGATCTGATTCAATCGCGTATCCCAATGTCACAATCTGGAATTTGGTCGCTACGAATGGGAGATGCTATGAGCAGAATTTATTGACATGCTTTCTTCGATTTTGGCAAATCACAGCACCAACTCCTGGCTAGTGACAGCATATTCTACATCCCCTCAACACCTAAAGTCTTATGGAACATTATTCCTACTTTAGCTTGTCCAGATAGTCGTTCCTTTTTACGCAGAATTCTCATTCGCCGTGTGGACACCAATTGCGCGAATTGCATCGAGCTCAGCAGTAGGTTGTGCATGAGCAGCAGGAGCATTCGAGAATACTGTGGGCCGATCTCCTCACGAGCTCGATGCTTACGCGGATTTCTTCGTAGCCTTGTCCTCATGCGGCATGAGCTTCTGGTCGCTCAAACGGTTGTACTCCTGCTGAAAGCCATCGCCCTGCTTCTTCAAGATCTCAATATCCTTCTCCTTCTGCGCCAGCTCCTTCTTCAAGCGGCCGATCTCACCGAGGCCACCAGCCTGGTCGAGCTTGCCATCGGAGACCTTGGCCTTGGGGTCGCCATTGAGGCGCTTGATCTCCTCCTCGAGGCGGAGCTGGTCGAGGATCATGACGTAGGTGCGGTTGAGGATCAGGGAGAGGAAGAGCGTGAAGCCGCAGAGGTACATGTTGCGCTGCGAGTAGAACTTGCGGGCCTGCACCTCCATGCGGGCGGTGCCGCCGAGAGCCTCAGCACTATCAACGGGGTCAGCTTTGTGAGTTTGTTGGTGTTCGTGGAGACCACATACCTTCCCTGCTTGGCAGCTGCGGAGCTGGACTCCAACTGCACGCGATAAACGCGATTGCAGCTGTCAATGAAGAGAATGAGGATGAAGATGAACGTGATCTGTCAATCCATTAGCAGGTGTAGAGGTGAGCAGTCGCGTGCCCACAAACCTTTATCCCATATTGTAATTTCGCTACCAGCGGACTCTCGGATATGAAGGTGAAGAGCTTGCGCTTGATGCTGTATGGCAGTGGCACTATCAGAGCACCGAACACCACCATCTCGAAGACGAGGAGAAGGAAGACCTGGGTCCATTGTTAGCAGCCTAGCTGTAGACACCCGAGACCTGCAGCACTCACGAGACTGTAGTAGAGCGTCATCGTTGCGGTAGTTGCGGAGACGGATCTACGGGTTGTTGTCCAGTGGAGAGAGGACTCAGGACACGAGTATTGAGGATTGAGGATTGAGATCTTTTAAGCAAAGAAGAGGCCAGGTTTGATGTTTTTGAGGACGCGAAAGCTGACCAGGTTGAAGTAAAGCCGGGCGTCACAAGCTGGCGCTTTTTGGCGACGTCATCCGTACGCTGGATGGCCCAAGCTCTACTCTAAGGTATTTCCTTGGCCAGATCCGAGCCTCACATCTGCACTAGACCTTCTGCATATGTACGACTCCATTTCCTGGCGCTATCGTGATCTATTGAGGCGCAGTCCCGAATTGACGATCAATGCGACGTTCTAGATCGCATGACTACTCTGTCGTAGCCACTCTACATCACTCCCACTTCTTCAGCAGCTCCTCGATCACTCCAAATTCTCTCCTGATCGTTTGAACGTGCTGCTCGCTTCTCGGTACAAATTCCGCCTTGTATGGCAACGGATAGTGGAAGAAGCCGTCCTCGAAGGCATGGTCAAGATCAATATTCCCAACAGGACGCACCTCAAAGGCCCACAGGATAGCAGCAAGGAACCGCCATTGCGTCCGCTCGGCTAGATGCATACCAGGACATATTCGCCGTCCTGCACCATATGCATAGTGATCTCTACTCTCGTAATCGGCGCTCATCGCATATTCTGGCGCAAGTTTTGGATGATCGAGATAGTGATTTGGATTGTATGCCGCAGGATCCTCGAACCTAGTGTTATGCAGTGTGTAGATGGGTATGAAGATTGTGGCTCGATCAGGGATGAGCATGCCGTTGTATCAATGGCCTCCCTGGATGCAATGGGGTAATGCCACAGGCGGACTAAGACTTTGTCAGTAGTTGAAGCTGACAAAGCGTATGGAGACATACATGGCGTGCACTCGATTGCCCTCCTTGACAATGCAGTTGATGTACGGGCAGCTTGCAAAATCTGACCATCGCGGGATCCGATCGCTACCGCAGGCAGCATCGAGCTCTGCTCTGGCCTTCTCTTGCACATTGGGACGTTTTGCGAGATATAATATATGTGTGGGCAGCTGATTGTCCGTCGTATCCGCAGCAGCCATCTGAAGAGCACCGACGAAAATATTCACCTCAGCGTCGGACATCGGGACATCAGGGACGATCTTCTCGTCCAAGATGTTATCGATGACGGAATCACGCTTGTCAACTCGAGCTCGACGCTCATCTACGATACCTCTGGCTTGCTGCCATATGTCCGTCATGACCTTCGACTGTTTTCTGGCTCGTTGCTTTGGCTCCCTCCAGCGCTCTGGCAATAGCTTGAGGATCGGAAAAGCTTCGCTGGGTATGTATGATCCGGGCTCGATCGCTTTGCTGACCTGCTCAATTCGTCAGTGGCTCGGTCGATGGCGTATTATGTCTGAACCAGCTCGCTGCTTCCGTGGCGCGATGTCCAGCCTGGTCATGCATCAGCCTACAGATGATCATCACCGACGGTGGATGGACCTACCGAAGCCCAGAACTCCTCCCATTGCTTGCCACGGTGCCCGAAGAACATGACGGTGCCCATCGAGGCCGCAGCTCGCATAATGTGCTTGAAGAAGTCTGCTGGGTCTTCCAGCATCTCAATCATCAGGGAGCTGAGCCTACATGTCTGTCAGCAGGACTTTGGACATTCGCAACACTCCGTACTCGGCCTCCAGAATATCCAAGAGCTCGCCATCCAATCTTTTCGGTGCCAATAATCGCCCTACTATCTTCCGCTCAGCCTTCCACAAATCATTGTTGTGCATTAGTGCGATGGTCTACCCCATTGCGAGGTCCAGCTGCTCATCATTAGGTCGATCGGTGCATAAGAATCCTTTCTTGTCGAAGAGTTCATAGATGGCGCGGCGGGAGTTGAGGACGATGATGGTCTTCCTATCGACCTTACGTGAGAAGACTTCACCGTACTGGTCCGCCCAGTCCTTCAGCCTGCGGATATCATTAATTTGAATCAAAGGGAAATGTATGATTGGCGCTGACTTGAGGTATAGATTCTTAGACATGAGATGAGCATTTCCCAGTACTGGAATTGTTGGCGGGCCGGGAGGAAGGTCCTTCTCGCGCGAGCCATAGCGCAGAACGAAGAGGACGAGCCATGTACTGACACCGATGATCACAGCCCAGACAGCTACGGCGCTGAGCTACAGCTCGAGCTGTTCTATGGCATCTGGCGCTCCATCGCATTTCAGTCGAAAACCTAGGAACGAAGGAAAATGGGCGGCATCAGAGACTATGGTACCGGACCTAAACTACAACAAACTGGACCTATATATTCCTCTGACCGTCCAGCAGACTAGAGACAGGAATTGCGGCGAAGCAAGTGCCATTTAGCGTACGATTCCGCCTCTGGATTCAGCATCCGGTGGTGATGCTCATCTCCATGTGTCCTCATTCTCTTTCTTGACCGCAATACGGGCAGGATCTACATACCAGACGCTTCTCACAAAGACTCTCCTCTTGAAGATATAGACAGAATTTCTGAAAATGCAGCTCTTGTCATGGCCAACCTGAATTGTATCCTCGCTTATTAAATCCTTCAGGATTGATAGTCAAGTCTTGGTATGGAGTTGTGTAACCATCGTGCATCAGCCGAGGGAGTTCACAAACTGCACGTCCAGCGCATTTATCTTGGAAGCACCATACGATGCAATTTTCAAATACTGAGTCGAACGCCTTCGTGCTGGACCGACCTCACTATGGACTGAAGTCACGACTGTAAAATGCTCCACTGTTTCGTCGATCAATTGCCCAAAGCAGCTAGCTTAGATCTCAATTCGATATTCCATACACAAAAACCACACCCTTTCATTCGTGCCTTCCTTCACTTCACCATAAGAAGTCCACTCCCAAAAGTCAAGCTTAAGGCTATGACGTCCGCTCCTGCTCCTGCTGCCGCCGCTGCTCACGAGAACATCGTCGGCGAAAAAGAAACTAACATTTCTGAGAATAGACCGGCCAAACGCCAGAAAATGGACGAAGCGGAAGTGAAGAAATATGAGACTGAAAGCGCGAAGCTCGCCAAGGTGGAGGATTATCGTACGCGCATGAGGGGTGTCGCGCAGATCAAGCCACAGTATGCGATTTTCCTGGTTGTCTACTGGGTAATTTTTGTCTTACTCGAGATTGGAGTTGACCAAATTTCATAGGTACTTGATTAAGCCAAATGGTGGCGGACAAGCTCAGGCGAAGGCAATTGATGACGACGCCGCAGAAGGCAAGACTTTCGCGTCCAGCGGAGTCAAGAGCAGCTACGGCACGCCTCGTCGTGCCAATGGCGACACCAATGGCCAGGATGCGATGCAGACCGAAAATACCAGCCCGCAAGCCGAGTCAGCTGACCGGGCTGATGGTCAAGCTGCACCACCGAAAGACGACCGCGACAAGAAGAAGAACAAGTGGGACAAGAAACCCAAGAAGCAGACTGGCCAGAACACGAAGCGCGAGTACGGATGGTGGGGCGACAAGAAGAAGTTGTGCTCCACTCGTCAGTTTTACTCAGAGTTCTCACCACTGGAGTGCAAACACGGCGAGAAGTGCAAGCACGAGCACGATCTGCGCAAGTATCTGGATGAGCACAAGCAGGATGATTTGAAGACGGAGTACTTTGAGACGTGTCCTGTCTACGGGGCTCATGGCTTCTGCCCGGTGGGTTGGCAGTGCAGGTTTGCGCGGTCCCACTCTGAGGAGGTCACGCGTGAGGATGGGAGGAAGGAGTTGGTGTTGAGCCAGGACGAGGAGAAGATGAAGGCTGCGGGCTTTGATGAGACGACGAAGGCCCTTGGTGCGCACTTGCAGAACTCCATTGGCACGAAAGACAGAATCGATCTGGAGCGCCGGCGTGTGAAGTTCGAGCGATCGGACGAGTACGCGAAGTGGCTGACCGATGCGTGGAACCCACAGCAGGAGAAGAGCAACAACACGAAGAGGGCAGACAAGCCAGCTGAGGGCAAGACCAAGGACGAAGACACTGAGATGAAGGAGACGGAGGCTGGCGAGCAGGAGGGCGGCGTGAAGCTGATACTGGATGAGGACAAGCAAGAAGTCCGCGCCTCCTATGGTAAAGAAGCCCCATATCTGCCATCAGAGAAGCGCCGTCTTTACTACGGACCGGAGACACCGGTACTTGCACCTCTCACTACTCAAGGCAACCTCCCATTCCGCCGTCTATGCAGCGACCTCGGAGCGCAAGTCACTTGGTCAGAGATGTCGATGGGTCTGCCGCTGCTTCAAGGTCAGAAGGGCGAGTGGGCATTGGTGAAGTCGCACAAGGACGAGTTGCTGCCACCAACGGTCAATCCGAACGCGGACTTCATCCCAGGCTACGACAATTCCAAGGACATGAAGTTCGGTGTGCAGATTGCTTGCAACAAGCCCTGGATTGCGTTCAAGGCTACGGAGGCTTTGGCGAAGTACACACCGACTATCCGCGCCATTGACTTCAACTGCGGATGCCCGATCGACATGGTCTTCAATAGCGGCGGGGGCTCAGCATTCCTCGATACACATCCTAAGCTTGAGAAGATCCTCCGTGGCATGAATGCTCTGTCTGGCGATATCCCGATCCAGACCAAGCTTCGCATGGGCGTCAAGGACAAGCATCCCACAGCGGACAAGCTTGTAGAGCGTCTGGTAATGGGCGGTCACTCGGCTCAACAGGATGGTCTTGGTCCTTGCGGTGTTGCTGCAGTCACACTGCACGGCAGAAGCAGACAGCAGCGCTACACTCGCCTAGCGGACTGGGAGTACATCGGCAAAGTCTCCGCTCTGATCAAGGACCTCAAGAAGAAGCAAGATGCCGCGGCTGATACGGTGCGTGAAGTCGATCTTCGCAACATGCCAAATGGAGGCAAGGTCTACTTCATCGGCAACGGCGACGTCTTCTGCCCAGAAGACTATAGTGAGCACATTCGCGAGACGCAGGTGGACTCCATCATGATCGCACGTGGTGCGCTGATCAAGCCATGGATCTTCGAGGAGATCGCCACAGGCCAGCCACTAGACAAATCCTCCACAGAGCGCATGCAGTATATCGAGAAGTTCTGCAGGTACGGCATGGACACTTGGGGCTCGGATGAGATGGGCATCGGCACGACTCGCCGCTTCTTGCTCGAGTGGCTAAGCTTCACGCACCGCTATATTCCGCTTGGAGTGCTGGAAGTACTGCCGCCGAAGATTAACGAGCGCCCACAACCGTATGTGGGACGTGATGACAAGGAGACGTTGCTTGCTTCCGACAACCACAAGGACTGGTTGAAGATTAGGTAGGATCTTCCCACACCTGCTCACGATGAAATAAATTGCTAACGATCGACAGCGAAATGTTCTTGGGTCCTGCACACAAGGACTTCAAGTTCACGCCGAAGCACAAGAGCAACGCGTACGAGGAGGGTGCGCAGCCAGAGGGCTGAGTCGTGGAATCCCACGCTGTCCGTGAAGGCAGCATACGCGACGCAGGATCCGATTATATACGTTCGTCATGATTCAGCCATCGCGCTGTAGATAGCTTGTAGATTCCCGCTGCAAGTAGACGAGCCAAAATAAACACGATGAGAATTCAAGAGGTTGGATTCCCATGCGTTCGTGACCAATCATTGCGTGAGCGCATCCCTTCACGCGCCTCAGACGGCGACGTCATGGTGCTGCAGAAGTGCAACACCCACGTAGCAGCGACTGGCTGTCATGTGTCGAAAACGCGTGGTTTCCTCTCTTAGCATGCTGAACTAGTGTGATTTTCCTACAAATTGTTGTGCTGGTGATATCCGGGAAATGGGTGGTCATGTCCCCGCTTGCAAGGATGCATGGATTTCCCGCGCGTTGTTCCTGCTGCACCTCCACTTTGTATGCGCGCAATATCAAGCTACCTTACCTCAACAAAGACTAACGCTCGCAGATGAACGAAGCCTAGGCTCCTCTCACCGGTTCTTTGAACATTGCACCCTCTGCTTCACAGCAACTCTTGATATGATCTCACGCGACGCTTCCTTATCTTCCCTACGGTGCGCGTCGTTGACTTCTCTACTCGAGCATGGACGAGCACGTCACGTTGCGGAGTCATGAGAGTGGTGATGATGGAGGGAGCAGCATTCCAATGTGCTGTTGTGGGCGGGTGGACTGCGCATTCCGGGCGCACTCGTGCAAGTTGCTCGAGGCCGTAGAGCGGGATGCTCGTACGGCCGGCGAGCTGGGACAGGTGCGTATACACATTCTCTCTTAATCCTCCTCTCTCTATGCGTATCCTGCATGCGCACGACCATGGACAACTTCGCGGATTTGATGAAGGAGGGCGCAAACGTCTCGCTAACGTGGATGCTGCAGCAACTCCTCACGCGCCACGAAACCTACGTCGCAGACGCCGAGCGCGACAGAGCCCGCATGCTAGAATGCATATCACATCTCGAAGCGGAGAAGGACTCGCTAGAAACGAAGAACAAGGACGCCATCGAGGAGAACCGCAAGCTGCTCGACCAGCTGGAAGCGCTGAACACGGCCGTCATCGAGTCGGACGCCAAGATCCTCTCGCTAACGGACGCGCTGCGCAGCGCGGACCAGAATGTGGAGAGGCTGACGGGGCTGGCGCAGCGCACGGAACGGCTGCAGGATCAGCTGGCTAGGTTTGAGCACGAGCAGGAGGGCCTGCAGGAGACGCTGAAGCTGACGAAGGAGGATGAGCGCACGGCCGTGCTAAGGTGGCAGAAGGCGGAGAGGACGATACAGGATCTGCAGGATCAGCTGGACAGGATTGAGCGGGAGGCGAGGGAGGAGGCCGAGAGGCACGGGGAGGTCATTGCGCGGATGGAGAGGCGGAGGGCTGTGGAGAGGGAGCTGCAGAATGCGGCGGGAAGATTGAAAGGCGCTGCGGCGGCGAAGACGATGCCTGAGGGGACCAGCAATGTGGTCTCCCATTTCGTGAAGGATATCCTGCAGGATAATGCGAATTTGCAGATGGGCATTGTGGAGCTGAAAGAGATGCTGGATCGGTCGAATGAGGAGGTGGAGAGGCTAAGGCAGGTTATGGCACAGGGAGGGGATGCGAGAGGACCGGACTCGCCGGAGCAGCAGCCCACTACGCCGAGTCTGGGTGCTGAGTTGAACGCGAAGGAGCTGCACGTGCATCACCATTATCACGCCCCATCGCCCGCAAAGGTGGATGGTCTCAAGGCGCCCAGGAGGGAGTTTCAGCGGCGACCGAAGAAGAAGCGTGCTGGACTGCCAGGTGCTTTCCTGCCGCCATCACACACACCCCGCTCGTCCGTGTCGTCCATGCATTCGCCGACGACCTCTGCAATCATATCGCATACTTCGGCGAGTGTGCCACAGCAGGGACGTGCGCCTAAGCGCTGGTCTATTCAATCGAACCAGACCGGATCATCCACGTTCTCATCGCTTCCGAGCTCGCCGTATGGCGACTCGGTGTTCGATCGGGTATTTAGCGACGTCGCTACGGATGTGTCGAGGCCTACCAGTCCTGAGAGCAGCAACGATGCGCTCAGCCCTGGCGGATTTGGATTAGTCAAGCATAGGAGGAAGGACTCTATACCGCAATTCCACCTCGACGACGGCACCATGCGCGCAGTTTCAGACAGCGTGGTTCCCACCACGCGATCACTACAAAACTCATCCACCAACAAGGGCAAAGCCCGCCTCGAATCACCCCTCCTCGAATACGACTCATGGCAGACAAACCAGCACCACTCCACCATCATGGAGGAAGAAGACGAGGACACCGATGGTCCAGGCACAGAGCGGCCCAGCACGCCAGAAGAACTGCGCCAGCAGATACACAACCACGTCACCCCGCCGAGGGATATACCCAAGCTCCGCCGCGCCGCCTCCCACGAGAGCATCATCTCCATCCACGGGGCCGACATCCACACCCTGCAATCGCGGCCCAGCCAGCTGCTCGTCGGCAGCAGCGGGCGGAGGATGTTCTCTGCTGGCTCGCCCGCGACGTCCACTGTGCAGGCCGAAGCGAGCCATTCGAGCGCTGTGGTGCCGTCTTTTTCGGCGAGCCGCTCGCCGTTTGGTGCTGCGGGGGATAGTCTGAGCCATTCCTACCTCGCGTCGACGCTGAAGGCTGCAAGACCGAGTGCGAATGCGCCGCTCGCGAAGAAGAGTAGTATGGGACAGTTGGGGCAGTGGGTCATGGGCCGCTGGGGGTACACTCCTGCGCCTCCGCAGCCGCCTCCGCCATCGTCCCCTGCACAAGCCGTAAAGCCTGAGCTTGCACAGGCGAAGATTTCGAGTAGCAGCAACACGGCTGTGGAAACGGCATCGGTGTCCTCCGCTGGCTCAGGGGCCGCGGCGGCGAAAAGTCCCGGTGCTACGCCAAGAATGTTTATGCGCGCACCTGGAATAAATCAGAAAGGACCTATCTTCGGCTTCGGACCTGAGCCGCAGTTACCGCGGACGGTCGTCACGACGAGAGCGGTTGATGAGGAGGCTTTGAGGGAGAGTCTGGGCGGCTGAAATGGTTGTAATGGACTGTTTGCTGTTGGATAATCTGCTTTTGTTCGTTGGAAGGTTGCGAAGGGAAAGAGTATTGGATAGACTGGTGCATGTGAGATACCCCTATTTACAGTGGACACCGAGATCGTGTCCTTTTCTTATGTAGTAATGCTATTGCGCGACAAGTCAAAAACACTAGGACCATATGCTCAAGGATCAGAACAGGTCAATCATTCAATCAGACATCTCCCCGCTACGCCGAAACAGCGCCCAGCTCCACATCAGAGTCTTCGCCTTTCCCATTTTTCCTGCTGCGTCGGCCACCGGGAAGCAGTCCCCCGGCAACCATCTGCTTCCTGACCTTCCGGCTGGGGATCTGGTTCTCGTCCCCGGGCATGACTCGACCGGGATGCACGATGTTCAACAGCAAAACCGCTACGAACATAGGCAACGACTCGAAGCAGAATGTCCACGCTTCCTGCGTGGGGATCCCGCTGTCGTAGCCCTGGCTGTACTCGACAAGCCGGAAGATGATGCGGACGGTAATGAGTGCTAGTACGGCGTAGAGGACGTAGACGAGTTGGAGGACGGGGTCGATACGTGCAGAGCTGCCTGGGTGAGTTCGCTGGTAGATGACCTGGAAACGGAGGAGGAGGAGGCTGAAGGCGATGATGAAGGCTTGTTGCACGCCCACGCCGATCATGTAGATGTGCAGACCGCGCATGACTTCGTCGTGGGTGAGATCGTCGCCACTAGCCATTGACGCACCACCAACTTGGACGAGGAAAGCACTTTCCATACAACATCAGCCCTTGATAGCGTCCTTCACAAATGGGCCTACTCACAGAATATCCAGACACACAAACACCGTCCCAAACCGCCACGCCCTGATCCCGCCCAACCTCTTCTCAGGCGAAAAACACCACACCATCCTCGCGAGCACCATATACACAAACGCGTTTATCCACAAGGGCGCCACGAGGATCATGACGAACCAGGTCGAGTAGAGCGCCACGCTTGTGGGGTGGTACACGGATACTTCGCGCAGGGTGTAGGTTGCTGTTTGGAAGAGAGCCGCGGTGACCATGACCCAGCAGTAGGGCTTGTGGTGGTGGAGCGTCTGGTAGGTGTGCAGAGTGGTGAGGATGAGGAAGAGGAGGGCGAAGATGGGGCTGGGGATTGGGGAGGGGCAGAAGGGCCAGACGGCGGAGGGGGAGGAGGGATCAATACATTGAGGCATAGTGAGATGGGTTGAGTTTGAGATGCAGATTGCGAAGATGAGGTCGACTGCGAAAGAGAAGTCTTTGGTGGATGGGATAAGAGGAGGATGAAGGCCGTGAGCCGATTGAGAATGTTCAAGGTGTGTTAGACATCATGAACAGTCTTTATATTTGTTCGATCTGGACCAACACTGTGTCTGAACTTCGTACATGCTGTCGTAGCGTGGGCCTTGCGGATCTAGTTCACGAGTCGACGGAACATTTCAATTGGTCCACTCGTGTATGTCCTGTCTTTGAACTGGACTATGTCTCAAAATAGATGCAAACACGATGATAGCTTGCATGGGTGTGATGTTCCGGCGCCATGGCTGTAAGGCCGCGTCGGCGAGAGCATTGAGCCTCGAAAGCTAGCTGCAACTTGAGCAGGCAGTAATATTCTCATGATCCGCAGTGGTAAGCAGGAATTCGATGTCGAGGACGTGCATGATGAAGCAGACCAGGAACGACAAGAAAAGCGGAGACCTCGAGTATTCGGCTCGATTGAGCTTAGCCTCTGCCCCATCTAGCTAGAACAAGGAATAAGTGGGCACCGCCATAGCCTTAGCAACGTGCTCAGCCCGTACACAAGCCTTTGACAAGCATGTCTGGCGTCACTAGAGACGCCATGGCAATCGCCTTTTATTCGCTCGCTCGTCTATGTGCTTTCATTGCTCGTGCACTTTCCATTGCGTGCGAGAACAGACATGTCCCAGATTGAGTTTTGTGTGAACACGACGCCGAGGGGTAGTGAGTCGCCTAAGTCTGAGCAGGGTGGCACACGAAAGAGAACTGGTGGACCGAGGAGCAAGACTGGATGTATAACGTGCCGGTGAGTTCGGTCTGCTTCTTCGAAGACCTGGTGGCACCGATTTCCGACCGCGCCAATCACTATGCTCATCTCACAATGACAACGGGGATGCGACATTGGCTATCTATGTTATAATCTCAGCCCTACTGCTCATTACTCTGCGCTCCAAGAGGCCTCGCATCTTGAGACTGACTGTATCGCCAGGATCCGGCATGTGAAATGCGACGAGAAGCGCCCAGCATGCAATAGATGTACGAAGACTGGACGGAACTGCGATGGCTACCAAAAGTCGACGTGGGAAGTCGTCGACGTCTCCTCCATGGCAATCATGAGTGCAGATCCACGGACGAACTCCGATCCTTTGGCCGCTCGAAGTTTCAAGATCTTCGAGAAGCTCACTGCAGACAACCTTGCTGGTCTTTTCGATACGGCTCTGTGGCAAGATATTCTCCGAGCTTCTCACCATAGCGATGCCTTGTGGCATGCAGCGACTGCCTTAGGCTCAGCGCATGAAGCGTACCTGCATAAGAGGTTCAACATGGACACTGCTGCGGAAGATCGTGCCCTCAAGCAATACAACAAAGCTATTCGGTGTTTGACACGATCTGAAGATACCGGACATCAACCTGGCTCGGATGTCCTGATGGCAGCTTCGATCATATTCATGGCCTTTGAGGTATTCAACTCGTCTTCGCTTTTCCGGTTTCTCACTAAGTCCTCATAGATGTTAAGGCGAGAATATGGGAAGGCGATCAACCATATACAAGCTGGGATCACAATCTTCGCCGAGCACAGCAAGACAGCCGAAGCTCGAAATAGAATGTCTCTAGTATCCAGCGTCCAGCTCGAAAATATGCTGCGCAATCTAGAGACACATTTATGCGAGCTGAGCATGGAGGATCGTTTTCCTCTCATGCCACGGCAAAGCTTTGTTGGTAGACGTGCCCTCCCACACGATGGTCAAGACTGGGTGCTGCCTCCAACACATCCCTCCTTACCAGCCTTTGCGACCATAAGCGAAGCAAGATTGGAGCTGGACGGCTTGTGGCACAACTTGATGTTCGTTCTCCATGAACTCAATGAGCCACAGAACTTTACATCTAGGTTGTCACCCGAGCAGCTCGCGTTACAGCTTGTGCACTTTCGTCAAGCTTTCATTGATTGGAAGACACGCTTTGACAAGCTTACGCGAGATCTGCGTAGACGATCAGGGCCACTGAGAGCGTCGGAGAAGAGGGCGTTGGCACAACTCGAGATGTATCAGATGACTGGACTGCAAATCCTAGACCCCTCAATCACGGACGAGATGAGCTGGGACAATTGGACAGCCGGCTTCGAGCGCACTCTTGATCTGTGCGATATCATAGTCGCGAATGAGTCGCCTGAAGGAGAGACAGGCAAGCAGCGTGGGGTCTTCCAGTTGGATCACGGCATTGTCACTGCATGTTTCCACACGATCCGGAAGTGTCGATCAGCACGCGTGCGTTATCGAGCTCTGCAGCTACTTGCTCAGCAGAGACAAGACGGTTTGTGGGATGCCCAATTGGTGCAAGCGGCTGGTCGGTTCATCGATGAGATCGAGAGAGGCTCTGGTCTACTAGATCAAGCTGCGATCAGGGATGCACAGCCTGAAGAAATTCCAGTATGGAGGCGTATTCAAGGGATTGATGTTATGTTCAGCTCTGCAGGACGGAGTGCTGTTATGACATTTCTCGTGCCTGCAAGCGCGATGGATGACAGCATTATTCCCATCCAAAAGACACTCACGTGGTGAGATGAAGGCGGCACTTGTTTCATGCTTGAGAAAACATGGGCAGTGGGGACCAGAGCGTCGAAGATAGAACTCACTCATCATAATGATGGCAACGCTTTCATGCGAATAATATGTCTATCGGTACATGCAATGGTATCATAAATGTTCAGAGAATGCCGATGAATGCAAGAAAACTTTTAGCTGCCACTTATCATCCATAATGTGAGCCAAACGAATTGGAGCGATTTGAGAAGCGTTCCGTATTCATCGTGGAGATGCTGGAGATGCTCTCTTTGCGGAACCCGCACTCATGCATAAATCCAGCCTCAGCATCAGGATTGCTGAATATGACCTTCAAATATTTGAGCTCCCTCGCGAGAGGATCTCCCGAGTCGCGCAGCTCAATCAATGTCCTCTGCGTGCGTCGCTCCTTGTGTGGCTGTCTCAGCCATCCGAGGTCAAGTTCCACCACACGGTTTCTCGCAGTCTCGTTCTTGTTTCGGAAGAATTTGATGGTCCGCCTGTTCGTATGGCGATCCTCCCAGATCTGTATCGTCTCCATGCCAGACTCGAACGCTGCTGCATGTGTTGCCGCAGATTTGATGCTGTCCACATCTATGGACGCGATCAATACTTTTTCTGTGATCGCTTGCAGAAAGTCCCAGCAGTCCTCTCGGCTTGTGAAAGAGTACTGTGGATGACGGCTGGTGTTCGGTGCGAACTTTACGATGAATCGAATGGTCGGATCAATTTTCTGGAATTGCTGGACCACCTCGACGTGCTCAAGGAACGGACTGCTGTTGAGGCCCAGTGTAGGTATCCACAATGGATCCTGGATCTCGGTACGTATTGGCGTAGTCGACACCACTATGACACCGAAGCCGTATTTCCCGTGACTCTGCTGCACGTCTCTGCGGACCTCAGTGCGCGCAATGTCGATCTGTCGCAGACTCTGCGAGCCTTGTCGATGCCAAAGCTTGCACGCTCCATCATCATACATACGGTCGCGAGATGATATTGAGAAAATGGACCCTTCTCGTGTCGGCACGGAGCGAAGACTGCCTGAGGAGGAGCTATTGTATTCTGTGAGGCCAAATTCGGTCAGATGCAGAGTGCTTGCAGACGTCGCGACACTTGCTCGTTGCTTGCCTCGACTTCGACTTGTGAAGACAGATGTTGCATCTGATCTGGGTGAGCTGTCGCCTGATGGCATGAATGATGGAGTCAGAGAGGGCGCAATTGAAGGCGCCCTTGATGATAATGAGGGTGGCATTGAAGGTGGAAGAGCAGCTCGCAGATCATCGAGGTTCCACTCCGGCACGTCTGAATTATCGTAGCCATTTGTAGGACCGCGAATCATCTGCTGCATTTTCTCCAATTCATCCTGACCGGCTGGGAAAGGGAATGGTAGTTGTCTAGACAGAGCATCCAGACTGACCAGCGATAGGCCATCGGCATCAGGCCCGCCGTGTCGTTTTCGTTTTCCAGGCCCATCTAATCTAGAATATTGCTGTACAAAGCGATCGAATATCAGTTCTTCCTCCGTCTTGACTCGCGGTGATCGTTTCTTCCGTCCGTGTCTGCTTGGAGCACTTGTAGGCGATGGATTATTCGAACCTTGAAGCGCAAATGACCTCAACGAAGATAATGACGGAGAGTCCGAGTTGTGTACATCCGCGTCGTCCGCCTCAGGAGTGAGTCGAATTCGTCTGCATTACCCCTTGAGCATACATATGTGGGGGTGCAAGGTCTATAAACTTACGCATTGAGGAGACCGATCAAGACCGAAGTTTCATTGTCGAGCGCGACAATGTGTTCTTTGAAATGAAAGCAAAAGTCCTGTGAATCTCCATGTTCACACGAATCCCATCGCACGCTATGTTCGTTTCTGGCACCTGCGCCAGAATGATGTAGGAATTGTTCTGGGTCCAGAAAGAGTTCGAAGTCTAGCAATCGAGACCTAAAGGCTTGAAACGATTTTCCAGATATGATCTCATGCTGTGGCAAATCGTCTATGTTCGTTCTTGCCAGCAATCGAGCCGCAAAAATGAGGCGTGACCTCGCATCGGATAGGAAATGTAGGAGTTCTTTGACTTCGGGTGGAACGCCTGTCAGTTGCAGATAGAGCCGAGTAAGTTGATCGATGTCAGTGATCGCACCGTTGACTGCCCGCTCGACACTCATGCTTGAGGCAACGGGTAGTCTTTCTACGATCAACTTTCATGGTGTTTGAAGGTTTCGGAACTTTCAATGCGGGACCTCTCGCAACTAATATCAGTGCTGACGTGACTTCGCGCGAGCTGCGCACGGAGAACATTTCACCACAGTAGTCGTGGGGACTTTCGAACTGCTTTTGCGAACAGTAAATGGACCGTGCATCCTTGCTGCAATTACCTAAAGGTAGACGCAAGTAACTGTCCGTCTGGAAGGCACGGGAGTCTAGGTGGGATTTGCTTTTTAACGCTTGACTATCCCAAGGCGAAACGTGCTCCTTGGGCGCGGCAACCCCCCATGCAATGCATCGATTAAGTCTTGGGCTCCCATGTGGCTGGCTCCTCCACGCATAGGCTGAGATCAACGCATAAATGCACGTGTTTCCATGACAGGCTGGCAGTGATCGGAAGTTTATGTAAAGCTCGAGGCGTCCTCCAGCAAATGTCGGTCGACCCAGGCACATTTCTCTTCCCTAGGCTGATGGCCATGGACCAGGCATTGAGCGTCAGCTCATGGTCGCGCACTCTCTGCTTCGCGAAGCAAGAGCGAGTTGCAGCTAAGATCTGCCGAGTCGAGACCGTCGCACGCTTCCATCGCTTGCCGGGACGTCCCTCTGTTCCGCATTTGGGCTTGCGATGAAGCTAGTTGCTGTCGATGAAATCGTAGCACGTTCTTGACGTTCTTGTACCCGACCGGGGTGTGCCTAAATCGACGGCTGGGCTGAGCACCCAGCACCAATTAGACCTCCAATTTTCACCATTCGGACAAGACTGAATTCTTCATCGAGTCTTAGCAACAGGCGCCACACTTCGTTGACACTTCTCGGCTGTCTGGTGACAGCGTGTGTAGTGTTCTCTCTCGTCTCTGAGTAATATTATATTAGCGAACCCCGGGCTCTCCGCTTCGACACCGTCCTCTCCTCGGGTCGAAGGCAACGCTACCATTCGTTACCCATGAGGTAACAATAGTGTACTTGTGATGAAGATCACTCAATTACTGCTGCGTCCTTACTACAAGCTTCGGAGACCATGGACGGACCACGTGAAGCAGTTCGCATATCTGGTCGGTGATCGCCTGTCTTCCGCCGCATCCCACAGACGAGTCTGACTTTGTGCGCACAGGACTGGGACACGCAGCGCAAACTTGCCATCAGACAGATAGATAAGGGCAGGTCTTTCCGCGCAGGATGTACTTCATGCATATCTAACATGATCCCACAGGCAAATTTTCGGCATGGACGGCGTTTGTGGCAGGTGGGTCGAACTTACTCCACGAGCTCATCCCATATCACATACTGACAACAAGGCAGGAGCTGGCTTCTTCACCGATGCGGTTCGTCTCACTCCCTTCCAGAATATGCACATATCCCACAACACTCGCTAACTTGATACACAGTACGATGTGCGAAGACACCTTCCCTTTTGGGCCACCCTGGAGAAGAAGACTCCACATGCTAACACCTCACGTCTAGATCTTTGCCGTCAATGCGATTCTGCCTATGATCAATGTGGTCTACTGGGATGGTGGCATGTCGAGGGGCACTGAGCTCCTCTTCAACCTCGCTGTTCTCGTCGGCACATTCATAGGCCAATTCGTGATCGGACTTTTCGCCGATAGATATGGACGAAAACGAATGTACGGCATTGAATTGCTCGTACTCACAGTGGCTACGATCTTTGTGGCTGTGACCTCTGAAGGGGCGTTGAGAGGAACACATCGTCTTGCCTGGTTCGTAACATGGCGGTTCATCATGGGCATCGGCATTGGCGGCGACTATCCCCTCAGTGCAGTAATTACTGCTGAGTTCGCACCCAGAAAGCATAGAGGACGAATGTTGGCGACAGTGTTCTTCATGCAACCCATTGGCGCTATGTGCGCCAATCTGACCTCTGTCATCGTCGTGCTAATCCTGCGGCATCGAATCCCGGAGGGCACGACGATGCAAAGCTGCTCAGGCGACTGTATAGCAGCGGTGGACTCGATGTGGAGGTGGATCGTTGGAATTGGAGCCGTTCCTCCTGCATTCGCCATTCTGCTGCGATGGTGGATACCAGAGTCACCCCGCTACACGCTGGAGGTCGAGATGAATCCCGACCAAGCCGCAAAGGACGTCAAAGAATACTTTGACGACTACGATAACAACACGACGCCACGGTCCGCCGACAGCAACATAGACCCGGGTATCATGCCACGCGACTTTGGCGAGCCTGTCACCACGCTCCACTTTGGTGAGGGTGTCTCAGCTTTCTCGCCTGGCACAGAAGCCACGCTCACCTTTGGCGAGCCAACCATGCTGAAAGATCTCTCGCTAAGTGAGCCCGCCATGGCACTCTCCGATCGCAGCTCGGATCTCCGGGTGGTTAAGAAAGAAAGCTGGTCAGAATGGTGGGCTGGCTTCCGCAAGTATCTCTTCGAGGAGGGGAACTGGACTGACCTAGCGGGCACATCTCTTACCTGGCTCATCCTCGACTTCGCATTCTACTTCCTCGGCGTCAACTCGCCCAAGATTCTGGCGAAGCTGTGGGGAACAGGCTCGATGCAGAATCGACCGCTGCACGAACTTGTGCTCGAGAATGGGTATCGCGCTTTGATTGCTGTCTCCACGGGTGCAGTGACGGGCGGCGCATTTTTCATTGCGATGGCGGAGCGGAGATGGCATCTTCAGTACTATGGCTTTGGCATTCTTGCCGGCCTCTTCGTGGTTGTCGGCGTGTGTTTCGTCACCTTGGTGGATACCCGCTTCTCCTCGGCCGTTATTGTACTGTACGCCCTGTGCAACCTGTTCTTCAACTTTGGGCCCAATACTTCGACCTTCACTATCGCAGCGGAGGTATTCCCAACGAAGTATCGCTGTACATGTAAGTCGTGGCCAATCCTTCTCACATCCCAGCATCAGCCACTAACATGCCTCCTCACACAGGCCACGGCTTCTCCGCCGCCCTCGGCAAACTCGGCTCCATCATCGCCCAAATCTTCCTAGCCTACGCCCGCTTCGGCGGCGTCGGCGTCAACGACGCGCACTCCAACTGGCTCGGGTGGGTCCTCCTCGTCTTCGCCGTGTGGATGATCGCCGGCGCCCTCGTCACCAAGATCTGGATGCCCAACCCGTCCAATATATGGGGACAATCGCGCACACTGGAGGATCTGAGTATGGGCAAGGCGGCGAGGAAGCGGTATGAGAGGCAGGAGAGGGAGGCGTGGAAGAGTTTTGTGCCGGGCACGAGTCCGGGGTTGACGCCTACGATTGTGCCGAGTAGTGTCATGTAGGTTGAGGTTGTGCTCTGTCCTTTGCATCTCACATATTGTATACATAGTATGATTGCGATTGGCGTTCTCTTGTCATGGATAGACCCCGTCAAAATACCAGAATGGTCGAAACACGATACCCAGGGCCGGCTATTCTCGAGCGCGTCTGTAGAAATGCAGTGCCAATGTTAGTGTTAATGGACCATGTCCAACTTGCTGTCGCCATGCAAATGCTATTGATATCTACATCGTATAGTACAAGGGATACCTTTCCATGCAGAGATCTGCTCAGAGCGTAATCTCGCCTCGCCATGTTCCCTCGGTCAAGCCCAGCGTGTCAATACATCTCTGCCACCTCGGACCTGCCCTCTCTTTCCTCCTCAGATACTGCAACAGCTTTTGCCGCCTGTGCACCAGTAGCCGCAGATTCCTCTTGTTGATCTTGTCGCTGTTTCCTACGCGATCGAGATGGTTTGCGAGATTGCGAATCTTGGCCGTCAGAATAGCAATCTGTACTTCTGAGGACCCAGTATCAGGACCTTTCCTCTCTTTCAATGGTGCGATGCCATGCTCGTGGTCGACGATTGGCGCACCACCTGGTCCAAGTGGAAGCGGCAGCGGTCTGCCAGGCAGGATCGTGTCCGTCTGATGCCGTCCAAATGTGTGGATGCACCTCTCGACATTGATCCTAAACCGATCCTTCGAGTTCCCATTCTCCACATTTGTGATCCGCCTGACGGCTTCCTGCACTCTCCCATGCGCTTCCTCCCACAGCTCTTGATTCTTCTCGTTTGTCAAACGCTGTGACTCCCGAATCTCCTCCCATTCACGTGGGTTATTGGGTAAAATCTTGACATCTCGTGCATCGAGCAGCGCAGGTTGGACAAGCTGCTTCGAAGCCGCAAGCTGCTCATCGATCTCAGCCTGCGTGAGGAAGTTGTTCAAATGCGCATGTCCTGTGGCATCCTTGGCTGTGTCGAAGGACTTGACGAAGTCGGTCTCGACGCCTCGGACTGGGTCGCCAAGTGCTCGTGCTCTGCTTATCCGCAGAGCTTCTTGCTTGGAGATGTTGGCTGCCTTGCGAGCACGTGCTTGGGCGACGACGTAGGGATCGCGGTAGCGGCGTTGTTGGCCCGTCTTTGCGCCCTTTGCTGGCTGTGGTGTGCTGGAGAAGGCGCGGAGAGGACGTGCTACCTGGCGGGCATTGGTAGACGGTAGTGCAGCTGCATTTTATGTTAGAGCTTTGTCAACGATATGATACTTTGTATCTCACATTTGAGTGCTTGCAGGCACGGAAAATCAGGTATTCGAGGAGGCATTGGATGATGTTCAGTCCGTAGTCGAATCCTCCATCCCAAAAAAGATATCCGCAACTCTCGATGCAGCTAGCGTGCTTTGGGCCTTGGGCACACAGGATTTGATGCCTCACACGTGATGAAATCTTGGCAAAGGCACGATCGACCATCAATTTCGAACAGCTGCGAAAAAAGTCGCAAGGAACAACAACATCCACCATGGCGTCCAAGAACCTTCCTCCAGCATTCAATGCGGTACGTGGTCTTCATGGGTCCTTTTCTGAACCTCACTGACAGAATGCGCACGCAGACGACCGAAGATGTCGAGAAACTCCTCGCCGCGCAGTGCCATCTGGGCGCAAAGAACCTCCAGGTGCACATGGAGCCATACCTGTGGAAGACGAGACCTGATGGCATCAATGTCATCAACATCGGCAAGACCGTACGTGTAGAGCAAGAGTGGGCAAGCTAGGCACAGACATGCTAAGAAACTGGACAGTGGGAGAAGATCGTGCTCGCGGCCCGTATCATCGTAGCCATCGACAACCCCGCCGACGTTGCCTGCATCAGCGCTCGCCCATACGGCCAGCGTGCTGTCCTCAAGTTCGCTGCTCACACCGGTGCCTCCCCCATCGCTGGTCGCTTCACACCCGGTAACTTCACCAACTACATCACCCGCTCGTTCAAGGAGCCCCGCTTGATCATCGTCACCGACCCACGCACCGACGCTCAGGCTATCAAGGAGGCGTCCTACGTCAACATCCCAGTCATTGCTCTCTGCGACACCGACTCTCCAACCGAGTACGTCGATGTTGTCATCCCAACCAAGTAAGTCGCAGTCATGGTAAAGAAAAGTTCCGTGAGTGTGGGTACTAATACCTACGACAGCAACAAGGCTCGTCACTCCATTGGTCTCGTCTGGTGGATGCTCGCTCGTGAGGTCCTCCGTCTTCGCGGCACCATCGCCTCGCGCGACACCGAGTGGGACGTCATGACCGATCTGTACTTCTACCGCGACCCAGAGGCTGAGGAGAACAAGGACGCCGCAGGCATTGAGGAGTCCAAGGTTCCAGGCGCTGACGAGGTCGGTGCTGGTCCAGTCGACACTGGCTTCAACGATGAGTGGGCTGCAGGCACTGCTGGTCCAGGTGGTGCGTTCGCCGCATCTAGCCTGACTGCTGGTGGCGCTGGCACGAGCTGGGATGCTGAGGGTGGTGAGTGGGCTGCCGGTGGTGAGGCGGCGACTGGTGAGCAGGCTGCTGCGGACAACCAGTGGTAGATGCTTGCTTTCCTCAAGGATGATCACAAGTACACGCGACGATAGACCTGCCGTGTGTTTGCCAGATCGCAAACATGGAAAATACCTTCACATGCCGCTTTTGACGCGTCAATTCGCTGGTTGTTACGAGAGAGAACTAGGGTCGTACTGATGAAGGAAAGATGCCTCAAGCGTGGCTCATTCATTCTGTCAAGCTGAGGAGAAAGCCTTGTGCGTATCCTGTCCGTTAGGTTGATGTAACAGTCGCCTTCTCTAGCAAATGATACAGCAATATCTATCATGTGTCGTGCTCCTGAGCTCCTTACTGCCATCACCCGCAACATCTCCATCACGTCACAAGCTTTATTTCTGATTTGTGTCTCGCCATTCAACTACTACAAAGAATATCAAATCACTGCTGCCGCATCTCCCGGATGTCGTACTGCAGATCAAGAGCATGGAGAATTTCATGGAGACGCTCGTGTTTGCCCTGTCTGTACAACGCGGAAAGGAACTACGGACTATGTCACCGAAGGCTCCTTCCGTCAACTTTCGATAGTCGATGTTCATTGCGAATGCACGTTTCCGTCCTCAACTCCAGCGACGGTGACTTGACTGCAACTATGTTGATGATTGTCATGAGAGCAGTAACACGGGAAGGAACTATGGCCTGTGTCCTGGATGCTGCTTTTGATGGTCAACTTGAGTCGAGACTGCACGTAGCCGATGGCCAGTACTAATGATCTATTACAACCATGTCACTGATTGCCTTGAAAGCAGTTGCTGACGATTGATAACCAGGCGTACACAGGCTCAATATCAAATCTCGATGCTGTTGTGCTTCGAATCGGTGCGACCGCGACGTGACAATGGTGAGAATGGACCTGGTACTTGGGAGCACTTGCCATCAGGTCCCAAACGTACTTGCCTCAACTTGGAACATTGTTTGTCTGGCAAGTGCGTCCTTATGGTGAGCAGGATCGCGATAGCGATGCATAAGAGCTTAGCCGTCCAGCTTTCTTCTTCCATCTGACTCAACGTTATCGACATTTGCTCAGTACTGTTGACAGAGCGCCTCTATTCTTGCCGCTGCGTTGAGCGTCGATCAGCACTCACAGGGCACGATACATCAGCTCACCATACAGAATTCTTGTCTCGACACCACCAATACACGACCTAGCCAGCTCGTCCATCGATCAATCACTCACCATGCTCAAACCCCTGGCGCTGGCAGCCACACTGGCAGCATCCACGCTCGCACAAGTCGAGCCCGGGACCATCGGCGTCCATAACAACTGCGACTTTCCTGTCTTGCGCCGCATCGATGGGCCCAACGGCTTCGTGGGCGAAACCCTCATCTTAGGCCCGGGCGCCGAATCCATGAATATCCCACTGCTAGGCGAAGGCCAATCTCTCAAATTCGTCACGGAAGCGAATCCCAACTGGGATCAACCCATCCAATTCGCCTACAGCGTCCCACCCAATAGCCCAACGGTCTGGTATGGCGTCAGCTACAATGTGCCCAACACCGAGTTGCCGTTCGCTGTCTTTGCCGTGCCGCATCCGCTGGATTGCCAGATTGCGGGATGCCCGGCGGATGCGAAGACGTTCTGTGGGGTCACGAGAACGTGCAAGAGCGACGCGCCGATTGATGTGTTCCTGTGCTTTAATCCGGTCCCTGATCTGGAGGCACGCCAGAGGATGAGGACGAGCGCGAAGATCGGAAGGGCGGAGGGTTTTGTGCCAAGCCCAGAGCTCGCTGAAGCGGCCTTATGATGGCAAGTCATCTGCTATGGGGGCATGTGGCTGATCATCGTCACATCGGCATTGTTCCCTACGACACGTCCATGGATACCGCTGGGAGTGATGGCGTTTATTGTTGTTGTGGCGGTGCCTTATTATTTCCTTGTCCTAGATCCTGCATGGCAAAACAGATGAGCGACTACTAGAAGCTGATCTTAACACATCAACTTCTTCACTGGTCAGCACCCTTCTTCCGTCTGCTCGCGCTCGACGTACCAAATGGGTTAGGCGAATCAATGAGAGAGACAAATGTTACATTCGTACAGACAGTGGTATCTTCCCAGACAAACAATAATCGCCCAAGAATAGTGTCGCTCACATATACAAATAATCATCCCAGTGGAGAATGAGACATTAGCTAGACACGCCGATCGTCCTCCCCGACTCATTACTGCTAGCCTTCCTATGTCTGCCCCAATGTCTCAGATCCAGCTTAGAAGAGTTCTTGAGACTCAACGGTGGCACAGGTAGCACATCCGAGATTCCAGTTCCTGCTCTTCTCGGTGTAGCCGGTCTTGAGGCTGACGCAGACGCTGGTGGCGTGACAGAGCTCGAACTCGTCGCTCGTGGTCGTCGTGCAGATTTCTCTGGTATAGGTGGTGGCACGAGCGCCTCAATCTCAGGAAACGCCGCGAGTTGCGGACCTGAAATCAGGAAGGCAGAAGAAGATGTGCGGTTCGAGCTGCTTCCACTGGTCGAGGTACGTGCAAAAGATAGCGTAGTAGACGGAGGTCGCAAGTCTCCCGTGTTCAGGCAATGCAAATCTTGCATCCCTCCAAAATTGTATAAAGCGTCATACACGCGATCCTGCACATCAGCCGCGCTCGGTCGACATTGCGGATCCGGGTTTTGCATTTCCGCAATCAGACGAAAGAGCGGTGGTAGCGCGTACAGAGCCTGGTCCTGAAAAGGCTGCGCGGTGACTTCGTGCTCCAGGATCTCCATCCACGTCTGCACCTTTTGGGCATTATTGTGAAACGAGGTGTCCATATGTGTACCTCTACCCTTTGTGTTCTTGTATTTGGTGGAACGGTGCTTGGAGAAGTCTTGGGGCTTGTGCTTCAGCACGAAGGTGATTATGTCCAGGAACACACAGGAAAGGGAGTATATGTCACTGGCGCGACGGTCGGCTTCGTAGTCTGTTGATCTTGAGGTTGATGTGTTCGTCGTTGCTATTGTGCCAGCTTTACTAGAGATGGATGCTCGTGGGTCGAAGCCAGCCGAGATCACCGAATCGTGCGGCTTATTCACCGATCGGGTCGAAACATTACTGTTGAGCGGCGTGATGGTGGCTTCTGAATTTGACCGCGTCTTGACGGGGACGTAGTTTGCCTTCTCCATGTCCCAGACTAGTTGCGGCTTGTTCGATGCCTTCTGCGAAGATTTGTCGCTGCCCGATCGGCCACTGTCATTTGATTTTCTTCGTCGACGCAGGAATTTTTTGGACGGTACTGGCTGTGGCTTATCTTCGGCATTTGTTTCCCTCGATCCCTCGAACTGCTCTGGCGCTCCGTAGTTGTAGAGCTCGTCCACATCGAGCTTCTTGTCCTTCTGGAATGTTTCCAAGAAGCCAAGGTCAGAGAAGGCAATGCTATTGTGCTCATCAATGACAATGTTTGACGGGCAGATGGCATTGTGAGCGATTCGTTTTTGATGAAGATAGGCCGTTGCGCAAGCTAGACAGTGCAGCCACTGAAGAGGGATCTTCTGTCTCTCCTGCTTGGAAGCCTTTTGCAAGGAGGACGGAGTCCGGAAGTCGATGAACGATCGAAGCGTGTGCTCGCCGACGAGTGAGGTCATGACGTAGCCATTGCCTTTATGCGACCAGGACGCCATGATCGGAGCAATGTGATCGTGTTCAACGCTTCGCGCGACCTGGACATCCTCCAAAAACTTCTCCAGCATTTCCGGCTTCATCTCGCCCTTCTCGCCCAGCACTACCTTGCGCTTCGCATAGATAAGCGTAGGCATCTTTGGGAGATGGAACCTCGACCACTTCTGCAATGCAGCCGATGGTGCCATCTTGTGAACGTATTCTGTTGGTACTACTTCGTTCGGCGCGTAGTCGATGTGGCCATGCAGGTTTAGAGGTCGAAGCAGAAACTGAAACTGATTGTTGTAGAAGCGTTTGTTAAGAGACTCGTCGTCCTTGTATGATAGCGCTAGCCGGGGTATCTCGCTCAATGGTATCGGTAGGTCATCATCGTCCCATGCGTCCTCCGCGATTCCAAAGATCTGATCCGAGCAATTGCATTCCACCAGGATCAGGAAGATGCGCTTTGCCCTTGCGAGCACCCAGTCCAGGTACGTATCTTCAGTCAGCCCAGATCCACCAAACATGGGTTGAAATAATTGTTCCCTCTCGCTCGGTCGTAGTTTCGACGCAACAAATTCCCGTGTAACCTTTGCCTCGATCCTCTCGTCCGTCCACCATACGCTTTGGATTGCTTGATGTGGCGTGAGGACCGAATGGCCGCCAAAGCCGAACATCACGGCATTGAGAGCCATGGTGTCGGCCGTGACGACCGTCGTAAGTGATCTCGAACTCATGCTTGCGGCGGAGACCTAGCACGCGGCTTGACAGAGGCGGCCGACTCGATGTCGTTATCAATGTGTGGAGTGTTCATGCGCGTTGAAACATGAAGCACGCGAGACAGATGACGGCATATCCAAACCAGCAGGGCCCGAGGTGACGGAGCAAAGCACAGGACTACAAAAGATACATGTAGCGTGGAAAGTAGGGAGCTTGGGACATTCAGATGGCCGGTGCGCGCATAGGCAGTGCAGATGCTTTGAGGAACAAGTCGGATGGTCTGCGGGCACAGATCACATATCAGGTAGAAGGGAAGAAGTTGACATGTGAGCAGCATCCACTTAGAGATAAGAATGGTCCATGAGATGGGCTTGTGGCGCGCTCACTCGGGATCCGTCTCATAAATCGTTGGAGCTTCCCGCTAAGGGGGCCGCTGTATGGACAATGTGAGCGGTTGACTATTCCATGTGGGATGGATGAAGCGCGGCCCAATTAGCGTGGCAAAGACACAGCTTCGGACGTGATTTAGCCACCAGTGTCCATTGAAACGGGCAAGGGACATCCTTGGTAATAATGAGTGATCATAGCGGCATCGCGATATCATTTCCTGACTATAATATCTCCCGCTGATGCGGAGAGAAGTGTAAGCGTGGTGGGAGCTCCCGTCCCAAAAATCCAGACCCTGACCGCTGGGTCGCAGTGCTAGAGCAGCTACGTGAAGCGAATGTAACTGTGAAATCAGTGATGCCTGACGGAATGCTTCGAAGGCGAATCTGGATGCTCTCAATCAGAGCGCGAGAAATAAAGCCGCAGGTGATGGATTGTCGCCAATCGCAAACGAACGGCGGCGCGTGGACATCGAAACGCGTTGACGCAAGAAATGTGAAGAAGTCATGGCACGGAGCCACTAGGAAGAGATTCGCGCCTTTCGAGTGACCTAGCATGAACAGGGAAAGTTCAACCAGGGGAAGCAAGACTTATGATTGGATCGTGAGGGAGTGGAGACCAGACGAGTCTCCAAAAGGAAGCTGCGAATGCTGATCTCTGTATCTGCAGAAGACCGTTCGGCGTATCTATCTGAAGCTCAGAAGAAACATTCATCATGCCATCGGAAGGTCTCCGAACATGCATTGATTTAGCCTTCATCAGGGCAAGCAGTGTCGTACAATCGTGATGCTATTGTGATCAAAGAGATGCTTTTCAGACGTGTCATATGGCCGCAATGCTAACATTCAGTCAGAATGCGTCTCACATCCAGGCTAAGCTGCACTTCTGCATCATCAGATGAAGAACTTCATCCCAAGGCTGCGCACAGACCAGATGGAGGCTTTCTAGAATTCATGCAGAAGCCTAGCTGCAGGTGCATGAGGCCGAATTCGCAATGGCTTGCGAGACCGCGGGTGAGGCTATTTCCAGGGCCAGAGTCGCCGCAGTCCATGGATACTTCAGACCGTGTCGAGCTGCTCAGTCGACTGCAATGGGCTGTCGAACTTGGAGATAGCTCCTGTAATGCAATCTCACTACTCTGGAACATCAGAGTCTCGAAGGTAGACTCCCACTGTATCTCCACATTGCTTCTTCCGCCAATGCATATTCCAAGCACGACCGCTTCTGACAGCCACCACCGAGCCGCATGACGCCAACATGCCATCCAAATTAGGCAGGTCGCGACCGCAGGAACCAACTATCCGGACCGTTTGCCCCAGAACAGCGGTCTCCCGCCTGCCCTGCGATGCTCGTGGAGACCTGAGGAGTGGAGGGACTCGCTACGCTTTGTGCACCTGCTTGCGCTTGCGTGGTTTGCCGCTCGTCTGGGGACGCAGGGACGAAAAGTAAAAGCAGTTCCAAGGCTTCGATCAGCCGCAGCGTGGAGAGCTCCTGGTCGAGGTTTTGCAGATGCCATCACTGCTAGCAGTCGATTCGATTAGGCAAGAGTCCACGCGACATCAATTTTGTGATAACATCGGGGAAATTGAGCGCTTCTTCGACTGTCTTGGAGTAGTTTCTTCTGCGAACATACTGAATATGTTTCTGCAATGACACGTCAGACTCTCGAGCTGCACGTGTCGAGTAGGAGGAATTCGAGACGACTCTCGACAATTAAACACACATTGAGAGGACATCACACGGGCTGGGCTCAGCTGAGAAACGCATCGAGTGATAGACGGCATCATCTGTGCAGTATCACCGCCTTGCTCTCACAAGCGCTTCGCGTGCGCAACTCATGGACATCGGCTGAACCCCAAGAAGTCGCAGGCGATGAAGACAGTCAATCTGCCGAATACTGCATACGGTGAAGTCAGATGCTTTGTCAATGGAGACTGCATTCAAGAACCTGAGTGAGCTACAAGTCCAAGCTCTTATCTGGTTCCTCGTCACGAGGTCATGTGCTGACATCAAAGCAGCATCTATGCACATGCTAACCCGCCCAATGATATTGATCATGATGAATCTCGTTCCTCGTCATCATAGAAGCCACGCTCTACAGTGGTATATTAACAACAAGAAAGAATAGCCGCCGATTCCCTGCCTTGTCCACCGCTTGTCGAGCTGGGTGGATGTATTTGGCATCTGGCGCGTGGTAGCAGCCAATGCTGCTCGGCATTCACGTCTCCTCCTCTCTGATTTGTACTTCTCCGATGTAAGTAGACGAAGGCTCCTCAAGTCGCTTCCGTGCCTTCGCCATTGATGTAGAGTTGATTGCCTTCGATGTACTTTATCACTGGATCGGGTACCAGGTACCGGATACTCATGTCTTTTCGAAGGAATGTGCGGATCTTGGTGCTGCTCACGTCGTTCCGTATTTGCTGTACCACATGCGTGAGATAAACGTGCTTCGCACTAGGGCTGTTTCTTACTCACCTGGTGTATGACATTAATGTTGTCTCTCCATTTTGGCTTCAGTTGTGACAGCACGTCGTCGATATCTGTGCCGGCTCGCTCGATCACGAATGCGCCAACTGTGATTAATCAGTAAGGGTCACCACAACCGTTTCAATCGCACTGACAATCGCAAATGATGTGGTCAAGATCCTCCTCTGCCCATACACCTGGCGTTATGAAGGTCTCCACCAGATCTGCACCGCCTAGCAGCGCAATCTTTGCCGGCACCTTCTTCCCCGTGCCATCGTCGATTCCGCCTAGTCGCTCGTTTATCTCGTATCTGAAGTGATCAAGGACCTTCGCGGTCGGCTGGTATTCTGACTGCGCACGAGATCAGCCGTCTGACTAGGACGCAGAAATTGATTGCCTCGTACTTGCAGCGGCTCCCAAGTGTCAACCATTATGAAGGCTGACTCGGCTGCCTGACCATGTCCTACCGCTAGCTCGCACATTTGTATCCGATCGCTTGCGCTTGCTAGGCCTTTCTTCTTGTACGCGTCGCCGACGGGTGAGAGATCTAGCCCAACATCAATATCCGCTTCGTCTGTGAAACATGCCATGCTGACTCACAACCACCGACCACGACATACTCGGTGTTCAATCTCGCCCAGTCCTTCGCCATCTACACATGACTTAGTATATGCTATTATACCACGCTCCCGAGCACAGCAAGCGCACCTCAAACATCCTTAGATGTACTGCACCGCACTAATTAGCAATCATGCCTCTTCTCGCACGTGCGCATCCGCGGATCGCGGACCGGCGAACATACAGTATGTGATAGGCGAGAAACTGCCACAGGCACACAGCACGAGCGGCGTCCGTCCTCTGTCCTTCTCTCCAAGCCTCGTCGTCAGCCTGCTCGTGGGCAGCGCATAATTCTTCAGCTCCTCCTCGTGTAGCGGTGTCGGCGACTGCACCGCGCCATTTAAATGTGTCGGCGGGGCGCCGGCCGTCTCCATAACGGCGGGTGGGAGGGTGTCGGAAGGAGCGGGGACGGCGATGGCGGAGGGCGACATGTACAGCAGTACCGTCTTTGGGGAGGGTCTCTTGTGAAATTGCGCTTCCTGGTCTCCGATTTTTCGTTTGTAATGCCAGGCGGGTGTAGTCGTTGTAACTAGCTCGGGAGTGAGGGAGGGTCTTGCAGAGAGGTGGGGCTGCGAGGCCGCTCGTACGCTCGCTTTATGATCGTGTGGGCACAACGGCAGCCTAATCAATTGTGCGCGCGATTTGTGAGTGTGCGGATGAGTCAAAGAGACGGTCTCACTGTGTGGGGGCTTAAAAGACAGTGGTACAATCCGGTCAGCGGAGTCTTGCGAAAGAGTCAAAATTTGTTAGAGTTCTGGCCCGTGGATTTCGCAGGCCCGGAAGTTGATGCACGACCATGCGGATGACGCAGTTTCCTGCCTGCCGTCACGAGGAGCTGCCGCTGTCGCTCTCCTGTCACTCTGATCTCTGGATTATGTGAAATGCAGGGACGATTTCCGATTTCCGATTCATAGTTCATGGCATTACCATCGATGAGGACGGGCAGCTTGAAAGCTTTAGTCGCTAGATGGACATTTCATTTCATTTCATTGATACAGCTACACCTTCTCCACAAATCGAGTGTGTATCCTGTTGACGAAGATTTTGTGATAGCACCTACTTATGCGTATGGCGTGTTTTCATTAGGTTTCTCAGCCTCCAAGCACGTGAATGTACAATGGCCGACTCCATTCTGCAAGCTCGTTACGCCCCAAGTGCACTTTCGCAGGTAGAAATCGTCCGGCTCAAACTCGTCCGGATGGCATGCGGCACTGATGGCGGCCGAGCATGTGCTCGTGACCGGCATCGTGCTTCGAAGCTCTGTGGCTGCACAGCACAGAAGATAGCTGATCATGAGTGCACCTGCGATGAGAAGCAGTGCATTACCAAGTGGCGAAAAGCCAGTCGTGGTGAAGTCCCACTGCTCGGTTCGGAGCATAATACCCCTCGGGGCGTCGAATCGGTACGTCTCCACGTCGACGATGTAGAGAGTGTTGGAGATTAAGGTATGGATGCCAGCTGAGAAGAGCATAATCGGTATCGCCAGCTTGAGTGGCATGAGGAAGAAGTAGACGGGACGCTGATCGCCCCGCGGCGCTTCCGAGACTCGCAGACCTTTGCGATGGTGGGCATAGCGAGCCCATTCCCATGCGTACGTCATGGCGTAGAAGACATTGTTGTAGATGATGTAGAGCACACCAAATACGGCGTGTCCGACATTGGCGAGGAACACGGCCTGTATGAAGTACTTCGGATCGCGATGGGCCCAACCAATGAAGAAGTTGCGGTTGATCTGTCCGATTCCCAAGCTGAAGAAGTTGGGGATAGTTATCACATCTCTCACTGTGCAGAAGAGTGCAGCGTTTAGACATAACGCTATCACCATGCTGTAGTCTTATCAGTGTTGGGCTCAGGATTTCCAACGCGTGGATGCTCACCTCAAGCAGAAGAATGCTATCCGCGTCTGAACGCCATGGCCCCATCTCCACTTCTTCAGGTACACGAACAAAGGTGCTCGAGGCCAATGATGAGGGTTTTGCTCAATCAGCTTCTTCGATGCCATACACATGCCTTGTGTGTACGGGTCCGGATCCTTCATGAACGTCTCGATCGCATCGCCAGTCGTCATAATCGGTGACTCGTTGACAAGTATGGCCACCGCAAACATGACCAGCACTTTGAACGTGATCGTGCCAATGCAAATCAGCGACATTGTCAGACTGACTTGTAATTTGCACTGCTCTGGTGTCTCCTGTACGAGACAATGATCAACTACCCTTTCCCCGCCCATCAAAGTCCAGTTGCCCATGTTGCCTCTGATGTTCTCGCTCTGGTACAGGCAGGAATTGTTGCCGGTTGCTTCACGCTGGTCGCAGATCCACATGTACTGCTCTCCTGTGCTTCCTGCGTCTTCCGTTGGGATACCTGCATGGTAATAGCCAAAGACATCCGTGGTTTGATCCTCCTTACCACCACCAAGGAAGTCCTTAAGGGCTTTCTGTTCTTCAGTAAGGACGAAGTCTGGTATGCCACCGCCCTGCTGGGTCTTGTTGGTGATGAGTACGATGTTACCATAGGCTGATTGGAGCGGCACGGCAAACTTATCGAGGCAGTCGCTGGCGTTATAACGAAGCAATGCTCTCTGCTTGGTCAATTCTGACATCGCAGTGACCAGTGGTCCATATTGCTCGTTCAGCTGAGGCCCTATCGTGCGGTTCGTCGAGAAGTTCCAGGTAACGTCGGTGGCGGTTTCGAACGAGGCTTTGGCAATAAGCACATCGTATGAGTTCAACGAGTATGTCACAAAGATCATGGCATTGTAGCTGTCAACCTAGTGAGTTGCTGAGTCTTGACAGTGTGCCGTCAACTTACAAGAATTGTACGACGGGCGAGCTCAATCCAAGAAGTAACCAAAGAAATGCTCGTTTCCGAGACACCGAGAAGACATTGCGCATACTCAGCACCCCAATGTCTAGCCAGTCGCTCTTTGAGTGTGCTTTGTCGATTTCCTGCCGTGTTGGTCCAGTCAAGCAATACTGCACTCATTAGTTTGAAGTTTCCTCACCCCGTGCAGTCCTAGCTCACCATAACGTATGCGCTTGCACTCAAGTATCCAGTACCAAACACACTAGTGAACCAATGTGCATATCTGTTTGTGGCTATGATTCTGTTGCAATTGCCCTGTGTGATCGTTGCTCGGTCGCCTTCGAAAGGATGTGTCGCAGCGACAGCACCGAGTGCAACAACGTGGACAACCACGACCAGAGCAGCCAACGCGGCGTAAATCCACACGTAGAATCTCCAACTCCACAATTCATGTTTGAACCATGCCTTAGGAGACCACCAGAACGGAGGAGCTATCGATCGTGGCTCTCCGCGTTTTCGCATCGGTTTTCGCCCAAGAGTCGACGTCGTGAGCGATGTCATGGAGGACATAGCCATCAATCGGTGCTCCGAGACATTGATCCAGAAACTTGGTGCTTTCGATTCATACTGCGGTCGTGGTTGCCCCGTGAGGTTGTGATATGCTTTTGATTCATACTGCTTCCGTATCTCCCCCATCGAGCTCGAATAGTCGTAGGATGAATGCGACATCGTCGAATTATATCTGTGAAGAGGAATCCGATCCTCTTCCATCTATTGAATGATGTAGGTACTCCACAAGGGGAGACGACTGAGCGCGCAGCCCTAGATTTTCCACCTAAGAGCCCTTCATTCGCTTGTACCGGTAGTCGTCCAGATGAGAGGAGGGCAGAGAAGACGCTATGATAGGGTATAGCTGTGCGAAGATGATAGCAATCGCAATCTTGAAATGACCAGGCTGCAGCACGATCGCAAGGTAGAAAAGAAAAGAGATCGGAATTAAGAGAAAACAGACTAGAAGAAAGCCAAAGGCGTGCAAGTGTTATTGGGAAGGAGGCGAAATGCGTACCTGTCGGGGTCTCGTCAGCTAATCTGAGTTACGAGCGCGGAGTTGCGAGTGCATGTGGCTCATGATCTCCAGCCAGGTTTCGCAGGACCATCACCGTCCGCCATGAAGAGGCCGATCCCACTGAGTCAAGGATTGGCACACAAACTGTGGAGAGGAGCGCCGGCAACGTTTGGCGCTCTCGGTCAAATCACATTGATTCGCATCGCTGCGAACATCGCTCTCGGGGCAACGCTGCGGAAGCACGGCGACAGCGATCAGGAAGCCACAAGTCGGCGCCAGCGGCACACAGCGGGAAGCACACGACACACTACTCTATTTGCAGCAGCTCCGGTCGCGTCTCGATTGAGCACTCACTCCGAAACACAGCCTGTTTCTTCTAGAAGAGATGCTCTTGCAGCGCAATTTTGTGCATCGTCGACTGCAGATTGAGGCATTGTGCAGCAGTTGCACATGTTTCTTGCTTTGGCGAGGTACTGTACCGACCGCGAGATCCACTATGATGATGGACATAAGCTGGCCTAGCTGATCGCATGCGAAGGCACGAAACGAGTGGATGATGAGCAAGACAATAATTGCATATGCAGAGACCGAAGGAGGATTTGCACATGGATATCGAAAAGCTTTGACACTCTTGGGTTCATTTGCTAACCGATCTTGGCTAGCATGCACGTCTTCGCCAGGTCAAAAGGAGCATGGAGCCGCAAGGGACCGCATAAACTCCACGTTTCTTTCCCTTTTGCACATGTTAACCGAGAGCATATTGCAGCCAATGACGATGGCCTTCGGCAGTAACCACGGATGTACATGTGTCCCCAGCTTGAGCATCGGGGAGAACGCCACCAACATTCGGGCTGTGAGGTTTTGCCTGAGCAGGATCTGCCAACGGTGACCTTTTATTTCGACTGCGTCGCAGGTTGACAGCAGAAAATGAGGATATTCCCCATGTTTTCGGCGTGACGTTCTCCATTGGCGTACCTTACCCTTGTCCAAGATCTCGGCCACCGGGGCCGAATGCAGCCGGACGAGGGAGGCTGGGAAGAGATCTCTGAACATCAGCGGATGTTGCGAAGCAGGAGCATGGAACGATCGCGGAACGTCGAGACATAAGCCAATGATTGTGCAGACTGCTGGAAGTACTCAAGGCACTACCCGTCACCATATCTGGAGATAACGTCTGTGATGGTTTGCTTCATTCAGACAGTCGACAGCGTGAATATGGTCTCGGCCTACACCTAGGTTAGGGCATGGCAATGTCATCTACGTTCGCTATCGTCTACGTTTGCTAGATCCACTTTGAGCCATATGGGACCATTTGCTTACTGCTTGGTGCCTAGATGCAAGAGCTCACGATTGTATGGATCAGAGGAGACCCTCTGCCCTTTCACAGGTGTGTGCCATCTGAAGATGGGACAGAAAAAGTTACAAGATACAGAAGCGAAAATTTCTCTCGTGTGCGCGGCTTCACACCCACTGTTATATGACTCCATCTGCCTTTTCGAGCGCTGGTTATGTCTGAACTGTACGATGTCCTCTATGTCTACGATATCATCTGCAAAGGCCCTTGGAAACGATTATTCTCTATCGAATTAGGCATTCAATCGGAATTGCATCTCTTGCGCCAGACGTATCCACCAACCGACACGATACTCATGTCATTAATGCGAAGGCCTCGTGGGGAGGTGACGGTCGACTTTCATGGGATCGAGAGACCTCGATCTCCACCGGCGCTGCTGTCGACCGACTCCCGGCGCTGCGATATCCAAGAACCTGATAGCGTAAGGCACAGCAAAGGACCGGCGACTTCTGCCAGGACTTTGCCAGCTACGTGAGATTGTCAAGCGTGCCATGTTCGCCGAAAGTACTCAACCGAATCGATGATGCAGTTCTGCTCTCTAAATCTACTCCATGAGGTGGTCAAGAGAATATCATATTAGTCGCGGCGAGCGTGAGCTTCGAGCATACAGCCAATCAAGACACCTCCGGGATAAGGGACACCCAGCCTAACGGGTACAATCACATCATGCGAGCTCCCTTTTATTCGCCACAAGGACCAATCAGAGAGTGGTATTTGCGCTTCGTGCAGCTTGCGCTTGTGAACATGCGGAAAGTCATGGGCTCATCCCAGATACACAATTGGATCCTTGGAGACAACGCAAAATGCCGATTGCCCCTCCGTGAGAAAGGCCACTTAAGTGACGATACAAGCCAATGTTGACACGCAGGGTTTAGAGACTCAACATTAACAAGCACTCGGAACGTTGCATACCGGTCCAGGACTGATCGTGGCGAAGAAGGTTGTTGTTGAATAACATGTCGGATGCAAATGATTTAGCTGCTGCGGCAGCATCCGCTTCCGCCGCTACTGTTGGAACTACTGCAATTCCTGGACAGTTGAACCCTCAAATCAACGAGCGCACTCCGAGTATCTCTGCGCCTTCTGTGGACGATGTGAGCAGCCACAAGTGTGCTGCATATGGCTTGTCTACTGATTTTCGCAAAGGGCACAGCTTCGGAGCGTGACTCGGCTATCGATGGTATCAGTATCGCGTGGGTATCTCCCTCAGCGCTCCTTCACATCTGACGCTAGCAAAGTTCTTCCACGACATCACTGAGGCCTAGCATATACGAGCATGTCGAGGAGAATGGCAGGACGTATCATCGATTCAAGGAAGGCAGTAAGGCCCTCTCGAATCAAGACCAGCTGATGTCTCTTTGCTGAGCCTTATGTGCAGAATACATGATGCCAAATGACCTGGTCTGTTCCTGCAATAACTTCCTCTCATGCTTTCGCTGACAACGAAAAGCAAGAGCAGGAAAGACTAGGCAAGGCAACGGAGGGATGGATACGCTCAAGCAGCTGACGCCTCCCAGATCTGCAACACATCCTGATGGGCATTATGCTAGAGGGTAGACTCGGCTTGGCGCCACTCCCGCAAACTTTTAGCGGAGAAGTTCTAGACCTCGCCACTGGTTGAGTCGAATTGTGACATGTAGCAAGCAGTGCTGACCTGAAGTCCAGGAACCGGAATCTGGGCAATTGACTTTGCGAATCTGTACCCCAACTGCAATGTCACGGGCACGGATTTATCGGCAATACAGCCGCGCTATCTCCCACCGAATTGCAACTTCATCATCGACGATGCAGAAGACGAGTGGGTCTTCCCGAAGCAGTTCGACTACATCCACGGAAGAGCCCTCCTTACATGCTTCAAGGATCCCAAAGAAGTCTTTCGTAGCGCGTACAGTGCCTTGAAGCCTGGTGGCTACCTGGAGCTGCAAGATGGCTGCTTCCCATTGAGGTACGTCGGGGAACCACCAGTGGACTCGCACATCTACAAGTGGATGGACATCGTGACGCAAGGTGCGGCTAAGGCTGGAAGACCATGGACGAGAGCTCAATACTACAAGCAGTGGCTGGAAGAGCTCGGCTTCGAAGATGTGAAAGAGAAGTTCTTCTACCTTCCGATATCCCAATGGGCGAAAGGGAAGTACTTCAAAGAGCTGGCGATGTATTTCCAGGAGGACTTGTTGAATGCCACGGAAGGCATATCGTTAAAGACGATGGCTGTGATGGGATGGAAAGCAGATGACATTCGTGAGTTCCTGGTTGGAGTCAAGGAAGACATCAAGAACAAGAACATCCATGCGTATCTGCTGAGGCAAGTGCTCCAAGCCCTGTAGCGAACAAGCTACATATGCTGATGATGTCTTAGTACCGTTGTCTATGGGAGGAAACCTCCAACACCCTAGATTTGTTGCCTTAGTTTATGGCCTAACAAGGCGCTGTCGCCTTTTTGCCATGGGTGCTCTCGTTCAAATTTCTGAATGATTCGTACATGATCTTCACTCCTTGGCTCCACGCGAAAATCGAAGGGTGTTGGATATGTCAAGATGCCTGGCGTTGGTCTGACATGATCCACACTGATCTCTTCGCCATTCTCGTCTAGTGCCTTTCGTATCGAGAAACAAGCAAGTGTCTGCACAATATTGATGTATAATGCAGCATCGGCGAAGAAACGGCCTGGACAGATCCTGCGACCATACCCGAAGGCCTCTGTCACCGGATCTGGCTCGTTTCGCGGATCGAGAAACCGTTCTGGCTGGAATTGATCCGGATCTCGGTAGACCTCGTCATCGTGAAGGAGCCAGTGCACGTTCGGTAGGAGGAATGCGTCCTTTGGGATCGTGAAGTCTCTCCACTCAAAAGTCTCAGTCACCGTATGTGGAAAAGACATTGGAGCAATTGGCCACCATCTTGACACTTCCTTCACGAGCGCATTCACGTACGGCAACTTCTCGCGGTCCTTAAATGTCGGCAATCGGCTCCTGCCGACCACTGCATCAATCTCTTGTTGAGCTTTTTGCTGCACCGAAGGGTATCTCAGCATCGCGAGCGTGAATGCAGTCAAAGATACGACGGTCGTGTCCGCTGCTGCACCGTACAAGCTCGCCGCAGTCCAAATGATGGCTTCTTCGTCCTCTGCGGTCATTTGCCCATCTTGCGCCTCTCCACGCAGCTGCTTAAAAAGCTTCGAGACATACGACGGCGGATTCGTCCCCTGCGACATCTGCTCCCGCACGAATTGATACGGGGTATATGCCGATGCCTCGATCGTTCGCCGCCACTTCCGTGCTGTCGCTTGGAATGAAGCACCAGGGAATCCATCAGGCAAATATCGCAGAGCAGGAATAATGTCAGGCGCCCACGTCATCGGCACCGCGGCAAGCGAGAACTCCTTCATCATCTGCTCAATCGTCTCTACCAGCAGATCGACACCAAGTGGCTCGACTCGGTAGCCATAGGCCATTTGCAGTACTGTAGCGGCCGCAGTCCTGCTCTCATTAGCGCGTGGTCCAGCTTCGCAACAAAGTTGAAGTTTTCACCCACGTCTTCAAGTGCTCAAGCCATTTTTCAGGCTCGCGAAGACCCCTTACAAGCTGCCTCCCGACCTCAATCTCTTGCAGAGCTCTGAACTGCTCCGCAGCCTTCATAGTGCCCAACTCACGATGCAGCATCTTTCGATATCCACGGAACTTGCTCGTGTAGCTCTGGCAAAGTGTGATGTTTCCGTAGCCGCACAGCTCGTTCGCCATCACCATAGTCGGACGTCCCGATGTCTTGCTGGATTGCTGGTCGAGCAGCTCGTGCGCAATGTCGCGGTCGTGGATAATGATCAATGTCATGCCCATGACAGTCACTGAACTAACGGGTCCATAGACCCCCTTGTGTTTCAGCCAGTGCTCATATTCGAGCGCTCCTTCGGGTGGCAGGTCACGGATGTTGCCCAAAAAGGGGAGCGGTGTTGGGCCTGGTGGGAGACGTCTCCGTTTCAATGACGAGGACTGGTAGGAGAAGAAGACCACCAGAGCGGCGATCGTACACACGGTGACCCAAAACGTCGAAGTCATGACCGCTGCTGGAACAGCGCTCGAAGACCCTCGTGAGCAGATGCAACTTGGGAATGCAAAGCAGCCAACGGCCTCGCGCCTGCAGCACCAGAACTAAAACTCATGTTATACAGCATATGAACATACATTTCTGCCATTGCATCCACAGACCGCGGCTTCGTATTCTGCGCCGTACCACCAGGCCTGCCCGTCGCAGGTTGTGGCCAATCTTGGCCAAGTGAGTCGCTGCAAGTACCCTGAAAAGGGAAATATGCATTGTCGATCCGCGCACCGCGTCGCCCTAAGCCTCGAAGTTCGAGTAGTAGCTTTCGTAGCGGCAGTCCGTTCGCGTATTGCTGCCTCTTCTCCCGCGTATCACGTCTTCCTAGCTCTTGATTCTCGACCGTCTGTTGCGACGTTCTCTGCACTCCTCAGTTTTGCTCCGGCTGGCATGTATGGCACATGAGACTAAGAGGAACTGACGCAAAGAAACGTAACATCCTTTCAACGTTACTAATAATGACCGTCCGTATCAACATAACCCACTCATCAAGTCCACAGCGAACGCACAAAAACAATCGCTACCCTCATAACCACGCTAGGCTCATACCGCTTCCAACCCATCACCCACAAACCACCCTACTTCCTCCTCCCCTTCGCCTTCGCAACCTTAAACTCCCCACTAACCGGCGAGCCAACCTGCCCCGTCGCACCCGCCGCCCCCGGACTAGGCCCCGCCCCACTCTTCTTCGCGACCGCACTCCACGCATTCTCGCTCTGCTTCGCCGCCACGGGGCTCGCAACGTTCTCGACCACGATCCCCTTGTCCGCCTGCTTCTTGCGGCGCACAAACTCCTCCGCGAAGTGGCGGCTGTCGATTGTTTGCGCGGAGCCGTGCACGGCCTCGGTGATGATGTCGATTTCGGAGCTGATGACGAGGAGCGTGTCGATGAAGTCGGATGCTGGGTGGCCCAGTTAGTTTTGCAGGAAATTAGTGGGGTGGGAGGGTGATACGTACGATTGATGCTTGGGTGTAGTCCGCCGCGCTGCAATTCGGAGGCAGCCCACTTCTTGAACTCGCCTTGCGCGTCCGCCTTTGTGAGCTTCTGCATCGCTGCCGTGCCCATCGTTGTGCTTCGCGTGACGGGAGACGGCTTGCCTACTGTAGGCACAACACCACTGACCGAACGGGCCGGAGCAATCGTTGTTGGACTTGGTGCAGCCTTGACCTTACCACCAGCACCCACAGTCGTCCAGGAACCGGGTGGTCCAGCGGGCGCAGCAGGCGACGCACTCTTACCAGCCAGATCAGCATAGCGCTTGCCACCGATAGTTGGAGCAGGTCCAGCCGTGACAGCGATAGTCGCAGCAGCAGCTTGGGCCGCGCGCTGCTTCTTGGCTTCCTCTTCCTTCTGAATCTGCTGCAGTGTCTTCCCAGATGGCTTGCCTGAGGTCTTCGCGCCCCAGGCCGATGGACCAGATCCAGACGGTGTCGCAGGAGATTGACTCGCCCATGTAGCTCCAGTTGGCAGACCCGGTGCTGGCGGAATGCTCTGAGCGGCTTGCGCAGCTGCCAATTCGCGCTCGTATGCCGCGCGACGCTGAGCAGCGGCAAGCTCTTCCTGCTTAGCAACACGTTTCGCCTCTGCTTCTTGAATCTCCTTCAATGACATCGTCTTCTGAGTCTCAGTTGTCTGGTTCGCCCATGGTGCAAGCGATGTTGTTGGCGTCTCCACAGCGGGCGACTGCGTGCCCGAACGCGTCTCTGCAACCAGATTGTCTGCAACATTGTGCTTACGCTGCGCAATTGGTGCAGGCATCGGCGAGGCAGACTGCCCTGGGTGCTGAATGCTCTCAGCATGAACAGGATCGATCTTCGCCCACGGTGACTGCTGAGCCTGCGCAGAAGCCTGCTTAGCCGCCGAAGCAGCCTGCACCTGCTGCGTCAAAGTCTCTTCCTGCGGCACATCCTGCTGCGCCTTCGCCATCTCCCTAAGATGCTGCTCATGCTGTTGCTGAGCCTCCATCTCGTCGTCGATCTCCGAAGACAACTCCTCCTGCTGTCTCAGATCGTGGAATTGCTGATAACGCTCCTGTGCAGCAAGCGCCTCCTGTTCTTCCTCCGTGTGGCCAGACTCACGTCGATGTTGGTCATGCTCGGCCTGCTCGTGCTGCAGTCTGGCCCTGTCTTGCAGCATTGCAGCAATCTGTGCGGATTGCATGTCATCGGGCAGGCCTTGGCCTAAAGGGAACTGCTGTCCCCGAGGTTGCTGATCTCTTAGGTTCATGCGCTCCATCATGCCAGGCATGTCGTTCTCGCGGATGCTGCCAAGCATGTCTGCGCCTGGCTGTCCGCCTTGGTTCTGGCGAAAGGCATTGTCAAAGAAGCCTGGCACGGATGGACCTCCCTGTAAAGGGCCCTGGGTCGGCGATGGTTGATAAGGGCCAGGAGACGTGATGCTACCGAAGCTTGGCTGGCTGTGCAGGCTCTGTGCGCTTGAGTGGTGTTGGAGTTGGCCGCCCATCATTCCGTGACCCTGGCCGGGCATGCCCATCTGCTGCTTAATGTAAATTTGCTGTTGTGCCAAATGTTCTTTTTGACGTGCCATTAAGAATTGTTCCTCCTGCTTCCTCCTCTCCAACGCGTTCTGCTGGTCTGCAGTTAGCGTCGTTCCGAAACTCGGGAAGCTGTTTGGGAATGGTGGCTGTACACCAGCTGGTCCAGTCTGGGACTTGCTAGCAGATCCAGGACCATCGTGAGGCACGCCGATTTGAGGCACCAGGAAAGGCTCGCGTGAGTTGCCAATGCGTCGAATGAGCTGTGCCAGTGGCTCGAACTCAGGATCTTCGACTCGCTTGATGAGAAGCTCAGGAGTGAAGAACCCAGCGCGGTACCAGTCATGCATTTCCAGGCCTGACCACGGTCCTTGAGTAGAGCCTTGCGGGTCCTTGTAGATCCATCTCATACGATCCGGCATGACCATCTGGCGCATCTGCTGGAGCGGTGGCTGGCTCGTGCTCGGACTTGCGATGCTGGCCTGTCGTTGTAGGTTGGATTGAGACTTGCGAGCCAGGCTAAGAGGATCTTGACCTGGTGCAGCAGACAATGGTGTATGATTGCCGCCCTGCAATTGCGAAAACATGCCCGATGGCTCACCGATAGCTGAAGGGACCTCGTTGCGTGGAGTTGGATCAAGTAATTCGTCGAACATGCTCTGAACGTTGCGGAATGGACTCTCATGACGCGCAGGTCCAGTATTGCCGATGCCGCCCGATGCCCACTTAGGGCCACCGATTCCAGCGTGTTGCCGAGCAAATGGATCAAAAGACTGCTCTTCTGGTCCTCCCTGGCTGCCCTCGCCCATGCGCATCTGCTCTTGCATGGCACTCGGGAAGAGCGAGCCCATCTTCGAACCACGAACACTGCCAAATCCTCCTGCACTGAATGGACCAGGTCCACCAAGACCAGCTAACACAGGTGATTGCATGTCTGCGCCTGAGCTGAGTGGACCCTCGCCAAACGCGCTACCGAATCCAGATCTATCTCTAGTTGGTGTGCCGATGCCCTGGGAACCGCCAGCCCAAGGAGAGCCTCCACCCAGACCAGGCAGTCCACCGAAACCACCTAGACTTGGGAAACCTCTATTCGGACCAGTGCTTGATGTTTGGCTTCGATCGCTAGCAGCGATCTCATGCGCCTGAGGAATGCGACCGCCGAAACCAGGAAAGTTCGAGCCGAGTCCGGGCAAACCTTGACCTTGATGACTCCTGAAGCCACCGAGTCCTGGCAATGGTCCGCCCTGGTGATCATGAGGCTCATTAGCATAGTCTTCAGGATCAGTTCGCTCGTTCTCAGGGCTTTGGTATGGATTTGTGTTGGTAGGACTCATGGGCTCGTGTGAGTGATCAGTGCGATGCTGAAGGTGCTGAGGGGTCTGGTGGCTGAAGTCATGATGACCGACATTGTCAGAAGTCATGCCCAGCATAGAGAAGCCACCATCGTCCTGACCTGTTGCGCCACGCAGAGCCCCGTAACCTCGTGGCTTGGGAGGACTGTCATCAAGACCACCTCCTAACGCAGCGCTGCCAGTCCGTACATCGTTCTCGGGATATGGATCGGTGTCCTCGCTGTAAGGACGGCTCTGACGGTCCAGCATCCACGAGGCACTCTGCTCAGGCTCGCTCTGCCGCTGCAAATCGCTGATGGAGCCCTTCTCTTTGATGCCACCACCAGCGTCCGCCGAGGACTCCTTCATCATACCCGCGAATCGGCTCTGACCGCGCATGCTGCCATAGCCAGGCCGCTTGTCCGCAGCAGACTGCTGACCACCTCCGGAGCCAAGCGCGAAGTTGCCAAAAGAGCCCATTGGAGCGAAACCAGTATTGCCCGAGGCGCCCCACGTCGAGGGACTGGTGACGCCTCCCAGCCCTCCTGTGACAGCTCTCTTCATGCCGCCTAATGGTGCAGGCTCGCCCTTCTCTTTGTCTCGCTCTTCGGCGCTCTCTGAAATCGACTCTTTCTGTTCCGTGCGCCTCCGCAGCAGCGCTGCTGGTGGCGTCGCTGCTACGTTCTGCGAAAAGCGCGAGGTACTCGGTGAAGCAAGCGACGTTTCGGGGAACGGATATGCCTCGCTGGTGTCACGGCGACGATTTCCAGGGCGCGCTGATGTCGGTGAAGACAAGCCGTACGGACCGGGACTATTCAGTGATTGCGATATTGAAGTTTTGCGATGCGAGCCGCCGTCCTTGGGGGTCTTGTCTGGGTTCTGCAGGGCCAGAGGTTTGACAGGTGAGTTTACGGAACCATTGAAAAGCTAGTGGGTGTGTCAATATAAAGTTTCCACGACGTCAAGGCGCGCACATACATCTCTCTCCTCGTCCGTAAGCTCCTTCAAGCTCATCGGCAGCATCTGCGCGTTGCGATCCCAACACCGGTCCACGCTGTGGTCGTCCTTCTGCTCTTCGCGACCGCGCCCCCAAGCTACGCCATGCATCCCATTCGACGCGCTCGGGTGGAAACCACGGACGTAAAGCCCCTCCACGCCATCTAGCAAAGTTCCAGCATCTCGTTCTGCCTTGAAGATGTCTAGGAACTTTTCTTTCGAGTAGCGCAAGTCGCCATTTGCGCCATTGCGGCCCGCGGCAGATACGTGCGGCGGGATGTACGGCGTCACGCCTTCACTGGAATTGCGCGGCTGGTGTACGCTGTTGGCCTCACGTGCATTTGAATTGGCCATCGCTGCAGCTGTGGTTGATGTTGTCGCTTGCGATGTGCGGCGAAATGTCGTCGAGCCGTTTGCGCGTCGAGTCCTGTTTGGGGAAGCTTGTCAGCATGCAATGGACACGCTCATCTCTTGTGCATCACGTATATCGCGTTGGACAATATAGGCTGCGACGTGCCGTGGGGGAAGGTGCGGTGGCGTAGCAGCCACGAAAGGTAGTCGCGATGGGCCATCTCGTCCACCACCACCTTCAAAAGCTGGCACCACGAATGCGAAAATAGGCATACATACCATTCTGCGGGTGCATCTGCGCGTGATGAATTGGAGTTTCCCCCGGAAGCCGCGGCTGATGCAAATGTCGGTGCCATTATGATGTCGTTCGGATACAGCAGTTCTCGTAGTACGAAACTTGTGTGCAGAGAGAGCAATTCGACCGCGAGAGGGAGGCGGCGAGGTGGCAAAGGGAGGAAGGAGGAGCTGATCGTATCGACAGGAGTGCCGGATTATGCTACAGAAACGATATGCAAGTCGTGTTTTTTTGAGCGAAATTGATGAACGTGTAAAGTGCGGTTAGCCACAAGAGCGAGCGATTCAAGATGCTGCACCGTAATGATTGGAGAACTTTTGGCGAGCGTCAGGTCACGTGCACGGCTACGGTTATACCGCCCTATTATTTTTGGCAACCGTTGCTGCTAGTGAGCTTTCAGACGCGATTTTCTTTTCACGCGTCGCGCCTGCTGTTCACACGATCACCTATCTGCTTCCTGCCGCTGTGTTGGTCTTGATGGACGGCTTTGACATGCTGAACTGATTTTCGTCACTCGGTTGTCTGTCTACCAAACTTTGCGGCTGTACCTTGCAGCTTAAGAGCTTACAGCGACCCACACAACTCCTGGCCCCCGCGTCAGAAGGAAATGCGGCTCTGCTCTGATCATCGTCACCTGAGACAGCCTTGTCTTGGACAAGATGAGCGGTGTCATTGAACACTCCTTTTGCACAAAGCAGCAATCAAGGTTGGAAGAAATACCTTCACCAGTCGACCCTGAATCAGAATATTGAGTCTTTAGTCAACAGAACTAGGCCCTATACAAGGTCCAATGTTTCCTGCTACTATATATTTGCAAGCTAATGTATCAGTTGAACACGCAGTCGTCCTCACGGTAATTTGTTCATTCTAGCTTGAGGCTGAGTCACAGAGCGGCAAGCGTAGCATTCCAGGACAGGTCTCTGAGTGCATCTTCAGGCACCGAGTACGACGACAGATCTGGCTCCAGTTGATCCTAAAGAGACAGTCAGCACACACGACAGAGCCTTCACTTCAGCAGGACAAGAACTCACCACCGGCGTCAAAACATCCTGCTCAAACCTCCCCCCAAAATACGCCACATTCGGCCGCCCCTCCTCCCTCATCATCACCTTGACCCCCTGCGCCCTCACCCTCGAGGGATCCCTATCATGAAAGTTGACCGGCACAAACATAACACTACTCGCGCTCGTATGCATGAGCGTATTCGGCACGTCCCCCGAATGCGGTACATGGTGACTGCCCAAGTTGAAATACACAACCAGATCCTGCTGCACGGCCTCTTCGCCATCGACCATCTTCTCGAAGTCGACGAGCGGGTCCTGCGGCGCGAGGGCGTTGTACTCGCTCGCGGAGCGGCGCTCGGTGTCGTGGTGGCGGAGGAGCCAGAGGTCCTTGTAGGCCCAGGAGGCGGACTTGGCCATGGAGGGCGAGTTGTGGATTGTGAGGTGCGGGGGTGTGCCCATGCCTGTGCCTGGTGTGATCCGGTAGCCACGCTTTTCGCCCCATTTGTTGGTGGTCTCGTTGTTCATGATCACGTACATGGCGCCTGCGTTCGCGGGCCAGTTCAGTCCGCGCTCGGTGTCGATGATTTCGTGCTCCAGACGCATGGTCGACCGGTGCACATTCTCCCAATCATACGTTTTGTGGTAGGGCACCACGCCCACGCGTTCCATGGTGTTCGCCGTCCCGGCAATGTCAAAGTCGGCTTTGAAGTTGATCTCGTGGTCATGCATCGAGGATGCGATTAGATTCTGGATCTGATAGCCGTAATTGTACTGAGCGTGCTCAGAGCGCTTGGTCTTCATGTCCTTACGCATGGTTTCGAGACCGTGGTATGCCGCGAAGATATAGCCTGATGCTTGAACTTTGACCTCGACACTGCCGTCCAGGTAGAACATGTAGGAGATGGTGTAGTCGTAATTGCCGACTGTGGCTACCTGTCGGACGACCAGGTAGTTGTTACGACTGACAGTGACATACGCAGGAGACGTGTGACGCTGTTATCGATCAGCAACTTATCTCAGAGATCATGTCGGGGCTTCAACTTACCTGCAGTGTCTCCGAAGCGGTCCATTCGAAGATGCACAAGCTGTTCTTGCGTGTGATCGTCTTCTCGCCCTGATGGAAGCTCATGGGCAGGAACGTCGCATACGCCGGACAATCATACCCAGGAACCAGCTCATACGAGTTGAATCCCATACCGAAAAGCGTGTCCAGCCAATTCATACCCACGCTCAACGGATCATCACCAGCATAATGAGCCATCGCCTCCTGCAAGCCAAGCTCATACAAGACGCGCTCACCATCGAACTTCACATCCCACAAGCCCAGCCCAATAGCCTGCAGCGAATTGATGTAGAAACTCCACCCAAGCCAGCTCACATGCCTCTCGTTCTCATCGAGCTTGTATCTCGGACCCCCAGGTTGTATCATCACCGGCGCGACCTGTTCTCTGCCCTCCATCCCCTCCTCATCAGGCGCCGAGTCAGACCACTTCCCATCCACATTCGCCGGCACCTTTTGCACTTCCCCCGCCTTCCACGCATCCCGAAATGCTTCCGTGGAATTATACAGTACGCCACCATAATACCACTCCCTGATCGCCCACTTACTGCTATCCCTCCCCGTGATCTCAAAGCGCGCAAACATGGCCTGCGCAAGCAGACTCCACGCGTCAAGTCTCAGCCCGGGACTATGGATTCTTGCCCACGAACTCACAGTCCCATTCTCAAACGCCGCGGGTCTCGACACGGCGATCAAGGGCGGCGCGTTATCGTAGTGTCCCGGGTTCACGATCTTGTCTCCCAACAGATCGTCGACAATATCCGAGATTTGGTCGCCAATATCGGAGAACCACGCTAGGATGTCCTCGTAGTTGGGGAGCGGGTTGTCGACGGAGTAGCGCCCGGAGTTGTAGGCCCATGTTAGGGGGCTGATGGTGGTGTTTGGTGAGGTGGGGAGGGGCCCGACCATGTAGTTGTCTATGCCTGCTGTCTCTGCGGCGCCGCGGTTGATGATGACGCGTGCGTAGCGTGGTGGCGGGGTGGCGGTGTCCTCGTTTAGGTATGGGAGTGCGTCTGTCTTGTTCGGAACCAGGACTTCGATGATGGCAACGTGGTTGTCCCAGCTGGCTGCATATCAGCATATTGTTCTGCTCAAGAGGTGAGAGGATCTCTCGTACGGTCCTGCCTTCCCAACTTTAGTCAAATTGAGGTCGTTTGGCACAGTGTACAGGTACTTCAGAACATCATCGACTTCTTCATCATCCAGGTCCGCCCAGATATTCTTCCTCGGCGCTTGATATGCCTCCCGGCACGGCTTCTTCATTGCTCCATGCTTTTGCGACCTGCCGAAATGAAAGCCATCACTATTCCAGTACCATCCCAGCAAGCAGATTCCAGCCAGAATCACAGCAGTGAACGTCAATTTCGAAGGATGTCTGCGTCTGCTGATCCTCGGAGCTCGCACATCCTCCTTCTCCATTTCGAGTGGCGAGTACCGTGTCGGTGCCATTGTCTCTTCGTGCAAGCACCCGCAGATTGGTCAAGAGTATCGTCAAGTCATCTTTGACGGACCGTCTGGGACATATACTATATGTAACTCAAGGGTTCGCGACCGGGACCGGCGAGTTTTGTCTTATCAATTGTGAGCCAGCGGGGTGAGCCAGCAGGCGGGGAGCGGTATCTCACGAATATGCAGGTCGCCTGATTGGGCAGGTACACGCGATGTAAGATGCACTTATTCATCCGAAGCCGAAGCAGAATTGATGAGATTCTAGTAAAGAACTACACAAAATCATTGAACTATTGTTCTTGTATGCTCATTCGATATCATTTCGTTAGATCATGCCCGCCATCGAAGACTCGCTATGACTAAGGTGCCTAATGACTTCCCGTTCATGCACAATGCAGCTGAGTATCAAACAACACAGTAAGAAGAGATTGTGCCTACCCAGGAATCTACAGTAGAACGTACCAGAAGAAACATTAACAGCGACGCGCGCACACAGATGGCGGGGTATCGCCCACAACGCCGCCAGGAAAATGCAACAGTGCGCATGCAGAGGACATACGCAGCGTGGGAACACGAGGCAAGCGACACCTAGTTCTCAAACACCACTCTCTTGACCGCAGCAGGAAACTCAGTGCGCAACGGGCTCGGTCCCGCAGGACTGTCTGTGTACTTGAGGTTGGAGGAGTTATTCGGGCTCGCCATGAAGAGCAGACTGTCCAAGGCGTCCTTCTCTGCCTGCTGCGACGGCATCCGTAGGATACCCTGTCTGCGTGGTGTTGTGGGCTGGCTGCTGTACACGCCTTGCTCTGCACCATTGTACCCGTATGCTGTCGACAGATATGGAGGCGCTTTCTTCGAGATTGACCGTCTGTGCGAGCGGCCTGGTGCAATTGGTGCAGCGGGAGCCAGTGTCGGTACACCACCCGTCTGATGTGGGAATGTGGGTACTGCATTGTCCATCACAGGAGCAGAGTATTGGCCGTACGCTTGTTGTGGGTATGCCGATCTGCCCGAGTACTGCTGGGGACTTCGCAGATCTGGCGACGTGATGTAGCGGTCGTTGTAGTCGGAGCTCATGCTGAAACGTCTGCGTTGGGGCGAAGTGGTCGATGGACTTGTGATCGTGGGCGAAGACATGCGTGAGATGTGCTCGAGCTGTTCCAATGACTGGTTCTCCCAGCCATTGTTTACCTGCTGTATGATTAGCACATTGTAGATGGACATTGTGTGTCGACTGATCTTACTTTGACCATGGCGTACGCTAGACGCGCTTTCAGTGCACTTGAGATCTCCACGGCTCTTGACGAGCTCTTCGCGCGGACATGGCCCCTCGGAGCGTAACTCTGTGCCTGACTTGCTGCAACATAGCCATTGTCCGTCGGCTTGACCGCTCCACTGGCAGTCCTCTTCGCACCCTGCTTCAATGGCGGTGACTCGTGAGTGGGATGAGCACCAACACCCCGCTGCTCCGGCGTATACGGTCTCTGCACACTCCTCGCATCATCATCAACCGCCTTCCTCACAACCGACTGCGCAGACTTGGGACTCGTATCGTCCGTCTGCGATCCGTCCGCAGAGCCGTTACTCGATCCCGGCACCAGCTGCATGACATCCACGCGCTGCCTCTCCGAATCCTGCGAGCTATCACTTGCGCCCGAAGACGAGGGTCCCACGTCCGCAAGCGCCGCCGACGCGACCTCGCTCAATGTCGACGCGTTGCCGTTGCTACTGCTGGCGGGGTACGTCGCACGCGACGCGGTGGGAGTGGGCGCGGGCGCGGCCGCCGAAATCGCGTACCCTGCTGGAGCGAACCCTCTGTGATCCAGCTGCGACATTGGGAGGATCGTTGCCATGCGGCAATCAGCCTTTTCGAATCAGGATCGATAATGACACTATTCTCTTGGACAGAGTGATTGCGTCGTCGACTTTCGAGGCTGTTCTATCCGAGATATGCGGCTGCAAATGCACCCTGCCGTATGACGCACCGCGCAGGTGGGCTTGTGTCTCTCGTTTCGGCTCGCCGTTGCGTGATCACTTGAGTTTTTGGGATCGTGACAAAGCAATGGTATACTCCTCTATCTCAGGAATGCAGCCGATGAAGTGAAGAGTTTGAGATCTGTCCAAAAGAGCGCTCGCAATTGTGGTAGCCTGCGGGCAAACTGTGATGTCCAGCCACAGCGATTACGCTTCGTGTTAGGATGTCGCGAGAGTCAAAACCGATTGCAGGCGTGACTCCGACCTGTAAATTCTGGTGCCGAATATGCTTAGCCCCGTGAATGAGAGGATGGAGCAACGACGGAACAATGTCAATTGCGTTATATCAAAATACGATCGTGAAGAAACCAAGACGACCTGCAGCAAAGTGCGAACCGTTCGGGATCTTCAGCGACGCGTGCCCGTTGAGCACGCGCTACGGTTGACGAGCTCCACCACGAACAGGGTCTAGAATTGGGGGACGGAAGGGCGGGATTATCCTTGACGCGGCACGGCACTGAAGAAATGGAGAGTAAGAAAGGATGAAACGCAATGCAACTAAATTATCATGAACTTTTGTCGAATTTAGGAACTACGTCTAGAGGAATCATCTTCTCTCACCATGCGTTGCAGGTCTAGAGAGGTACATTTCCCAGCGCTACTCCTTTGACACCACAAAACCAGAATCGCCTCGGCGGCATCTTAGTGCTGCCATGGATATTTTGACCGTCGCACGTTCCTATGCATTACACATGTCACAATACTCAAAGTCGAAAGACAGATGAGCCAAGCCAAATCGTCATATGAGAGTCGTCAACGCCATGCGCCATACAAGCTGCTGCGATGTAAGAGATAGGAATGAGGACCAAGACATTTAGTCAACCTCCTCCATAGCACTCTCACCAGCAGCCTCCGCTGGAGCATCCTCGCCAGCCTTCTCCTCAGCAGTCTCGACCTCCTCGTCGATATTCAGGCCGAGAGAGATGAGCTTGTGGATGCGCTCGGAGAAGTTGACTGGCTCATCGATGGTGAAGCCAGAGACGAGCAGGGAGGTCTCGTACAGGAGTTGGGTGATGCTCTTGACAGTCTTGTCATCCTCACCGTCAGTGTCGACCTTGTGCTTCAGCTCCTTGATGATTGGAGACTTTGGCGAGATCTCGAAGGTCTTCTTGGAAGACATGTAGCTGGACATGGAGGTGTCACGGAGTGCCTGAGCCTTCATGATACGCTCCATATTGGCAGACCAGCCGAACTGACCAGTGCGGATGGCGCATGGGGAGAGACCAAGCTTGTGCGAGACAACAACCTTCTCGACCTTGTCACCAAGAACGTTCTTAAGCGACTTGGCAAGCTTCTCGAACTCCTTCTCCTCCTCCTCGCGCTGCTTCTTCTCATCCTCGGTCTCCTCGAGCTCGAAGTCCTTGGTGATGTCGACAAGCTTCTTGCCCTCAAATTCCTTGAGCTGCGTGAAAGCATACTCGTCGATTGGATCGACGAGGAAGAGAACCTCGAAGTTCTTTTCCTTGAGAGCATCAAGGAATGGAGACTTCTGAACAGCCTTGAGCGACTCGCCAGTGATGTAGTACATCTGCTTCTGGTGCTCTGGCATGCGGGTAACGTAGTCGGCGAGGGATGTGGCCTCTTCACCAGACTTGGTGGACTGGTAGCGCAGCAGCTTGGCAAGCTGGTTGCGGTTCTGCGAGTCCTCGTGGATACCGAGCTTGATGTTCTTGCCGAAGGCAGTGTAGAACTTGTCGAAGTTCTCCTTGTCCTCAGCAATCTCGTTGAACAGCTCAAGAGTCTTCTTGACAATGTTCTTGCGGATGACCTTCATGATCTTGTTCTGCTGGAGAGTCTCACGAGACAAGTTGAGTGGCAGATCCTCAGAGTCGACAACACCCTTGATAAAGCCGAGCCACTCTGGGATGAGGTCGGTGGCATCGTCAGTGATGAAAACACGGCGCACGTAGAGCTTGATGTTGTTCTTGGTGCGCTTGGTCTCGAAAAGGTCGAATGGTGCACGCTTTGGCACGAAGAGGATGGCGCGGAACTCGAGCTGACCCTCGACGGAGAAGTGCTTGACACCGAGATGGTCCTCCCAGTCGTTGGACAGTGACTTGTAGAAGGATGCGTACTCCTCCTGTGTGATGTCTTGTGGGTTGCGCGTCCAGATTGGCTTAGTCTTGTTGAGCTCTTCCTCCTCGATCTTGGACTCCTTGACCTTCTTGGTCTTGGGCTTCTTCTCCTTGTCCTCCTCATCCTCGTCGACTTCCTCGACCTTTGGCTTCTTCTCCTCATCCTCGTCGTCCTTGACCTCCTCAGCATCCTCATCTGGGACCTCCTTCTCGGTCTCCTTGAGGACGTGCAGGTAGATTGGGTACGAGATGAACTCGGAGTGCTTCTTGACAACCTCCTTGATGCGCGATTCGTTGAGGTAGTCGGTCTGCTCATCCTTCAAGTGCAGAATGAGCTTCGTGCCACGGCCGAGCTGTGGGCCATCAGTGTCTGGGGTGACATTGAAGGTACCACCAGCACTCGACTCCCAGATGTACTGCTCGTCGTCGTTGTTCTTGGAGATGACCGTCACCTTGTCAGCAACGAGGTATGCGGAGTAGAAACCGACACCGAATTGACCAATCATGGACACATCAGCACCGGCGCTCAATGCCTCCATGAACTGCTTGGTGCCAGAGCGAGCGATGGTACCGAGGTTGTTGACGAGGTCCTACAGAGAAATTAGCAGCTGTTGCTGGAGGACGCAGTGAATTCAAACTTACAGCCTTGGTCATACCAATACCAGTGTCCTGGATGGTGAGGGTCTTGTTCTCCTTGTCAGGAATGATGTCGATGCGCAGGTCCTTGCCCGAGTCGAGCTTTGATGGATCTGACAGCGCCTCATATCGGATCTTGTCAAGAGCGTCTGATGCGTTGGAGATGAGTTCTCGCAGGAAGATTTCCTTGTTCGAGTAGACAGTGTTGATGATGAGCGACAGAAGCTGAGAAATCTCAGCCTGGAACTCGAAAGACTCGGCCATTGTGTATTGAGGTGTGGAGAGGTTCTATGTGTGACGCTGGATATTGCTGTTAGCTACTGAAGCTCATTGAAGTATCAGAAGAGTTGAATGGTGAACGGTGGTGAGCTTGTAGGCAGCACACGGCGGATGAGGCTGAAGGCTCACTTACAGATTATGGTGATGCGCAGGAGAGTAACTTCAATCTTTCAAGTGATCTGAAGTGTGAAGGCTGGTCAAGGACTGCGTCTTGACAGAGTGAGATGATTTTGGGGTATTGTGTGAATGTGGAAGAGTGCGAGGAAGCTGTGAACAAATTTATGTTTGGATGCGCTTGCTCAATGGAAGCCGATGGAATCGCATCTGCTCCAGAAGAATCGAAAGTCGCTAGACCACTTTCGGCGCTGAGGCCTGGTTATGGCACCATTTCATTGGTCCGGGCGTTTTCCACAGCAACCACGGCAACGAAGAAAGCCTCGTCCAGCCTCCACCGTCGTCGCAGAAGTCTCAGCCTGTTCAGAAGAGGTAGAGTATCGCAATCGCGGCCTCAGAAAGCACTCGAATGTTCCGACATAGCGTTGAGCTTGTCACTCGAGCGAGCAAGGGCTACGAGTAAGTACATTGAAGCTGCGAGACGTTCCTCAGACTCCACGTGCATCTCACTTCCTCAGTGAGCAGCACTTAATTAGCATCGAACCACAACACGGCCTCGTTGGTCTCGAAATTGGACATGTTCAGATAGCTTTTTGCGGATGACCATCTGATGAGCCACCTCTAAACGCTGGAGTTGAGGTAGGCAACAGAATCCAACATTGGAGTCTGTCACTCGAATGAATGATCGTTGTTCTTTGATCGTCGAACCTATGCTTCGATTGCAGTCACAACACTACACTTTCATGAGATCTTCATCACCACGTCACATTCTCTTCCTCATATACACACCTAGATCTCATTCTCCCACCTTGGACGTGCTCTCTCTCGTGGGCTGTGCTTGTGATTTCGCTAAGCCTCACCGACCGTTCCTTCCACACTTATTGGACACTGCGAACGCTACCTACCAACAACGATCTTCGCGTACAAGCTTCCAAGTATCACAACATGTTCGAAAAGGCGGGCAACAGACTGTTCCCGTCCAATGGACCCCCACCGGCACAAGCATCTAGCAGCAACTATCAACCACCTCCGGGACCTCCTCCAGGCCACGATGAAGCGCCGCCACCGTACCACGACTGGACGGTGATCCCAGATACCGCATTATTGCCTCCACCTCCTGGCATGTCGCATGACTACTCCACCGGAGCGAACGCGACAGCCGACGAAGCAGACCAAGCAAAGCAATGGTGCTACTTCAACCCACTATGGCAAGCACGACAGCTGTCAGCGATCCAATTGAAAGGCATGCACGCGCAAAGTCACAGTCTCGTCAGACCGCAGAACTTCGTCGGCGACATCAGACAAGACAACACAGGAGCTTGGATCTGCAACACACGTTCAACCACAAAAGACACTCTCATACAAACAGCATTGCCTATGTATTCTGCTCTTGCTGACTCGCCGCTTGTCACTGAGCACACGAAGACTATCTACTTTGAGATCAAGATCAACCGCTTTGGCGAACCCGCGCCTAAGGCAAACAGGAACCCCTTCTCTCGCCATCGTCACGAGGAAGCAATCGATGCTGGCCTAGCAGTGGGCTTCTTCGCTCCGCCATATCCGCCCTTCCGTCTCCCAGGCTGGCAACGCGGCTCACTTGGTGTCCACAGCGATGATGGTCGTCGCTACGTCAACGACACTCACGGTGGCATGGACTTCGCTGCCCCATTCAGGAGCGGTGAGACTATCGGCCTAGGCATGACCTTCAAGCTGCCTCAAAACCCACCTGCGTATGGTGAGCAAGACCAGGGCGTCAAGCTGGATATCGAGGTCTTCTTCACGCGAGACGGCAAGAAAGATGGCAGCTGGAAGATATATGAAGAGCGCGATATTGAAGACGACCAGCATGGTGTTGAAGGTCTCGAAGGGCAGCATGATCTGTTCCCTGCTATAGGTGTGTTTGGAGCGGTGGAGTGGGAAGTCCGTTTTCATGAGCGAGAGTGGCTTTATCGGCCCTCGAAGTAATCTCTACATGCCTAGATATTTATGAATAGTTTCCATACAACGCGATCTGGCCGTGCCGGAGCAGCTCAGTCGTGATGCTGGCGTCTCACGTGACATCAGCCTCATCGCGGATGCAACGGAGGCGAAGGGTCTGTAGTATGAGACAGAACATGTGATCGGATTGTCGAATTCGAAACTCATGCAAAATCTTACATCGCAAGACTCAAAATCTTGCTAGTAGTAATGTCTTGTTCGCTGTTCGCTGTCGACGGAATTCTTCCACAACTCTATCCGCAGCGAACCGAGACTAAGCGCTTACATACCTAAACCGTCACAATGACCCCTACCGGCTCCTCACCTCACACCCAACACTCTCCGCATTTAGATGGAGAAAAGTATCGCTTGCTGACGTCGAGTCTATTGGAGCTGGTCACTAGACCGCATACTTGGCTGATTAGTGCGTTGCATCTGACGGTAGTACAGGAGGCGTGCTGGCGTGGATAAAGAGCTTAAAGCTTTCCCTTCCATACTCGTTTCGTATCTCTTTCTCTTTGTTCTCCTCGAATTCATAGAACCAGTTCCGAGCTTCCAAAGTCTCGAAGCCATTTCTGAATTATGGAGTGGCAGAATCTGCTCGCGAGTGCGGCTCGCCATCTAGCATTTTACTTGACGATTATACTTGGTGCACTCAGCTTCTATGTCGTTGGTGTCGTTGTCTACAGACTGACGCTGCATCCTCTGGCAAAGTATCCAGGCCCGTTTCTGGCCAAGATCACGGATATTCATCTTGCCTACCACGCGTGGAGAGGTGATCGCCACCTACAATTCTATCGCTGCCACGAGAAATATGGTTAGTCCAACGTCCGAACGTATCATTACCTGGCCTAACAGCACACAGGCACGCATGTTCGTATGGGACCGAATCTACTGTCTATCAACTCCAACTCCGCCTTGAAAACCATCTACGGCCACAAGTCGAACGTGAGAAAGGCAGATTTCTACAGCGCCTTTCCGGCCAACAAGCACACCTTCAATGTGCACTCTTCGATCGACAAGACGGCTCATGCTCGCAAGCGACGGGTGCTTTCCCATGCATTCTCGGACTCCGCTATCAAGGCTATGGAGAAGTACGTGATTGACAAGGTGCAAACCTTCACTCGTGTACTGCCACAAGCACCATTTGATCTCCTCAATGCTAGACATAGCAGTGGCGAGACTGAAGAATGGAGTGTGTCGAAGAACATGGCGGATATGTGTGATTATCTGGCATTCGACATCATGGGCGAACTCGCTTTTGGAAAGAGTTTTGATATGCTTGAGAGTCCGAACAACAGATTTGCTAGCACTCTTGTCGGCAATGCTGCTCACAGACATCTGATTGTGAGTCTAAGCCATTTGAAGCTTTGAAAGATGCTAACGCGGGGCAAGTGCGGCACCCACCTCACAATCCACAACTACCACCTCGACAAGATCTTCTTCCGAAAGATCGCTGCATCGCGCGCCCAATATATGGCATACAGCAAGCAGCAAGCTCTGGAGCGCACGAAACTCGGCCTCGAAGTCGATCGCAAGGACTTCTTCTACTACCTTCTGAATGCAAAGGATCCGGAGACAGGACATGGTTTCACGCCCGCTGAGCTGTGGGGCGAGAGCAATTTGCTCATCATCGCTGGCTCGGACACGACTTCCACTGCTTTGGCTTCGACGTTCTTCTACTTGGTGCATAATCCACAAGTACTGGCGAAGGCCGTCGAAGAAGTCAGGAGCACGTTCGAGGACGTGGAAGAGATTGTCCACGGTGCAAAACTGACGAGCTGTCACTACCTGCGTGCCTGTATTGACGAGGCTATGCGCATGTCACCTCCCGTTGGCGGCGGATTGCCACGACACGTCCTCCCAGGAGGCCTCACCATCGACGGCACGCATTACCCCGCCGGCATTGACGTGTGCGTCCCCCACTACACAATCCACCACAACCAGAACTACTACCCCGATCCGTGCGCTTACAAGCCTGAGCGCTGGCTGCCGGATGTGGCTTCACCTGAACTAGCCAAGTACCACGAGCTGGCTCAGGGTGCCTTTTGTCCCTTCAGCATTGGACCACGAGGCTGCATTGGTAAGGGTCTCGCGTATGTGGAGATGACGACTACGATGGCGCGAACGCTGTTCCTGTTCGATATGAGATTGGAGCCGGGAACCTCACTGGGTGAGGGACGACCTGAACTCGAATACGGCAGGCAACGGAGGGGAGAGTATCAGCTCAAGGACACCTTCACCAGTATGAAGGATGGTCCGCTGGTGCAGTTCAGGCCGGTGAGGAGATAGATGGCGGGCTGGTTGTGGAGTGGTGGAGACTGCTTTGGCGTGAGGAGGAAGGCCATTGTCGAAAAAGTCTGGCATGGTTTTGGCGTACTGTTCTTGTTCGTTTTGAGCGTGATACCCAGCGAGTCCAAAATGGGCCGTACTTAGCGTGTACCCAACGAGTCCAAAATGGGCTATACAGCATTTCTTCTTGAATCTGAACACGATCTTGAGTCTCACTTCGCAAGACACGTGAACGAGTCCACTGACGGAATGAATCGAGCATGGCAACGGTTCCAATCAATTGCATTCCTTATGTTATGTACAAGTTTCATCGCTCACCATCAAAAACGACCTAACTCGACTTGAGCTTCTCAGTCAGCTCAGGCACCTTTTCGAACAAATCGCCCACGAGCCCCACATCAGCGACCTGGAAAATAGGTGCATCAGCATCCTTGTTAATCGCCGCAATGACCTTGCTATCCTTCATGCCAGCCAGATGCTGGATCGCGCCCGAAATGCCCGCGCACAGATACAGCTGAGGCGCAACATTCTTGCCCGTCTGACCAACCTGCAAACTGTTGTCTGCAAAACCACTGTCTACAGCCGCACGGGAAGCACCAATGGCAGCACCCAAAGCATCAGCGAGTGGAGGCATAAGGCGGTCAAACTCCTCCTTGGACTTGAGTCCGCGGCCACCGGAAACGACCTTTGAGGCGGTGGCGAGGTCGGGGCGGTCTGATTTGGCGAGATCTTCGCTCACCCACTCGGTGGCACATTCGGCCTTGGAGTCGACGCCTTCGGCGACGGTGGCGGAGCCGCCTTCCAGTTCTGGGGCGGGGAACGCGGTGCCTCGTACTGTGATGATCTTGGTGGGATCTGTTGATTGGACGGTGAGGATGGCGTTGCCTGCGTAGATGGGCCGGACAAAGGCTGGTCATGTATCATTAGTACCTGATTGTATAACGGAAGCGTAGCATACGCACTGTCTTCACTCTCAATGCCCGTGATATCTGAAATTTGCGCCACATCCAACAAAGCCGCTACTCTGGGCAGCAGGTTCTTGCCAAAAGCCGAATGCCCCGCCAGCACATGGCTAACACCCTCTTTCTTGATATTCTCCACCAGCAGCGGCGCCCAATTCTCCGGCAGTCCCCTGTCATAGGCTGCACTGTCCACAAAGACAACCTTCTCCAGTCCCTGCACCTTCGCCGCCTCCTCGGCGATTGTCTTCGCCCCAGCACCCGCGACAAAGCCAATGATGCTGCCGCCGAGCTTTTGCGCCGCGGCGACGGCGGAGAGGGATGAGGGGTTGAGCTTGCCGTCTCGTTGCTCTAGGACGGCGAGGGAGGAGAGTAACCGGGCGAGCGCTGAGAGCTGCGGGGCGGAGACGGATTGGCGGTGTTGCAACGCTGAGCGCGCCTGCCGGAGGCACGTGTGTCGCGTCGCCCCAAACATTGTGCGTGGGATGTTTGCTTGCGGTGGGGAGATGGGTGAGGGAGACGTCGAGGGTGCTGTGAGCACAAGACTTTCGATTGACCTGTGATCGGCTCGGCTAGGCACGCTTCACGATCTCCGGACGGGATGGAATGGAGCCTTCCGGATTTCGCATGCCTGAAATCGTTCTGAGGCAACAAGGTGCGAAACTAAGGCAAAAGCTTGGCTTCGATCCATGCAGCGCAAGCGCAACTCCTTGAGAACGCGTCTGTTCGTGAAGTTCGTGAGGAAGCATCGACCCTGCCAGCAGCACACCCACCTTCCATCCCGACTCCGCCCACAACCCATCTCTGGTCCACTTAGGACGGCAATCGCGGTCGCAGACAAGTCGCGACTGCTCTGGTGCGAGTGTTGAGGCCATCTGTCGCACTTGCACACCTTGCGTGAACCTCGACACGCATACGATAAAACACAGAAGGCGCATTGGACACCATGTCGGAAAGCGCGTTGGGCGACGATGTTTCGCAGAACGCGGGCACGCCGCTGACTGGTGCGGAAGAGGGCGCAACGAATGCGCATGAAGACACTGGTGGTGAGTAGTAATACACGCGCAAAAGATTGAGAAGACGGCACCGCTTGTCACTCTCAAACATCCATCCACAGTCCTGCACACACACTAACGCTCCAGCAGACGTAGCCATGGGCGACGATGCAGAAGACACCCCAGGAATCTCAGTCAAAGAATCGCGCGGCAACTCCGCCGCCCCCATCTCCGACAACCCGCTCGATGCGCCTGCCGCGCCCGTCCACGAAACCGACGATGCCGAAGCCGGCGAAGACGCAGACATGCTCGACAAGAAAGATGACGACGGCTCTGCGCAAAAATCGACCATCGAAGCCGCTGCGCGCGCGAACCTCATAAAGCAGGGTGGGCCTATCATCCTGCCTAGCTACAGCATGTGGTTCGATATGAATGAGATACATGCGATTGAGAAGAAGTCGCTGCCGGAGTGGTTCAATGGGCGGAATCGGAGTAAGACGCCACAGACGTACAAGGATTGTAGAGATTTCATGGTCAACACGTATCGGCTGAATCCGCCCGAGTATCTCACGTTCACGGCGTGCAGGAGGAACCTGTGTGGAGACGTGTGCGCGATTATGCGTGTGCATCAGTTCCTTGAGACGTGGGGGCTCATCAACTACCAAGTAGGTGATGCGTTTGTGAGGATGAAGCACAGCACAGCTAACATTGCGCTAGGTTGATCCAGAGACGAGACCGTCCACGATCGGTCCTCAGAACACTGGCCACTTCAGGGTACATGCAGACTTGCCACGCGGCCTGCAGCCTCATCAACCAAATCCAACGGCTGTCAGGATAGTGGACAAGGACGGCAACATTCTCTCCATGGCCGACCGAGTGGCCCCATTCACACTGCACAACAAGAAGGAGCTCACGCACGAAGGCGCACGAAACGTATACGAACCAAATGGCAAGGATGTCACGTCTGCAGACACGAAAGAGGGCTCCGCCAACGGCGAGACGAATGGTGCGAGCAGTCTTGAGGACAAGCTGAAGGAGCAGCTGGTGCGAACATACTGCAACATGTGTGGCAACGACTGCACCGCTATCCGGTATCACGCTGCGAAGACAGGGCCTAGCGGAAAACCTTCCATCACGGATATCTGCCCTACCTGCTTCAAGGGCTCAGGCCTCCCCGGCAACCTGAACAAGAGCGACTTCGAAGTCCTCGAGCAGAACCCCTTCCCCATGATCCAGGACGCCGCATCCGCATGGACAGAAACCGAAGAACTCCTCCTGCTCGAAGGCCTGGAAATGCACGACGACAACTGGAACGCCATCTCCGACCACGTCGGCAGCCGGACGCGCGAAGAGTGCGTGCTCAAGTTCTTGCAGCTCGAGATCGAGGATAAGTACCTCGAGCCGGATCCAGTGCCCAATCCGATCGATCAGGGCGTGCAGGACCTGAAGCAGCTCACCTACCTGAATGGCGGCCGTGTGCCCTTCAGCCAGACAGATAACCCTGTGCTCGCGACGATGAGCTACCTCGTTGGTCTTGCGGATCCAGCTACCACTGCCGCGGCATCAGGTAAAGCGGTGGAGGAAGTCCGCAAGACGATGCGTGCGCGCCTCGAGAAGAGCGGCGCAGCGGATAAGGGCAAGGAGAAGGAAGGCACCGTGAAGCCCGAGTCCAACACATCCATGGACGTGGACACAGCCGCCTCGCCTCAAGCCACCGACGACAAAGCCGTCACCGTCCGCGAAGGGGGCTCCTCCTCGGCAAACCCAACAACCACCCTCCCCTTCGCCCTCAGCGCCGCCCGCGCAGCCGGCCTCGCCTCCCACGAGGAACGCACGCTCACGCGCCTCGTGCACACGGCAACCAACCTGCAGATGGAGAAGCTCGAGCTGAAGATGAAGCAGTTCTCCGAGCTCGAAGCCATGCTCAGCGCCGAACGCCGCGATCTGGAGCGGAGAAGGCAGCAGCTCTTCCTGGATCGGCTGCAGTTCCAGCGAAGAGTGAGGAATGTGGAGGAGACGTTTAAGAGGGCGTGTAGTCTGCAGAGTCCAGCGGAGGGGATGAAGATTGTGAAGGAGGTTCTGGGTCAGGGTGGGGAGGGGTTGGTTGTTAAGAAGGTGGATGGTGGGGAGGGTGGAGAGGTTCAACCGGTGGAGGGGAAGAGCTTTGAGATTTGAAGAGCGTGCGAATTGAGGGAACTGGGGGATTCTACGGCTGGCGTTTGTGGACATTTGGGATGGGTATAAGAGGTCATGTATTATACCTGCGAGCGACATGCGCGTATAAGTGCGCGTGAGATCTCGTGGTCATCAAGGCTGGTTCATCGTGCTCACTTATTTGAGAGGAAAACACGCCAGAAATGTAGTTCAGTAGCTTCGAATGCATTTGCAATTCACAAATATCGCCTGCCGCAGACATGTGGTCGTTAGCTGACTATGCAAGTTTGAGCGCATATAAGACCGCCGAGAGCTATAACAGGTGCTACGACACATCGTAGCATTTCTGACGGCTTTTGCTCTGACATCGCGTTCGCTTTGGTCGTTGCATTGGGGGCGGTGGCCCGTGCGCCCGATCTACATGGCTTCGTGGCGCGCTGTCACACCTCGACCTCTTCAAAAGCTCCATCAGAAAGTAGAATACACGCTGCAAAGTGCTCTTGATCTCTATGAAAGGGCTGCGAGCATGACGGGGTTCAACTATGAGCCTCAATATCGGGGGTCCGACCTTTGGGCACCTTGCAGCATGGAGAGCCAGTAATTGTGGAGGATGTGCGCCATGCATATCGGTATACCCGCTTGCTGGAGTAGGAAAATGCTCTCGTATTTGCGATGGTATAACGCCTGCGCCGCCGTTCATTTGGAACTCCGTCTTTACACGTCACCATCTGGACGGTGTGCTCGAAGATGGGTAAATTTAGGGAGAGGCTCAACAAAGCGTTTGGACGGTCTACGGACAGGGCAGGTACAAGCTCCACAACAGGTGGCAGGGAGCAGACCGGAAATCAACTTCAGCCTGATACACATACTGATGTCCAAGACGATGAGCTCCTGAGAGCGGCGAACGGGAAATCGGTCGATAGAGCTACTAGCGCTGTGGTAGAGAAGGTCATTGATACCACAGTCAACGTAAAGGCACCAGACAGCACGACACCAGAGGTCGCCAATACTGGTCACCCCGTGGGTGCTGGTCCAGAGCTCGCGTCGGCTCCACGCAACCTCTCTCGAGAAGCCCTGAATGCCCTTGATCCACTCGTCAAGGAACGGATTCTCAATCTCATCCCTGCGGACTCTTCCACGGGTCCCATCAAGGAACAGATAGACCTTCTCATCGGTACGGTTGAGGCGAGGCAGAAAGAGTGCGAAGCCAAGTTCTGGAAGGTCAGGGTGTTCGGCCACGATGTAGTTGTGAGGGACTATGTCAAAGCCTCGCTCGATATCGTGAAGAACGTTGGCGACGTGGCCATCAATTTCGCACCGAGTCCTGGAAGTGCTGTTTGGGGTGGCGTTAAGACGCTTATGGACGTGAGTGGTTTCGTTTTCGTTATAGTCACGTCTACAGGAGCTGGACATCATGCAAGATTCCGTATGAGGGATCATACTTACTGACGACAACTTAGCTTCATGTCACTGCAGACGCGGAACTATGCGCCCTCCTCACAGTCGCGCAAAGCATCACTCCGATCCTCTGCCGTGTCCAAGCATACGAATGCGTGTTTACCGCAACCAACACAGAGAACGATGCTTTGGAGTCTTTACAGACGGCCTCGATTGAAGTGTACAGCACCTGCTTCAAACTCATTGCTCACACCTCATACGAGCTGGCTAGCAAATTGCGCCGCGCACGCCACGCACTTCTTGACCCAGGAAAGGGGTCGGAATTGATTGATACTCTGAAGAATCTTGAAACTGAGCACAATCGTGCTGTGGAGCGCTGTCATATCACGAATGGCACACAAGCCGCCCAGCGTGTGGACGAAGCATTGAAAAACATGCAGTCCATCGTCGAGACGATCACTGGATCATTGAACAGGATCGAGGAAGGCGTCGAGCGGATAGTGTCAAGGGTCAAGGAAAAAGAGCTAGACGACATCTCGAAGGTCAAATACACTGATAACCATAATTCAGTCAGGGCTCTGCGAGCGGACAATACTTGCTACTGGCTGGTCAAGAAGATCGAGCGATGGGATACAGAGATCGGATCGGGGCTATTTTGGCTCCGTGGCGACGGTAAGTCATGCTCAATCCCTGTACTACATGACAATATACTGAACGGTACCTAGTGGGAACTGGCAAATCTGTCCTTAGTTCTAGTGCCATCGAATATTTCCGAAACTCACATGCGGATTGTGTCGAGGATGGTGGCTTCGCATTCTTCTACTGCAACAGACAAGAAGATGACCGCAAGACAGCTGAGTCGATTCTGCGTTGCTATCTGCGGCAATTGCGAACAACGTATCGATCTCAAGACGACATTCGCTCAGATCTTCGCAACGCTCTTGCAGATGCAAAGCGCGATAGCAGGTCTCTTGACCCTGCAACATGCTTAAACCAGATCCTCGCATCGATTAACCTGTTTCCGCACACTACCATTGCTCTTGATGGTCTCGATGAATGTAGCACCAAGGATCGTGAGACTTTGCTCGATGGCTTGGACAAGCTCATGAAAGAGGCAACCAAGCCTCTCAAGATCTACATTGCCAGCCGTACAAATGTGGACATCACCAAGTGGTTCGAGGAACGGCAACATGCTGCAGTCAGCACATTAGACAACAATCTGCAAGACATCAAGACGTATGTCACGCAAAAGGTGGACGGACACAAGAACTGGCACGACAAGGACATCTTTGAGATTCTGCCTGAGACCAAAAAGAAGATCGTACGGACATTATCAGGTGAAATTGATAGTAAAGGGGCGGTATCCAAAGGCCCACCGATGTAAGTACAATGGACTCGTCTGATCATTAGTCGATGGCTTAGTGGTGCAGGTTCCGATGGGCATATCTTCAGCTCCAACAGCTGTTTCCCATGCGCTCCAATGATGACATTGTGGATCGACTTGGAAAGCTGCCACCGGACTTGGACGAGGCATACGATGAGATTTACGAGAACAATACGAAGAACCTTGGCAAGACGGACAAAACGCATGTTGATCGAGCACTGCTGTGGATGATGTGTGCTAAGTACGAGATGAGACGAGCTCTCCTGCTGGACGCCATACGAATGACACCAGAAGGAACAAAAGACAACGAGGTCAAGTACAAAGCACTGCTGCAACTTTGCCAGCATCTGATTGTGCTGAACTCTCCGCACATTCCATCCATCTCACGTTGGGCATTCCCACATGCGTCTGTAGGCGAATGGTTGGAGAAAAAATGGTCCCTTGCCTCGGCGGACACATATGTAGCTCGAGTCTGTCTGTCCCAGCTTCTTGTGCTGTATAGGAGATTTGACCCCACGATGCTGCGCGAGAGAGATTTGTTCGAAGATCGACCGGAGTTTGGGGCTTTGGAATACGCGCGCTACTGCTGGTACCGACATGTTCGTGCTTTAAATGCGGAAGAGCCAGCCAGCATCGACAGGCACCTAGTCGCAGCGTTGAAGGAGTTCTTGGGCAGCCCGTTGCACAGTAGTCCCGAGTACCAAAGATGGTTCCTCCACTCCCAGAAGACCTTCCAGGGCCATGAGTTGCAGAGAGATCTGAATCATACTGGTGAACGAGAGCTTTCTCCCACCACGATCTCACTTTTTGCTATGGTCAAATTCGATCTTATTGCTTGCCTTTCGGACTGGTGGGAGCACGCCGACATCGATCTGAGCGTGGCCAACAAGAACGGAGAAACGCCTCTGATGCTTGCCCAATCGGCGTCAGTGGGAACAGAAATGACAAAGCTTCTCATCAAACGCGGCGTGGATGTTAATCAGCGCTGCAAGGACGCATACGGAAACGAGGACAACGCTCTCATATCGGCAGCTGGACTACACCAGTTCCAAAAGATCAAGTTGCTTGTCGAGGCTGGTGCAGATGTAAATGCGGTGCTCAACTCTGCACATGGAAACAATGCATTATGCGAGCTAGTTGACCCTGATCTGTTCAAACACGCTGATTTCGACATGGTCAGATACATGGTTGAGGTGGCAAAGGCCGACGTCAATGTGGATCTACCAAAAACAAGCATACTCATTAGGGCTGCGCATGGAGGCCAACTTGAGATTATCAGGTACCTCGTGGAGTGTGCCAAAGCCGACGTGGATAGGGTCATACCATCTGCAAATGCTGGCAATGCACTCTCTGCAGCTACTATGAGTGGTCACATCGAAGTGGTCAGATATTTTATCGAAGACGTCAAGGTCGATCCGAACGCTCAGATTGACCACAAAAGCTATGGCAGCACTCTTTCTGCTACGTCGATCTTGCCTGTCGTTCGATACCTTGTGGAAGAGGCGAAGGCCGATGTCAACATGCTGCTCAAGTATGGTCCTTACGGCAGTGCTCTGGCCGCACACGCAGCATACGGCCATCTGGACGTTGTCAAGTACTTGATCGATGAGGGAGGCGCGGACGTAGACCTGAAACTTGTGGGCCATCGACATAGCACTGCTCTCGAGGCTGCACGCGCCGTCGGAAAGTTCAACCAGGATGTGATCACCTATCTGGAGAGTCGTTCAAAAATGGAGACACCGACTACGATAGCAGCGGTGGAGGCGGGAGCTTCAGAGCCAAAGATAGCATGGGGTGGATGGGGTGGAGTCGATCTTGACCTTGCACGCAAGGATATCGACAGAAAGCAATTGGTTGCTCGACAAGGCACATTCTGAGCGGAGGATAGTGCAAAACAAGGTGTGCCCGAAAGAATCCTGGGTCCCCATCAATCTGTCCAAGATACCTCAAAGAACGTTAATGCCCTCGCTCTCTACCTCTGACCTTAAACGCGAAACCACATTGTCGCCTGGGCATAGGGATCGAGTTGAATAGGACATCTGCAAGACGGTCCCATTGTCTGATGTATTGTTGGGAAGACATCGTAGAGCCTTTGGTCTTGGTTCAGAAGTCGCAGTCTACATTTGACATTATTTACATAATTCAGAACTCATGCTTGCGCGGTGCATCTCTAGTTCCCGGAGATATTGCATCTTCGTCCTCCCAAGCTTTGCCATGCCTCAGCTCATCATGCTCATCCCTCTCTTCCTCCTCGAGCACCTGATCGACAGTGTGCACATTGCTAGGTTCCTCTAGATCTCGATCCGCCAGCCCAAGCTTATTCTTCACGCGTTCCACCCGCCGCATATATCTCCCAAGACTCTCGCACAACCGATCCAGCACGAACTCCGGCTCCGTCTGCCCACCCATCATGGGGCTATTCTCACCAAGCCAATCCCACTCCAGAATCCCTGTCTCTTCTTCTTCCTCCGCTGCTTCATCTTGACCGAAGGTCGTGAACCGTATCAAGCGCGTGATCTCCGCCCATTCTTCGAAATTGTACTTCTTCATGTTGCACACTTTCAGATCCGTGGCCACAGAACGAATCGCTACAGCAAGACGTCTTGCGAGTGCCTCGTGCGTCTCGAGGTGTTTCTTCTCCTGGTCGGCTTCGACTTCTTTGGAGAGAGTCTCGAAATCTGGGTGCAGTGCTTCGGCATCGGCTTGTTCATCTGGGTCTGGAGACTCGCCACCTGGCTCTCCGGGGAATTTCATGCCCTCTTTCAAACGCTTGTCCCTCTCCTTCTTTTCCTTGCGGCGAAGCAGGAAGCGATATATGGTTGGATGGGCTTCGAGCCATTGTCGGTAGACGCCTTTCTTTGGCAAGAGAGTGAAGTCTGCGAACCGGACCGTGCCGTTCTTGAAGGATGAGATAATCGTGCTTCCCAAGTCATTGACGAGGATCGTCATCGTTGGGACAGCGATGAGAGACCAAACAACGAAGAAGCAGCGTCCTGCATTCGACTTAGGCGCCAAGTCACCATAGCCGATGGTGAGCAGGGAGACGTAGCAGAAGTACAGAGCCTGGAAGTAGGTCATGCCTTGTGCATCCTTTTCGCATTGCCAGAAGACGACCGCACCGACGACCCAGAGGATGCTGAATGCCGTGACCGAGAGGCAGAGCGCGTACCACCGCTTGAAACGACGCGTGTTGTTCTGGATCATGCGCATAGCATCGAAGCGGTCCTTCTCGTCACGCAGTATGACGTGCTTCTTTGTGTGATACATGGTTGCATCGAACACCTTCTTCCTTCTCCGCACTGGATGCGGGAGATGCGAACTTGATGATCGTCTTCGCTGCCGTTCGAACACCTCCCTGTGGTCATGCCGATTGTACACAGACAGCCCTAAATTCTGGCCTATCCTCCCAAGTCGCGTAGGATTTGTGGGTGCGGAGATCTTGACATGCATCCCGCCATTCGTGAAGACGACATCTCGTCTGCTCTCGATTCGACTGATTTCGTCCGGCTCACTGATAGCTCTCGACACGGTCCTGTCTCTCGATTTCTCCACATGTTTCTTGATGACCTTGTCCTCGCTAATCTCTGATGCAAATTTCGAGATGGAGCTGATGACCAGACCGAGGAAGATGATTCCGCCCACTGAGTAGGGGAACACGAGACCGCGGCCAATGTCCGAGGTTGGATATAGATCGCCGAAGCCGACCGTGAGAATGGTGACGTCGCAAAAGTAGACGCTGTTCGCGTAGCTCCAAGCCCCGTCGTTATCGCTGTACTTCTTCTCCACTTCAGAGAAGACTGCGCCACCGCCTGCGAGCCAGATGAAGAAGAGCATGGTCTGGAGGATGAGTGTTCGCTGTGAATCTGTGAGGTCGAATTGCTGCGGGTAGTGACCCAAGAGATACCCGAGCATATTGATCATGAGGAGTAGACCGATGAAGGCGTAGAAGACAGCGGAGATGATGGCGTACCAGTAGCCTTGCGTGAAGACCTCCAGAGGTGCTACCGGCGGGAAGTACACCTTCATGCATGCTGTGATAGCAATCAAGATTACCGCAGCCACGAAGAAGAACAAAATACTGCCCGGCAGCGCGACGATGTACCGTACTCTGCCCGTGAAATTGAACAGCAGGAATATGTTCCCAACAAACCCACAGATCAGACTAGCAACGTTGAGCCAGTAGCACCATCGCGGGTCTGGGAATGCAGTGCCCTCTAGTTCAGGTAGAGGTCCTCCCTGCCCATCATCTATGTTCTCGCGCCAATACGTAACCAGCGCGCATATGCTCAGCACGTTGGCGAGCGGCGCAATTGTAGCCGAGAGAAGTGGTATCGCCGTAGACGCGAACCACCAGTCTCGTTCGAGATCGTCGTCGAAGCCTCGCATCTTGAATTTCCACCATCGCTTGAGGTGGCGAATGCCATCGTCTGAGCTGTCTTGGGATGCCTCATGTTGAACGGGTTCAGCAAGGTCGTCGTCGAGCGCGGTGGAGCGGCGCGACTCGCTCTTCAGCAGGCGAGGTTGAAAGTCCTGGATCTGCACGCTCTTTCTTGTATTTGTGCGAGCCATTGTCGTCGTCGTGGGCGAGGACGCGCTTTCATCGTTCGCGGCGGACGTGATAGGGCGAGCAGTGTCCATGTCTTCTCAGGCATTCAGCCATGAAGCTGAAGCTGAGGCTGAAGCAGAGTATAGCCGGCACTTATATGGCTGGTCATGCGCCTACACTGCCGATCAAAGACAATCACTGTTATTGACGACACATTGCAGAGGAAGCAGCGACGCGTGCAGTCACGTCAATTGCAGTTCAGTGTCGAGATACGAAAGAAGAGAAGGAGAAGCAACAGAACACAGAAGAGACGCAAGATGCGCCAGCTGAGCGATTCATGTCTAGAGCACTTATTAAGCGACGCCAACTCGATAACGAGTATGGTGTGTACCAGCCGCAGGTGCAGGAATGTCGCGCGGAGCTGAAGGGAAAGCTTGTGACCCCACCCATGCAAGTACAGGCGCCGTCGATGTCACTATGCCGGGGTGCCGAGAGATCTGGGTGTCAGATCTGGCCAAAGATCTGCAAGTATGAGAGTTTGGGTAATTCTTCAACGGTGTATTCATCAGTGTGAGGGCTCAAAATGTTCGCGTCGAGGCTACCTCCTAGGAGAGAGTGCAAGTGAGGACCACCCTGCTCGCAATCCTGCCTCTCCGCCCAGGATATCGGCAGTGGACCGAATCATGATTAGTGCTCAGATTTCCGTCTAGCGTACTGAGAGCTGCGCCTGGAGCTGTGTAGCTCAACACTCCACCATAGTTCTACTCGAGGCATGTAGGGTGCAGAAGCACCGAAAAACGATCAAATGCTTCAGGGATTGAAGAGATGGGTATCTACGTCTACTCGTTGCCCGCCTGCAAATGCTCAAACCTCAAGCGCCATCGCCACCTTGACAAAGTGTACATGACCGTCATTGCCCTCGCTGTTTCTAGAGCATCAGCTAAGTAGCGGCTGACTTCTTCTGCTCCATCTCTCCCTTCACGGCCTCCAAGTCCCTCAACTGCCTCTCCAACATGATAATAGCCCCCCGACTCATCTTCTTCAACCCAGCCCTGATATCAACGCCCTCATCCCCCGCCTCGACCAATTCTTTGCACGCTTCGATAGCCTTGTCCAGCAAGCGCGGCGCCCCCTCCTCCTCACTGATATACAGCCACCTAACCACCTCCTCAAACCCCTCCACCCCATTCCTCAGTGCATGACTGATGAACGCCCGACTCCGAAAGTACGTGCGCTCCGAATACAGTTGCGATGGCACCTCCGAGTCCGCACTCCCCGCCCTCGCCTCAAATCCGGCCTCATTGAAGTACGGGTCCCTCACCAGTACTAACCCCAAGATACTGACAAGGACCTGCAGTATCGTACTCCGGCCCCCAGCCCAAGCCTCCCCTTTCTCGCCGGCGTGCCACGTCCCCAGCAGGGACAGGCAAATCTTTCCGTTTTCGTACAGATTCGGATTCACGGGTCCCTGTCCACCGGTCCAGGAGTGGAAATAAGCCTCCGGTGGCTCGAGAGGATACGATTCTGGGAGGCGAAGATCGATGACGCAGGGGAAGAACTCGTAAGGTGTGCCCAAGGGTCCGATGATGAGGACGCGGAGCAGATCGAGGCGCGAGTCCCAGGTGCGGACGAAGATGCCGGCGGGGAGCGAGGAGGAGAGGATGGAGTGTTCCTTGCGGATGCGCTTGAGGCGGGCGGAGGTCAGGGGCGGTGGGTCTGGGTAGATGTAGGGTGTTGAGGGTGGGGGTCCTGAGGAGAGGATGTCGAATCCTGGAGGCGCGTTTGAGGAGGTGCTTGGCTTGACTGAGGGTGAGGGGAGGGTGATTCCCAGGTCTGTGACGGGCTCAGCGTTGAGTTGATCGGCGGGTTGAGTTGTGGTGGGCGGTGATTTTGGGGCGGCGTTTGCAGGTGGAGCATCCTCCATCTTGGTGTCCGGATCACCGCCAGCATCTGAAGCTGACGACTCAGTGTCCCACTCCCCATCGTCTTCTTCGATCGGCACGCCATTGACCTCCCACACACCCTCATCTTCTTCATCTTCCCAGTCCTCCTCCATGCTGTCATAATCCCCCTCACTATCAAACTCCTCCCCATCCATATCCAGCGCCTCGTCCCCCATGAAACTCGGCGCATCAGAACTGTATACCAACATCGTCTTCTCCGGAGCCACATGCACGTCTCTCGCTTCCTTTGCGGCGCCGAGCCGCACAGTCAATGTCCCGTCCAGGTTGAGATCGATGACCTCGCCAAACCATTCCAATGCCTCGACACGAGGATCAATATTCGTGTCTTTATCCGCCGTCACGACAACGAAGTCGCCTCTGCGTCTGCTTAAGGCGCCGATGGTGCGGATATCGTAGAGTGTGACGTCTTCGACGGGTCTTTCAGTATCTGGGCACGAGTGCAGCGCAAGCGTAGATCCCTCTAATAGCGAGAGCTCTTCCAGATGCTCATCCATGCCGACTTGATTGTAGCGAATAAGCGCGTTGGGCAGCCATTTGACTTTGGCGATGCGGTCTGCAGGCGAAACACTCTGCACAACGCCTACTTTCTTCGGCTGGAAGATCCAATCTTCCACGGTCGGGGTCTTCTCATTGGTCACGACGATTTCACCGGGCCAGACTTCGTTGTCGTCTTCCATGTTGTAGTCTGGGACCACGGAGACGCCTGGAACCACCTCCTCTGACTGATCTTGCCACGCAACCTTGGCCATCGTCGTCGTCACCAGGATGGTGAGTACGTTGAGATCGAAGCCATTCGTGTCTTCCGGATTGATCCACCGGAATGAAGGGTACTTGACCATCGCGCCCAGCACATCTTTGAAACGGACCTTGTCCCCACTCATAAATGGAGTATGTGACCTCTCCATGCCCCTACTTTCCCTCGGTGACCTAGCCGTATCATAGATCTTGCCCTCTCCAGCTTCAAAGTCCGCGCACCGCAATCGTATTGGCGGCTCATCAGAGCGATCGTGCATCATCCGTCCCATCTTCCACATCCACCGCGTGGAGAACATCTGCGGACGCACACACACCACGTCGCCAGTGGGTTCGACATTGGGATCATAGCGTCCCTTGATCCAGCGACCGCGGCGCAGATTGCCCTTTGCTGTCGTAACGACAGCACCCACATCCAACCGCTCGTCGCTGAGATCGAGCATATTCTCCAAGTCTTCGGGTTCGTCGACGGCGACTATACTCCCGTTCGAGAGGCGCACATACACCTCATCGATGGTCTGTTCGATCCTGCCCACCCAACCCTTGTAGATCACCAAATCGCCCTCTCGATAATCATTCGCCAGTATCAGATCCTCGGCGGATACCTGCAGCGGTAGCGTGGTCGCATCGATCGGCGGCTCATAGGTCCCATTCACAAGCTTGAACTCGCGAAACGCGCTCGGGCAGATCGCACACGCCATACTCGTCGCCTTGACCGTCCCACTCATCGCATCCTTCGGATCCTTCTTGACAATATCTCCCACCACCAGCGCGCGATCAATCAGCGTGAGCTCGCTCGTCGGTATGAGTTCTGAATACTTCTTCGTCTGCCACTGCACCAGCACCGTGCCATTCGGCGGTATACCGTCATGCTTGAATTTGCGGAAGGCCTGCCGCGAGATGGCGCTGTGGCATTGGAGGCCTGGGTCGTCGGCTTCGGGATGCGGCGCGTGCGAGTCGACGTCTGCGGTCGTGCGATCGACGATGCCGATGTGCCCTGGTTCGTGGCGGAGGTCGCATACGTCTTCCGTGTAGAAGACGTCGGGAGGGCGATCTGCTGCAGCAGCGCGACGGAGCGTCTCGAGCAGCTCCATCGCGTTTGTGGGCGCATTCGTCGCCATCGTGGATTGCGCGCGCGAGGAAATTTATGTGCAATGCGATGCGGGGATGGGCTCGAAATGTTTGTGTTACGCAGCTCGCGCTACCTTGTTGGTCTTTGTAGGAGCCGTGACATGGTCATGTAGTCATGGAGATACTGAGCATCTCAAAGAGCGCTCTTTACAGCCTCTTCGCTCTGATGCTCAGACTTGTCGCCACAAGTGACTGTGCTATGCTGTGCCTAATGCTTGATGCAAGAAGCGGAAAACCCCCACCACGCCTTGCCGCTTTGGGCGCACGTCCGCTGCTCAAGCCCCGAAGTCCGCCCGTGACCTCCTCGCTTTGCGCTCTCAGCCTCCAAAGAGATGTAAGAGGTCTCTACAACGTCCAGTCACAATCATCGCGCATTTTTCAGTTATTGAATGCACGTCTGATACTTGCTGTACTCCATATTGTCGCGACCTGTGGTCTCCCCTGTTGAACCACGTGGTGAACTATGACATCATCGCATCGACAACTCAAGCCTCGACTAACACATTAGTTTCGGCTTGCGCGGCGTCGAGAGCAACCCGTGGTTGTTTCCGACTCCCGAGATCTCATAAATGAAAGAAGTGTCCCTGCACCTTCGGATGATTTGGGCGTACTTCCCAATTCGACGCGGTTTCGCTGCCTTGAATCGATACATGCGACATTGTGAGGCTGGTAGCGCACATGCTTTCTTTCCTGCGTGTTCCTGGCCGGCGATCGTTCGTCTTGCCTGCCCTATTTTCACAACCTCGCATCCCGCTCCCTGATTCCTTCTCTTCCCTGGACGTGACTTGATGGAATTGTTTGACTTGCGATAGTAAACGCGGCGACTTTCGGGAATTCTTCAACATGGGCAAGATTCACGATCAGATCACGGGCAACCAGCCCAGAGAGCTGTCAAGCACCACAACCAGAACTTGGGGGAAAGTGCCAAAGGGCAAGAAACCACGAGCAAGACCATCGAGAGGTCTGCGAGATGCGCCGTGGTTCATCCACGGCACACTGCCCAAGTACACAGGTCCATACAAGGTAATACACCGCGGTATCAAAGTCTCTTTCCTCCTGATACTGACAAACTCAGGTCGGCCTTATGGATATCGAAGTCCCAGTAGAGAACCCCAGATCTTTCTCCCACATCACCAGGAAAAAGCGACACCTCCTGCAACTCGAGACCGTGCTCGTCAACATCTACTACCCTGCAGCGCGAGATTCAGGACTCGGTCACGACCCCAGCGGTCGTCGCACCTGGAGCCGGGAGACGTGGCTGCCCCGACCCAGAGCGTCGACCGCGAGAGGATTCGGAAAGTACTCCGGCATAGGACCGGGACTTGTCCCTTTCATGGCCGCAACGACGATGCTCACTAAGATCCCGGCGCATAGGAATGCGAGGCCTGCGAGACATTGGCCGCCGGACAAGAAAAGCTATTCTGCTGGCTTTCAGGCGAAGAGTGAGGCAGGACCTCCGCCTGAGGGCGAGTCGGAGGAACCGCAGTTCCCGCTGCTAATCTTCAGTCATGGACTTGGTGGAACCAGAACGGTGTATTCGTCGCTGTGTGGCGAGTTTGCGAGTTATGGCTTTGTGGTGTGTGCGATCGAGCACCGCGATGGATCGTGTGTGCGAACGCATGTGAACCACAGCGAGGATGGCGTGGCGAGCGTGGAGAACATGGAGGAGAAAGCAGAAGCGCCTATAGAGCACAGCGACCGCCAGAAGAGGAAACGGTACGATCAGATCGATTACATTTGGCCGCAAGGGAATGCATACGATACCTCGCCCAACAACGAGAAAGGCATCGACGACGAGCTGAGGGAAGCGCAAATCGAGATGCGGCTTGCTGAAATTGAGGAAGCATACAATGTGCTCAAGAAGCTGGGAACGGGACGAGGCCAGGAGATTGCGGATGCAAACCTACGAAAGAAAGGCTATAGAGGGTCAAGTTCGCGCGGCCTGGAAGGTGTGGACTGGACAAGTTGGAAAGACGTGTTCCATCTCGACGGCGTGACGATGCTCGGCCACTCCTTCGGCGCCGCAACGACTGTCAACGTTCTTCGCAACCCCGAGCGCTTCCACTGGGTCCAACAAGGCGTCATGTACGACATCTGGGGTGCTCCCATCAAAACAGAAGGCGAGAAGTACCGCGCGATCGCCTGCCCCCTCCTCGGCATCAACAGCGAAGCCTTCATGTACTGGCAGACCAATTTAGACACCGTCACGCACCTCACGCGCGAGGTGCGCGAGCAAGATATTCCCGCCTGGCTCCTCACTATTCGCGGCACAGTCCACGTCTCGCAGTGCGACTTCTCCCTCCTCTACCCGCGGCTCTGCACACTCTTCATGAAGATGTCGGTCAACCCCAAACGAGCCATCGATCTCAACGTCAGCGCGACGCTCGAGTTCCTCATGGCGGTCATGCCTGAGCGCATGGCTATCGTCAAGCGCACCCTCGAGAAGGAGGACATCCTGTCCCTGCCGCCGCTGGAGGAAGTGCCGGATGAGCATAGGCCTAGTCAGAAGTTTATTGCGGGACGCCTGAAGATCCCGAATGAGGTCAGGAGTAGGCTATTACCGAAGATTGAGAGGGTGCTGAAGAGGCAGGCGAATGAGGTTAAGGCGGCGGATGAGGTGTGGATGCATATCTCGACGGAGGAGAAGGAGGTGCGGGAGTGGGAGCGGGCACCGCATGTGGTGGAGACTCCGGCTGGAGGATCAGAAACCACTATTGTCGTTGGGGATGCGGTAGAGAGTGCGCATGTTCCATGAAGAGACACTTTATCTCAATCGTTGCATTCCTCGCTCCCGGACCGAGCCAGACAATGTAGAACTTCTGGCTTTTCGATTTCTTGTATTACGTATTGGTCATTGATCAAGAGCCTATTTGTGAGCAGAAGCGCATGGTATCTGCGATCGATCTAGAACAGGTACTTCGTCTGTGAGCTTGATGTGATCATAGGAGGAATAAGGAGATCGACTCGCCAAAAATAGCTCGTGAGAGATCACGTGACATTTAGGAGGTGATGAACAAGTCCATGTTGCACAACATAAGTCACGTCCAAAACCCATCACTCCTCTGTGTTGCTGGAATACACGACTGTTCTGAGTGCATCAATTCCAGCATGCGTACAAGCAGTTCGACTTCTTCTCTCTCGCTCTTCTGATTTGAAGGCGAGAAAGGGACCAAATGGAACTTCATCAAACAGTCGAGTCTTCGTCGGACCCAAAGTCTGCTGTCTTCGGCTTCATATCAACGCATGCTCTCCTTATCTTTTCACGATGTTTTGAATACCACTATTCCCGAGCGCGACATCGATCGGGCCGGAAATAAACGATCGGGTGCAGCGAGCCGAGATAAGTGACGAGAGATGAAATAATGCTTCATGATGAAGCACAAGTTAATGCAGGTGGACAACCTCATCAGACTTGAAGATCTTGTTTCTGTAGACTATATCTCCAGAACACGCCATCAAAATGTCTCTGCCATCAGAAATAGAACAATGGGTTACAGGTCAAGATGGGATCAAAAATCTGACGAGGGAGACTGCTCCACTGCCAAAACCTGGCGATGGCGAGGTCTTGGTTAAGATCAACGCAGTATCGCTGAACTACAGAGACACCGAAGGTATGTACTGACTTCTTCGGCTGTAAAACTAGGGTCCTTATGCTTTATTTAACACTCTTCTTATTCTACAAACATTAACTGATTGTGATTCTAGTCTGCAATGGTCTCTATGGTCACCACAAGTCTGTTGCTCAAGGTCGAAAGCTAGTGCCATGCTCCGACATGGCTGGCGTCGTTGTCGCTGTTGGGCCATCAAGCACTGTATTCAGGGAAGGCGATCGTGTGTTGTCCATCTTCAATCAGACACATCAGAAGGGTCAAATACAGGAGAAGGACATGGCATCCGGTCTGGGTCTTCCAAACTCAGGGGTTCTCACTCACTACCGTGTCTTCAAGGACTACGGACTAGTCTCATGCCCAGAGTATCTCACAGACGAGCAAGCATGCACTCTTCCCATTGCCGCGGTGACTGCTTGGACGAGCATCAACTGGATGCAGCCGATCGGTCAGCATTTGACTGGCAAGGACATCAGCATTGTGTGTCAAGGTACTGGCGGTGTGTCAATAGCTGGTCTTCAGATGGCTAAAGCATGCGGCATGACTGGTATGTGCACGGCATCCACGGTATGCGACCTTTGAATGATCAAAGCTTACATCTTACAGCGATCGTTACATCCAGCTCAGATGCGAAACTTCAGAAGGCGAAGGAGCTAGGAGCTGATTATCTTATCAACTATAAGACGACCCCAGATTGGGAGACAGAGGTGCTCAAAGCCACGAACGGCGCTGGAGCATCCATCATCCTCGAAGCAGGCGGAGCTCAGACTTTGACCAAGTCCTTCGATTGCGTCGCCTTCGGCGGCATGATTGCTGCAATAGGTTACTTATCTGGCAAAGAAGAACCAGGCAAGAACGCTATGAATGTCAACGTTCTTGCGTTGAAGCGCAATGTGACTATCAAAGGTATCTTGAATGGGCCCAAAGAGAGGTTCGAGGAGCTCCTCAAAGTGTATGTGGACAACAAGATCGCTCCGGTGGTCGACAAAGTATTCCCATTCGACGAAGCGAAGAAGGCCTTGGAATATCTGGAGAGTGGCGGACATTTTGGCAAAGTTGTCGTGAAGCTCTAAGTTGGTTATGCGCGAAAAAGTCTTACATTGACTTGTCAGACTCCAAGGATGACATACCACTGTGTACGGCCAGATATGAGATGATTAGATTGACAAAGAGGTCCGTTACGATAGACATAGACGAGCGATGCAAATAAGCTGCTTGTGATATGCGCACCAAGACAGACGGTGAATCACAGTGTAGATTGTGGTATATGTGTCATTATTCTGTACAACATGATTCAGTGACTGAGGAGTCATGAAGCTCTCTCATCGTGAGTCCTCCTGCGAAGTGTCCAGAAACGCCAGGTCGCTGATGCTTATTCAGATGTCGTAATTCGTGAGGTAGTCATCCTTGATGGACCATTCCCCGTTCAGAACGTTGATGTGGAGGCGTACGGCTTCTGGCCGTAGAGGATGTAGAACGGCATGTAGGCATGGGTCCCTTTGTCCAAGTATGCGGCTCGAGTCTTTGCACAGAACACATCCACTTCCGCTTTTTGCCATCCCAGCCCTCTCGTCAGCGGTGCGAGTGCAATCGCTTCCAGCCCCTCCATCAGAACTGCTCGCCAGTACAAGCCCACCTCTTTCAGTGCTCTGTTCTTTGGCCATGGTCCAATCGGGGTGAAGAAGACTCGCTCAGTGATGTTGATGAACCCAGCTGCTTCCATCATTCCTCGAAGCTTCGGTGCATCACGAAAGCATACCCCAAAAGGCACAAGGCCGTCTGCGACGTTGTTCCAATACTGCACCATCCAGTTGTCAGGAGCCATTGTGCCGTCCTCGCATCGCGGGAAGTGGTCGAGCTCTTGACATTCCATCCAGCCGCCTGGTTTGATGTGCCTGGATCCTCATCAGCTTTACTGTTTTGTGTATGTCACTGTGAGACTCACGCAAAAATTCGCTGGAACAGCAGCGGCCAGTTTTTGAATGCCTGGATCGTGTGCCGTGTGTGGACATAGTCGAAATGGTCTTGAGGGTACAGCCACTCGCTCTCTGCATCATCGACCATGAATTTGAGGTTCGGCGGTACCCAATTGGTCTGAATTGGCGAGAGGTCGATTCCGATCACCGAAGCGGATTCATACAAGTCGGCGAAGTCGATAGACCAAATCCCAGTCCCAGTTCCCAAATCGATGACGTTTGCACCCTCTATTCTGATCGGTGCGAAATGCAGCGTCTTGTTGAACAGCTTCAAATACATCGCATGCTTCAAGTCTTCCCGATCTTGCTCGCGATCGTCGTTCGGGAAGAGATAAAATCCTTTCCTGTAGCTGTGGTATCTCCTTCCATGTTCATACATAAATTCTCTCGCGCTTGACGCTAGCGACGTCGATGCCGCACTTTCGCTCGTTGTTTCATAGCCATCATCTTCCTCTTCTCGTGCGACCTCGACACCATGTTCGGCCTGATCAAGCGCCGCTGCTGATTCTGCTGCGGTGATGGGCGCTCCCGATGAGGCTGCGGAGCCCCCACCGGCTTGCTGCGGGAAAGGGTCGGTCGCGAAAAGGGGCGCTTTCGACGACGATGGTTGATGCGCGTCCGTCAAAGAGTCATGGAGACTGGGCGCATCGTCCCTCTCCATGGCTTCGTACCTGCTCCAAAGAGCTTAAGTCCAAATGATCCCACTCTGCAGACTGCAGAGTGATGCGCGAGGCTGCCGCTATCGTTAGGGCACACGGCACGGTCCGAGCTGACAGTGAGCTAGCGAGGCGTTAAACAAAGCTTAAAAGCTTAATGAACAGGAGAAATATTGTGAATGCGAGAGGATGGAGTACTTTGACATTCTTCAAAGGAATGCAGGACTTCTAACGGCTGCACATGTCACGCGAAGAGATGATCCAACGACAGAATTATCATTGAGTGGGATGTCTCTCTCAATGAGGTTGGCGCAACCCATCACAAAGGTTTCGCTAGCGATATCCCAGATCCCCGCGGACCTAGCCCGAAACTAGTCGCGCTGATCGAGTCTGCTGCGCTTCACTCGCCAATTGAGTAATTTCTCAGCCGTTGTCATATACCGGAGAGGTGGTACGTCTGTCAGTTTGTGCTCCTTGGTTGCATGGACAAGCTGCACAGTTCAGCAGGTCTCGCAAGTCTCCTTCCGGCGGTAAGCGCCTGTTAGGCTTGTCACTTCGCGACGTACAGTAGTCAAAATGCATCATGCCCGCCAAGTTGCTTGCCAATCGTAGCCGGCTGCAGGGCCGGGGAGTCAGTCTTCAGATTCCACTTCTGGCCTACCCGAGCCGTGACTGGTTGAAGAAGTTGACACAGATATAAAGCCGGCAGTTATCATAACCCAGGAATTCGGTACCAGCTTCTCCTTCCTTGTTCATTCATCACAGACCTTTTCCGCGCTTCCCACGCTCGCAAGCACTCAAGTTCCACTCGTGCGCTGTAAGACTGACGAGGGGCACGAAACAGGCGTGATACGCAACACATTGTCCACGGTCACGGTGAATCGATCACAGAACCACTTCCGCGGAAGCGAGAAACTGACCAACCGCAACGACGATGGCGAACTCACGGCTTATTGAACTGACCGAAATCATCGCGTCCAATACCAAAAAGGTCGACGACTTCTTCAAGGCGGAGGGGAAACCCGACCTGTCATTCAACGTCGATGCGCCCGGAGACTTCCCCGTGCCGAACTCAAATACCGAAATTCAGCAAGCGAGGCGAACGGTTGTCAATGCGACGCAGGAGCTTCATGATCTTATGGTTGGGCCTCGCGAGACCGTTCGATGGCTTGCATGGAGCGTAAGTACATACATGCTCATGTTGTGTAACCTTCGCTCCCACGTTTTGACCCACTTGCATTGCGTGACGCGGAAGCTCCGACCCTTACCCAGTCTTCGCTGCAGCATCAACCACACTAGTGACATAATCACTAACATGGCTGTAGTACAACGATAATCTAAGTCTTCAAGCTGTCTATCACTTCAAAATTGCCCAGGTGGTGCCCGTAGATGGAGATGTCTCATACACCGAGATCGCCGCGCAGACTGGCCTCGACGAAACAAATGCTAAGCGCCTCATCCGCCATGCGATGACGAATCGTATCTTCACTGAGCCACGCCCTGGATATGTCGCTCATACGGCCGCCTCACGGGTCTTGCTTGACGACGCTGCTATGGTAGACTGGGTCGGCGTTTGCACTTCCGAGTTCTTTCAGGCAGCGGCGAACTCCGTGGAAGCACTGCAGAAATTCGGCAACTCGCAAGATCCTACCGAGACAGGATACTCGGAGTACTGGTGCCCAGGCAAGCCGATGTTCGAGACGATGCTAGCAGATCCGATGAGAGGCAAGCGATTTGGCGGTGCAATGATTTCGCTCACAGGCGGTGAGGGCTATGAGGTCGACTATGTAGTCGACAACTATCCCTGGGAAGAGCTAGGTGATGCAACGGTCGTGGATGTATGTTGTGTTTCCCAATCTCCATGTCTATCGGTTCATGCAGCTAGCCGTGAATGCTAATAATGTCTCAGGTCGGTGGATCAACTGGTTTCGTGTGCGTCGCCTTGGCGAAAAAGTACCCGAAGCTCAAGTTCGTTGTACAAGAGGTGAACCAAAAGGCTCTTGAGGGTGGACCAAAGCTGTGTCCGCCGGAGGTTGCCGATCGCATCAAATTTGAGTTCCACAACTTCATGACCGAGCAGCCAACGAAGAACGCGGATGTCTACTTCTTCCGTTGGATATGCCACAATCAGAGCGACAAGTATGGCGTGAAGATGCTCCAAGCTCTGGTCCCAGCACTGAAGCCAGGTGTCCGCATCGTGATCAGCGATAATTGTCTGAAGCCTGTCGGAGAAGAAGACCAGTGGGACGATAAGATCACGAGGTAAAGTCCATCATCTTGATACAATTGACCTTCGTGCCTCGCGCTGACCACATGAACAGGAGTATGGACTTGACGATGCTGGCTTTGCTGAACGCGAAAGAGCGCGACGTGCCTGACTGGATTCAGCTCTTCGCCCAAGCTGACTCTCGGTATAAGTTCATAGGCGCAAAGACCCCGACTGGGTCACGTATGTCGATTATGGAAGCTGTGTGGGAGCCGTGAGATGCTGCGACATACCGTGTCAGCACAAACATTACGCACTTGGGGCAAAAAATAGCCCTACGCTATGCGTGCACAACATGTCATGTTGCACGCTTTATGATTTTGATCCAATAATGGATAGCTTCCTGAAGAGCTTCAGGACATGAATAAGAAATGAGTGAACTTGCGTCTATACTCTATCCTTCGCATCCTCTACTCATGATATGTTTCTCGCACTTTACATCGCAAGCGGTATCCACTGGTCTCCTGGGGCAATTTGGAAATTTCTTGCCTTCGCTAATACATAGAGCAGCTCCAGATATTTGGCTTCGACGCCATGCTCTTTGGCTACTCGGACCGTGTTTCCAAGAATCGCTTCAACTTCGATCGGCCGATTGTTCTTGACGTCCGTCAGCATGGATGGTTCCTTGCCTCCAGTCTTCTTCCGTTGTCGTGATCGTTGCATCTGTCTTTCGATCTCCTCATCACCCAATGTGCCAGGATATCCAGCTGCAGCCGCAACAAGGGCGACTTCTTTGTACAGCTTGATGATCATGTCTTCAGCCTCGGGTGAAGAGCGCAGGAAGTTGCCATCATCGCACAGGCTTAGTGCTGTTGTTGAGTTCCATGCTGCATTCACTGCAACCTTGATCCAACGACGAGGCTGGACATCGTCAAACACTGGTGCATTGGCTCCGCCAGCCTTAAAGATATCTGAAAACTGCTGAACTTTCGCTTTCGCTTCTTTCGAAGCACTTGCCGGATACGTGCCTATTTCGAAGATCTCGAGAGGGCCCATGACGGCATAGCCATGTCCTGTTTGTGTGGTGGGCAGGTACACGGCCCCTGTAATGATCGTGTTGTTGGGATACAGCGATGCATACTCATCCTCAGTCTTGATTCCATTCTGTGCGAGGACCTGAGTTTCTTAAATATCAGCACAATTTCTCAGCTTCACATGACCGAAGCTTTAGCACTTACGATCGCGGTGTCCTTGCTAACGGCATCTTCGATCAGTCCCGCAGTGTTCGGGAATGCTTTCGTGCATACAAGAATGTAATCATAGGCATCTGCTGCCGCCGCTTCCGCCACCGACCTCACCACTCGCTGTGGCGCGAACTTGACTAGACCCCAGAGTTGCGACTCCAGAATCAGGCCATCAGATTTTACTGCATCGTAATTACTACGACAGACCACAGTCACCTCCGCGCCAGCTTTGTGACAAACGTACGCATAACATATGCCAACCCCGCCGGTACCAAAGATCAGGACCTTGACCATCGTGGTTGTCGGGTGTTTTTCCGTGATGGAGGTGAGGCTAATTTTAGAACCGCTATCCTCAGGATGCTATTCCTTAATTCGGCGCTTCATATCAAGGCATCCCATATGGAAAACATCTTCAAATCTGATGGATGCTGGATGGAACATGAGTAAGGTGCTGAATGAGTCAATTGCCTGCACGTATCCTGCCTTTGTGATTGGGTGGACTTGGGTGAGGAAATCGATCACGGAGTTCGGACCGATCAAAAGCGGAACCCAGACATGTGCTCACGTGTCATGGTCCAGACTTACGCCTCCTGACGCCAACTGCTAGATGATCTCCTTGATTTAGATCTATTCAAGCCACGAAGTCGAAGCAGCCTAACGTGGGAGCCTTCAAGTTGATGACAGGAGCAGGAGGCGAAGAAGACTTGAATGGACACGTCAACGGGACAAACTGTCATAAGTATTTGGCTCAGACTGTGATCCTAGAGCCCTCTCAGGGGCTAGAGCCTACGACACTGTAAGTAGCGAACTCGCTCGGATGCCCCATCTTCTCCAACATTGGCAAAGGCTTGACTGCGGCTGATGCCGTCGATGAATTCGCGCTATCGATTCTGTCGCCAGCCACTCGCTGCACCACTGAGAGACGCTCGCTGCCTTAAAGGCCGTGACCTGCATACTGCCCATCTTGCCTCCTCATTCCCGGTTCCATCTCGAGACCGGCTCATTGTTATTCGTATCATAGTTCGAAACATGGCCACCTTCGATCGCCCGACTGCAGACGGATTCGCACATTATGATGTAGCTCTTCCTCCCGTGTATACGCTGAGCGGAGACAATTACCGCTTCTCGCACGTGGCATGCAACACACAGCGACACATGGCGAAGAAGCTGAGCATCTCAAGGATCTTCCTTCGAGTTGGACGAATGTGGTCTGGGCCACCCAATTTGCAGTGCCGAACTCGTCTCCATGACGATTGCAAGATTCTCGAAGGCGGATCAACATAACCCCGTGCTGTTTGAGGACGACGATACCACAAAAGCTTAAGCAACAGAGAAATACGTGGTGAGGCCACAAGTTTCCATTGCCTTGCAATGGGCAAGCATCAATCTATGGTACATGACATTACGTTACGTGCTTTGAACAAGCGATTTTCTGACATGAATTCCACAGGACTATCCGTACAACGACATCGAACACCGAGCATTCAGCCCCTACGTGCGTTGCCTCGTGTGTCTCCACAAATACGCAGAATCAAAGACACTTGTGTTAGACACGATAAGACATGTACCATAAGAATGTTGTCGTGTTGAAAAGCATGCGCTCTGGAGGCATGGAATCTCGACTCTTCGAGATGTTCGAATTCGATGCGGGACTTTATGGGAGGGGGGCCATGTTCGAAACTGAGAAATGTTAGTGCTGCCGACTAAATGATGCGTATTTGCATGGGTACTGACTCACTTCGCAGCTCATTTCTGGCTCTCTTCGACGTTCGCATACTTGGCCTCGTAGTCCGGCATCTTGCCAATCAGCTCCTTGGCTCTCGACATCTTATCACGGCGATCCTTGATGGCGTGGATTGAACGTGGACGGTCCGGGAACTGCTCCATCATCAATGGATGCAACTCCTTAGGGTGGAGACCTTGTCTAGCAAGAGCATTGAGATGATACAACTCTGTAGGAGTCCAGCGGAACGGCTTCGGCGTGTTCGGCACGTACTTATTCTTGCGAGGCGTGCCGACTGGCGATGAGTGCTGAGGCGTTGGCGGTGCTCGCTTTCGCGGAGTGTTCGATGTCTTGACTGGTGATGGAGACGAGGGCAGGTCTGGGATGGTGATGGGTGCAGGAGGTCCACGGCGACGGCCACTGGTTCCTGTGCTGGATGGTGGACCGAGCATGATCTCAGGATTGCGCGAGTGAGTGGGGGTGCCCTTAACACTCGGAGCTTTGAGCTTGACCATCCCATTGAAGAGAGCGCCTTGAGATGGGTGGACAGATGGTACAGCATTGCCTGGCAGATCGCCCTCAGAGTCTTCCGACAAACTGGGAGCGGGAGAACCTCCCCCGAATGGTACGCCGGGCCGGGACATAGAGGAGAGTGGAATGTCATCCTCTGGATTGTAGTGGACACGCTTATTAGTGCCGTCTTCGTAAGCAATATCAAGGGCAATGCCACTGTCTAAGGGACGCTTGCGGGAGCGGGGCTCTCTGAATGATGTCGCAGTCATACTGTTCGCCATAGCCGCTGCAGAGGTATTGAGCTTGGGAGGGCCGCGCTTGGCAGCAAGTCGAGTGCCCTTCTTGCCCTGAGGCTCAACATCGTGGAACTCCTTGCCATCAACGATATAGACTGTCTTCTTGATCCACACCTTGTTGCCTTGAGCATCTGCCCTCATGACCTCCCTCACCTGATCTTCTTTATGGAAGCCTTTGACCCACCGTCGCTGTGCGTCTTCGAGGGCTGGGTTGAGAAGCCAAACATCTTCGCCAGACGGCATAGCTAAATCATCGGGTCGTGGGAACTTGGGGCTCTTGGGCGCAGCCTGCGCTGGGTCGGTGGGTAGAGGATCCGCGTTCGTCTCAGCGAAGATTGTGCTGTTCATCGAGATGGATTTGTATTGCATGGCGTTGAGGATCATAGCAGCACCCAGTTCAGGAGAGTCTGCCTGAATGACAGTCGTGGCTTGAGATAGCGAAGGCGAAACTGGCCGGTATGAGGGGCCAGTAGGCTGTGGATCGGCATGAAGCTGACGCTCAAACTCTTGCAATATCTGATTGATCGACATTTTCTGGATCAGAGCCTTTGTGCTGAGATTCTTCCAGATCAAGTACTCAAACAGGTCTGGAGCTTGTGTGTTCCTGAGGTAGGCCTCGCTCTTCAAAGGGTACCTGGATAAGATGAAGTGCATTTTGTTGATCGTGAAGTTGTAGCCATCGGTCTGGACAGGGATCGAGCGGCGGCTAGACATAGAAGGGAAGCTCGAGGACGCCATGTTGGAAGTCAAGTACTCGAAGACTGAATTACAGAGGCTGGCACCAGAATCTACTGTCTGTCAGTCATCAACTTCTAGCTTGTGTTATTTGACAACATCGGGGCTCAAGCCTTAGGTTGCTTACTTTCGGTAGAAAGCCTCTCTTGCAAGAATCGGTTTTGGAAGCTCGCACAGTGGTTTGTGCTGGCTCGATGACAGCGGACCGGTCGGTCTAGTGTTGGTACAAAAAGAGATCCGTTGTAATGAACACCGCAGGCGCACCTGAAGCGCTGCGGAATCGTAGAGTAACGAGCGACGGCGATCGATTGATCGGTAGCACAGAGAAGAAAGAGAAGCTAAACAATCGATCTCGCAAGAGAAACGCAAGAAATTGAGTTTGATGTTGATTGAGTGAAGTGAGGATCTGAGGGCGAGTCGAGGAGAAGTCGTGGAGTTCCCACCATGTGGGTCCGAGCGTCGAAATGATATTGCCGCCATCGCTCTGTGCGACCAACTTGAGCATGACCCTTATGTCACCGGTCGTGGGGATGCTGGGGTATTTTGCATGAAGGTCAGTCATCCACACGACGCCTCTTGGGAAACATCACTTAATGACTTCGCCCGCGCTGCAATCTTCGCAACCACACCAGCAAAGGTCAATATCGCAACGTTCTTCCCCTCGACATAATGATGGAGTGCGCATGCAGCGGCAGTTTGTAGTCGAGCTCATCTGTCTCAGCGTCGTGGTTTTGGCAAACTGAAGGCTTTGTGCATTATTCTTAGTATGTCGCAAAATGTGTCTCATCTGCCCATTGACTTACTGTGCGCCAGGAACAACTTTTCTTGCCGATCGATCGATTATTAAAGAGTCGTCTCTCTTGACTTCCACGGCGTGATCACGATCCGCACGCTGCCTAATTGCAACGCATCCGCAGAGTGACGGCGCTTGGTCGACAACAGCACTATCGAACGCCGACCAGTCGATAGCAATAAAATGTACGACCAACCTTTGCCGACAGCCCAAACCAGCGCACTTGCCACACGACCGCTAAAGTTCAAGAATGCCGGACCAGATGGCACACCTCCCTCTCCCAAAGCGAGCACGACCAATGCGATGACTACTTGGGAGGAGGAACTACTCGCAGCAGCGGAAGGACGGATGACCTTGGTGGAAGATACTGAGCCAGAAGACGCAGAAGATCCGCAGGAGTCCATACTGGGTCGTGCTCTGCAGGGACCTCGGAAGAGAGTACAACGCACCGCATCCATCAAATACACGCCCACAGAGAAGTACTGGCTAAACCGTACATACCGCGCGTACCGAGCCCAGCAAGCCGCTCAAAAGGAGGCCAAGAGCAAGAAGGTCGCCTACCACATCCCAGCGGACGGACTTCTCACCCACAACAACATGATGGACTCGTTCAACAATCGCTTTGCTGGGAAGTACGTCGATGGTCTCGGTCCCCGACCACCGCGGGAGAGGCATGCCTTCGGTCTGTGGTCAGCAAAGAACATGCGAGAAGATGATGAGCACATGAAGGGTCAACTCCCGGATTACTGGAGGTTCGACCGAAAGCAGAAGCCTGCAGCAATCAGCCTAGAGGAGCACACCACTGACAAGTGGGATTGCGATGAGTACCTGGGCGTCAAAAAGCCCAAGAGTCTCCCCAATGTCCCGCGAAAGTCCGCGAAGCGAAAGTTGTCGACGTTGAAGCAGGTTATGGAGCAGCATGACTCGAAGAAGCCGAAGCTCGATGCGATAGCCGCTCTCAAAACTGGTAACGCCCGACCTGAGACACACGGGCTGGATCATCTGCCAGCACCAAGGTCCATGCCGCGGCGTCGCAACTCGGCGCCGGCGTTAGGCTCCATCTTTGACGCTGATCATCCTTGCCAACATCGTCACGAGTTCAGCTACTCGTTGCAGGAATGAAGCCAGAGTTGCGTGGCAGGATGAGGTGCAGAAAGCCATCATGCTTGCAGTGGAGAAGGCAATACAAGCTGTTCGATGAAGGAAACCTACACGCAGGAATGCGCGGGTGAGGAAGAATCTGCTCGCTAGATATGAGGGGATTTGAGATTATCATGAGGGCAAGGCGGCACATGTTCGTGATTGGTCTAAGGCTACGATGGCTCAGATGTATTTTGTGATTGGTCTTAAGGCTACGATGGTGCATAAAGCAGATACCGGCATTTGATGAGATAAATGATGATGAGGAGGAAGTGAGGTCGGATCTATGCTGGTCGCATCCGAAATGAGGTCCCTCCCAAGTTCGTGCCTTAGGCACCCACATGATTACCAGCAGATCTCTCGCTTTCGGCGACGCAACTTCTTTCATTCATGTTCGCTCCAGCCCCATTGCATCTAATAGACGATAGCCTTGAATTTTCTGGCTGAACACCTCTGCGTTGAGCGGTGATGGCTCTTCAGTGCTGCATTACCGGTCACAACCACGCCCGTGCGGCGTATTGTTCCGCTTCGAAGATTCAGACAACAGGCTCCTAACAACCCAAGCGAACAGAATTGGATGATAAGCGAATTTGAGCTCGAATGCTTGTGTCCATCAAGCTACTGGCCGTAGGCTCACGTAGCACTTTCTGGGTATCCTTGTCAACTTGTCCACATATTCATGGCTTGCTAGATCTTCACTGATCGGGTCGAAGTGGAAGTTCCACACCATCAGGCAGAGGAACACACGGAACTCCAGCTCAGCGAGTCGCTTGCCAAAGCAGCCACGAGGTCCGAGGCCGAATGTAAGATGCAGGCCAGCCATCTTGTTGAACGCGACCTGCCCATCATCTTGACGGACAAGCCACCGCTCTGGTTTGAAGGCCGCCATGTCGTTCGTTTCCCATGCGCCATAAGTCCGACCGGTGACAAGCGCTTCCTGGCAAGATGCGCTTCGCTTCTCTTCGGGAATGGTAAAGCCGGAAGTGAAGAAGTCGGGCCCATTGGAGAGGACAAAGACTTCTGTTCCCTTCGGCACGTGGTGACCAAGCAGAACAGTATCGCGGGTTGCTTGCCTCTGGCTGCCGGGCAAAGTCATAGAGTGTCTGCGAGCTGTGTCAGTCACCCCTTAGCTATGCAAGCAAGATTTATTCTCTCGGCTCACCTAATCATCTCTTCCAGGATTGCATCAACATATGGCGCTTTCAGGCTCAAGATCTCTTCCAGTGTCGGCTGTCGAGATTCGCGCTGGGCAGCCGATAAGCCTGATTTTAGTGCGTCTCGAAATTTGATTTGGGCATCTTGATGCTCGGTCAAATATTTCACACCCCACCGCGTTGTCGTTGATGTAGTGTCATATCCTCCAATGACATAGCCCATAGCCTATCAATGTCAGTGTTTGACTTGGCTTCGGATTCCATCTCTTACCTCGTCCCTAAAGTCACGAGAAGCGAAGTCAGGAGCACGACTCGCATTTGCCGCAATCCCAAGCTCACGAGACACGATATTATCGAGCGCACATCGCTCAGCCTGCTCCTTAGTTGCTTTGCGCTCGACTCTGTCTCTGGACTTCTCGATCAATCGTGTGAGCATAGCTTCTTTCTCCTTCCAAGCATTCGAATACCATGGTAGCCAGGCCATGACCTTCCAGGCAACGCTTGGTATCATGCTGGCCAACGCATACTCGGTGCTATCGACGAGCGCATTGATTGCCTGGATAACCTTCGGTAGAACAGGTTCACTGAAGGTTACCACTCCAGTTGGCGCTGTGCTTTTGATTGGACTACCGACGTCAAGAAGGTGTTTGTTCCGCGCTCGAAGTACTTCGAAACCATCCTCCGTGCCAAAGGCCGCATCAAAGATGGCATCGAGCGCAGTAAAGTGGATATCGTACTCAGCGGCGAAAGGCTTGCCCTTAGCAAGCTTCGCCTTCGTCTGCCATAGCTCCATCAGATCCAAGGCGCGAACGAATACTGCCGGACCGGATACATTGCGCAGGAAATGTGGAGTCATCAGATCCTTCGTGAGAGCTCGATGCGCTTTCCAGACGTGGCCCGACTTCAGTGTGAACATGCCCCTGGGCACGATGCCCTTGATGAAGTCGATCGAGAACGAAGAGCGATCGAACTCATCCGCGCGGCGCAGCATGACATCTTGAGCTTCACGTGCGTCGGCGAGCACCAGCATTGGCTTGTTGGAGAAAGGACTCGTGAACACTTGGACCAAGGGACTCTGATGCTTCAGGTTCTGTTGCGAGAGCCATGCCCAGAACTGGCCAGTCTTTGTGACGTGCGAACCGAGTGAGGGCAGATCACCAAGATAGCCGATGTCTTTGTTGTATGGGATATCTGGCAATGGCTTGGGGAGTCCTCTCCAGTAACCGAATAAGAGTATGATTGTGGCCAAGAGACCTGTTGCAATGATGTTCGCGTACCCGCTTTGGGCAGGATCTACCTGCTCCACGATGGCAGACATGGACCGTTGCTCGGGAAAGACGTGACGATGGGATTGGAACTTGGAGCGCACTCTCCTCTACTTTTGTAGCACTAGCATTACTTTCCGCCGAGCAAAGCTTGCTCATCATAATAGGTTGGCCTGTCGAAGTGCTAGCCTTGCGTAGTTAGTCCAGTGCGAGATGCGACAAAAGCGATAACCTGATTGGCCATCAGCATCAATGTCAGGCTGAGATGGGAATCATGGATTCTGATGCTGGTGATTATGTCAGAATGATTGTGGCATCGAGCTGGGTATGCTTGTGGGGGCCGCGCAGGCTTCAGGGGAGAGGCGACTGGAAAGGTCCACGCTACGCTTGCCGTGAGAATCACACATTCCTATCTCAGCGGCAGAACTGAACTCGATACGCGTCCGGTGATAGCGTTGTTCTCGCTAGGTGCGACGTTTCAGGAAGTCGTGAATGCTCAGAGCTTTCAACTGACAGACAGGGGAAGTAAAGCATTCATGCAATTCCTGTACCTCTTCGATTAGAGCCGTCACATACTTCCATAACAGCTTTTGTCTCCTCGAATGCATCTGGCGCGCGAATGTCTCGATAATTAATAATGATGGCAATGTATTTGCTCAAGATTGCTTGGCTTCGACTTCCAAGACTCTGCGCTTACGTTGGCTTACTGTGGTAATTTTCGCGACACGAAAGGCGCAGACTTTAGACAGCATGATAGAATTGACTCTAGCATTCATGCCTACTAGACTCGTATCCGCCACCTTGCTAATGCATCCGGATGGGCTAACCATACAATGAAGCTGCTGATAGTACTCTCTGCAGTCGCGCTCCTGATCGGCAAACATGTCTACGAGCTGGTCGCTCGACGGCGAAGAAGAGCTCGCATCGCTCGCGAGCATGGCTGCAAAGCAGTCAAGCGATACCCGCACAAGGACCCATTCCTCGGTCTTGACCGCATCCGCCTCCTCATGAAGGCTCGGAGTGAGCAGAGGTTCATACGCACCATGAGCGAGACGCTCTCCAAGTATGGAACCACCTATCGCGCCAAACTGTTCACCGAGACTGTCATTACGACTTGTGACCCCGCCAATATGAAGGCCATTTATTCCACGAACTTCGCGGACTTCGACTCCACGATCCGAGGTAGACTTCTGAAACCGTTCTTGGGCGACGGGATATTCACAACCGACGGAGAGATCTGGCAGCATTCTCGAGCAATGATCAGACCAAATTTCTCGAGAGCGCAAGTTGCGAACATCGATGCGATTGAGGAAATTCTTCAAGATATGCTCAGGCATATTCCGACGGACGGGTCAACTGTCGACCTGCAACCGCTGTTTTTTGGCTTGACCATGGACACCTCGACTGAGTTCCTGTTCGGTGAATCCGTGTACTCTTTGCGAGGAGACTCTGCAGAAGGACAGAAGTTCGTAGATGCGTATGAGAGAGGCGCGTGGGAAGTTGCAGTCAGAGCAAGCACTGGCATCTTGGCTCTACTCAAAGGCATGTCCAAAGAGGAGAAGGCGGCCATCGAATATTGTCAAGACTTCGTCAAGGTCTTTGTAGACAGGCGCTCGCTCGTCGAGATGCCCTTAAGGCAAAGCCAACAAGCCAGTACACGTTTTTGGATGAGCTCGTCAAGGAGACACAGGATCCTGTCCGGATCAGAGCCGAGGTCATGAACTTGCTCCTTGCTGGCAGGGACACGACTGCAAGTCTCCTCAGCAATATGTTCTTCCAGCTGGCGAAGCGACCGGATCTCTGGGCACGGCTGCGTCAAGAGATAGCGCCACTAGCTGGTGCCAGGCCTAGCTTCGAACAGCTCAAGAATATGCGATTACTCCAATGGTGTATGAAAGAGTGTGGGTGTTGTGACTGCATGCGCTCGGAAATATAGCTAACATGAGCGTAGCCCTTCGCCTTAACACCATTGTGCCTGGTACATTCCGCTCAGCCTGCAAAGACACAGTCTTACCTGTCGGTGGCGGCGATGATGGCCAGTCTCCTATCCTCGTTGAGGCTGGTACGATCGTCAGCATATTTACTGGCGCCATGCACACTCGACGCGATATCTGGGGCGAAGACTGCCTCGAGTACAGTCCTGACCGCTGGGAGAATTTGAGACCTGGAGCATGGGCAAGTGTGAACGCTGGCGAGCCATAATTTGCAACTGATGATGAGTAGGATTATCTTCCGTTCTCAGGTGGACCTCGAATCTGCATCGGCCAGCAGTACGCGTTGACCGAGGCAGGATACGTCACTGCGCGAATGGTGCAACTGTTCTCGAAGATGGAGAGCCATGACGCAGGACCGTGGTTAGAGAAGGTGTCCATCACCTGCTGCTCGCATAATGGAGCGCGGGTTGGCCTAACGCCTGCATAAGAATCGTCATAGCTGGGACAATTTATCGTCAGCCTGTGGGCGCAAGCAAAGGGATGGCATTCAGCCACCAACGGAAGCCAAAAGCGGACGAATGACATTTATGAATGCTTCGATAAGTCTTCCGTTGCCAGACAGCATCACAGTTGACCAACGTGAGGTGAGTGTTCAAACGTGCTTCATCAGTCGGTAGTCCATAAGACTTCGAGACTCGTATGTGGCCGTTAGATGATGATACGTGGGAGTTGATGTGCGCGGCACAGATGTGCACATTGTTGATGATAGAATCGACCTGGAGGACCAAGATGTGAAGAGAAGTTCAGAACATCACGTGTCGAACTCTCCCCTCGACCAATCACATCCCCATCCGAGGTAGCGCCTTCCCCTTCCCCAGATCTTCAACAGCCTTCGTCTCGAACTTCCAGCTCCCTCTGCATCATCGGAGACATTCTCAGCACGATCTCGCCGCGAGAGAGTACAGCTCACCATCTGTCGATGCGAGGTCCTGCGCTCACACAATGCAACGCGCTCCAGCCACTCCTCACCGCCCGGCCTAAAGGATGCTCTCACATTTGTCCCTGCGGTCCCAGCGGCGGCGGTGTGCGATGCAATGCGATGCGTGGTGTATGCGTCTCACATGTAGACTCTGCTCTGATATCTCACCACCGGCGAATGTCAGTGAGTGAGGTGATTTTTCTGATCTGTCGACACGCGACCTTTTTCCGGAAGGACATTCGGGCAGAACCGTGAATGCGTGCCGGGATTCTTGCTCACTCTCGCGTCCTCGTATGTGTGTAATGGAGGGATGGGAGCTTGCGATGATAGCCGAGTATGGATATACACTCCCTGTTAGGCTTTGCGTAATTGTGCTTCTGATCTTTTCGTATATCTGAACGACATCTCCTGCCTTCCCGACTTTGTTAATTCTTCTCTGCCCTGCGTACTTCCAAACCATTGCTGCTTCTCGTATCACCACATTCGATATCAACATGGCATCCGAACAATTCAACATCATGTCGCTGTTCCAGCCGACCAGCAGTGCAACGACCATGAAGCGAAAGGACTCCGGAGCAGATGTCGCAGACGCGATCACCCAATTGAACAGCTTCAAAGGCTTCGGCGGTAGCAGGAGTCCACCCTCAAAGTACGCCGCCTCTCACATACTACATCACGTGCCCATGCTAATATGTATCTCGACAGAAGCACACCGCAACCCGTCACCCTGACCTTCACCCCCTCAACAGGAAGCACATGCATATCCCTCTACCCACGCACAAAAACCTTTACTCTCGCCTCCCCAATCAACTCGAGCAGCTGCATCGCGACCTGCGAGAACGATCAAAGATGGCGAATCAGCTCTCTGCCTCCCTCGCCGGACTCCGAGATCCGCCGCTTCACATTCGAGCGCGTCGAGGAGGATGATCAGGTCAAGGAGGCATTCAAACGGTGCTCGGTTATTGTGCCGCAGACGCCTGTGCCGAGTCGGAGGGGGACGAGCGTGGATCTGGGGAGGAGGTTGAGCGTGGGACATTACTCAGGTGGGTTGACGGGGTTTAAGCTGCCTTATAGTCTGAAGGCATGAGAGTGTTTGGGAGGCATGCTGGAATAGATGTCCAGATTCCGTACCAGGGTGAACCGCATTGGCAGTCGGCATGCTTGGCCACATTTGTTGTTCACCTTCGGATGTGCTATTACTCCAGCTGATTCTACTCTGATGATTTTTGTTACTTGGATTCGCCGATAGGTCCATCGGTCTGCGATATTCCTCGATCGGCAATACTGTCCGATCCCGACCAAGTGTGCCAAATCCATAGCGGAGACATGGGGTTACAGTAGCCTTAGTCTCTTCATTAGCTTTGCAAGCGGCTTGAATGTTCTTAGAATGTAGTGAAGACGCAAAGCCTTCACGCCTTCAGAAGCCTGAAGTCGCGTCTGAAGTAGCCATGTGCCATGGTTGTCAACGGCTATTCACTAATGCCGTCTGCGTTTACATTGCCGTCAATAAGCATTCCATGAATCAGCGAAAACATCTCCATATCTAATCAGCTGTAAGAGAAGCCCCGAAGTTGCTGCATAAGTGAGTACAATTTGGACGGTGGAGTGAGGGTGGTCAAAGTCCTGGCGATTCTGCAGTGAAGGAAGGCATTTCGCAACTTAAACCCCGCCGTCCTCGCTTCCTCCAGCTCGCCCATGGCTTCTCCAGTCTTAAGCAGAATCAAGACTGCCGGTGTGGCCATCTCCGTAGCCGAGCAATCATAAGCAGAGCCAAATAACACTTTCAAGACAGTCCAACATCCGGAATCAGCGATATCTGACCACCCTCCACGTTGAACGCGTCTAACTCGCGTTATATTATGACGGTCGCCCATGCTTTCTTGACTCCCATGCAGGTAAACGCCACGTGGTCGAACTGTGAGGATCAATATCATGTAGTCAGTGCAATTTGGATTCTGGGGCCAGGATGAATGGCCAGTTTGGAAACATCGAAAGAAAACCAAAAAACATACTAGCAGATATCGCAAGGCGAATCATGCCTTGCGTCCATTTACAACCTAGGCAATCTTAAAAGAAGCATTGAATGGTCAAGAGCTGGAGTCCATATGTGACCATATGGTATCGTGAGGGAATGCGAGAGCGAGGTGGGATGAGGAGGGCACCCGCATGTTGGAATTGCTCATTTTTTTGCCGAACTTTTGGCCGTCAGCCACGACCTCACTTTTGAATCGTTTTCTTTATTATTATCCTTCTCTTGCTACGTACGAAATGTGATGCTGATGGAAGAAGCACGTCACCTACGGCATGCCATTTCCACGCCTGTCTGGAGTTGGTCGTCCATCTATTCCACCTTCATCTCTGGCATGTCGGCTTTTCTATATCCCTGTTGCAAGCTTCCCGCTGTAGTCGCAGGTCGCAGGTAGTCATAAGTGATGATGCTCACGATCACAATTTCGGACTTCCCATGCTCTCTTGCCGTCAGTCGTTGGTTTCGCCAGCATCGATCCACACGAGACTTAGGCTTCACGGGACAATGGATTCTGCCAGTCAAGACTCCTGTGTCCAAGAATGTACACCCATGGGTGGAAGTAGTTGAGCACATCGTCGAGCAGAGAGACTTGTATTCGGATCCATGAAGCCAGATCTCCTTCGCTCACAGTGAGGGCTGTGGGAAGTAGCGGCGACGCTGAACTCACGCCAAAGCTCCTTGATGGGCAATCAGATGCGACTCTCGACACATTGCAACATCGGCAACCGATGAGCAAAGCGAAGCACTGTGAGGAGAATCGTGTCGTTGAGGTTTGATGAAGCGGAGGGAGGCGCGGACAGGGGGCTCTCGGCGGCTAGAACCAGCGGCTGGATTCTGGAACCAGGGTCCTCAGCCACACAATTGGTCAGGCGGACACCCTGTGGTCTTTCAGTGGTAGCAGCGACTATCTGACTCTGCTCGAGTACCGCCCAAAACTCTTCAATCGCGATAGTAAATGCCCATACAGTGCTAAAACAAGCAGTCGACAGCCGCGCGTGCATAATCTCTCCCGTAGCCTTCTGCGCTGGGAGTATTATCTGAGTCAAACAGCCTTCACACCCAAGAACAAGGACACTCGCCTGCAGTTGTCCGCTCCGACCAATTACGACGGCTCCACACACCCCACCTTCATCAGCGACTGTCGCTGCTCCGTCTGCAGCAACTGCTGCTTCGTCTCGCGCCAGCACTAATCCGCCCTCGCCGCTGACGATCGCGAACAAACTCACAACCGCTAGTGCCATTCTCTGGGATCCCAAATACACGTCAAGGTGCGTACAGTACATAAAAGCTACCGGGCACCCTTGCATGAAAGAAGAAGAGCATCTTGAAGCCTAATATCAGTCACCCAAGCAGGCCACCACCAGGCTCGCTGAAGCCAACCCACGTCGGCACCCTCGCTCTCGGCAACAGGACAGACTCTACCATCAGCGTCCGTGATCTAGGAGGAGGACAGTACGTGCAGCAGGTCATCGCCATGTCAGGAAGTCGCAACCCCAGCTCCTTCCAGCAGCTGGAGAAGCTGGGTGAAGGCACTTATGCCACCGTGAGTTGTTACCATGTTTAAGAATGAACGAAGGAGTTCAGCAAGGACTAATAAGTGTGTGCATAGGTTTTCAAAGGCCGCAACCGCCAGACGGGCGAGTTCGTCGCACTCAAGGAGATCCACCTCGATAGCGAAGAAGGCACACCCAGCACCGCCATCCGCGAAATCTCCCTCATGAAGGAGCTCAAGCACGAGAATATCGTCTCCCTCCACGACGTCATCCACACCGAGAACAAGCTCATGCTCGTATTCGAGTACATGGACAAGGACCTGAAGAAGTACATGGATGCACGCGGTGACAGAGGCGCGCTGGACGGACCAACAATCAAGAGCTTCATGTGGCAGCTGATCAAGGGCATTGCCTTCTGCCACGATAATCGCGTCTTGCACAGAGATCTTAAGCCGCAGAACTTGCTCATCAACGCAAAGGGACAGTTGAAGCTGGCAGATTTCGGCCTGGCAAGAGCATTTGGTATTCCGGTCAACACATTCTCGAACGAGGTCGTCACATTGTGGTATCGCGCACCAGATGTGCTGCTCGGCTCGAGAACGTACAATACCAGCATCGACATCTGGTCGGCAGGCTGCATCATGGCCGAAATGTACACAGGTCGCCCCCTCTTCCCAGGCACCACCAACGAGGACCAACTCCAGAAGATCTTCAGACTCATGGGCACTCCGTCCGAACGCACATGGCCTGGCATCACGCAGTTCCCCGAATACAAGAGCAACTGGGCCGTCTGGGCCACGCAAGATCTCCGCGGCTTCCTCCCACAGATCGACCAGGTCGGCCTGCAGTTGCTAGGCAGCATGTTGCAACTACGTCCCGAACTGCGCATCAGTGCTGCCGATGCTCTTCAGCACCCGTGGTTTGCGGACTACAATGGCTTGAATCGCGCGCAGATCCCAGCACAGATGCCAGGACAGCCGGTTTATGGCGGACAGCAGGGCGCACAGGGAGGGTATGCTCGGCTCAACCAGCCGGCATACGGTCCCATGCAGTAGATTTGCTTTGTGCTGATGCAATCTCCACTTAGCCAGACGCCTCGGCTCGTCGCCAACGACCTGTTCTGGTTCTTTCAATGGCTTAGGGCATCGTTCACATTCAGACTCTCGGATGGCACATCGCCCGCAATTTTGGATCTCGAGGCCATAGCGAGGCAGGTCCAGAAGAGGCGTGCTCAATTCGAGGATACAGCGCGCCGCGTTCTGCAGATGTGCATCTCCCACATGGCACAATCTATGCTGGAACACGAACGCTGACAGGCTTCGTCCTTTTGATAGAGATATCGGCTTCGAACAATTCGTCTACATGGTTTTCCAAGCTATGCGGGAACACCCTTACAACATGGCTGCAGGCTTCATGTTGGTTATTTCTGCTCCCCTAGCTCTTCCACCACATCATCACTCATCAGCACGACTGCCTTTTGTGTCCTATGGCTGAACGCGGGGCAGTGACCTGACCTCTAGACTGCATCATGCAGCAGGACGATGTACACCACAAGGCGACCTTCACGATGCTCTAGCAGCTTGCGGTAGATCTTGTCCCAGTCCGCAAGCCCTCGCTGCGCCGATTGAGACTCTAGTCATATACCTGCAATTCGTTCACGACGGGGACTTCTCTCCAGAGGTCCTAGATCACATTCTGATATACTACGGTGTGCGTTGGGACTATAGATGGGCGCGTGCGACGACGACTTTTGGGGGCAAGACGAGGCTGTATATGGCGCGCTGGAAGAGAGATAAAGTGAAGGGACAGTGGAACCAGAAGGCGGCTGATGAAGCTCTTGAAGCCTTGAAAAGTGTTCGCTTTTAGAAATCACAATGATCCGTAGTCGCCTAATGGTTATGCCATCGCCATGATTTTCAAGATTTCGAAACATCAGGTGACCATTAAGTGCCGTATCTCGCATCTTGTGAGGTGAGCTCGGGCTTGCTTCAACCCCCCCCCCAAACTTGCGCCAGACACGTTCTCTAGCTACCATAATGCTACCATCATAACCGAATATGCTCTTCCAGTCATCTAGATCATCAGTCAATTGATAGATGATATCGCCATGATTTGGAAGCCTCCATAGCTCCTCCAGGCAAGCTATTGCAGCCAGCTACAGCCATGATCAAAGCCATCTTCTACGCGCGCTTCCACCCAGAAAAAGGCAACATCATAGCGCACCAAGTCCCACCAGGCGCCATAACCTCGCCCACGCCCTCGTCCGCACGCAACAACGGCGCCACCTCGCCCCTCGACGACGATGACGACCTTGCGAACGCACCACCGCAAAACGCATCGGACGAGTACCCGCTCTTTGACTTCACGAACGTAGATCAGCTCCTGATTCCGCGCCAGGAATTCTGCGACCGTCTTGTCACGGTGTGCACGAATCGGTATAGGATCATTGGACATCCCGTGTGTATCAGTGGGAGCAGGTATGAGCGCAATGAGTTCATCTTCAACCTGGCGGTTGTGCTGGACGAGGAGGCCGAGTTCTCGGCGTACACGAGTATTGTCCGCAAACTTGCACGGATGCTGAGGCAGCTGGAGGAGCAGAGTCGCTTTTTGAGCAGGGAGGAGACGAGTGAGGCGGGTGGTGATGGGTGGGGCGCGAGTAGTATTGGGAGTTTGGGGAGTCTGGTGGGGGAGAAGAAGGTGTGGCCTAGTGGTGTGGCGCCTCCTCCTTCGTCGACGATGGAGGCGAGCGGGGAGTTGGAGAAGCTGCCACTGCTGGATGAGTTGGTTAATGAGGAGTTGAGCGGGATGAGTGGGAGTGGGCTTTTGGATGCGTTTGAGCGGGAGCAGGGGAAGAAGGTTTATGCGCTTTGCGAGATGATCATGGAGGATCTGAATAATTACTGCGAGTGCATGATTCCGATCGGTATGTTCTCCATCCGCTTCCTGGGAGATCTACTGGATGCTAATGGCTGTGTACACAGATCCCTCGAACACCATCAACCTCAAGCTCTTCCCCACGCGACCGCCTCCAGCACCAGTCTACGCCTGGCACGTCCCCCTCTCGACCGTCGCTCTCACCGCCATCGCCTCCTCTTCCGACCTAACACTCACCCGCATAATTCCGCACATCGACGGCATCGCCTCGGTCCACCAGATCGCGCAGCTCGCAGACACGGACCTCGGCCTCACGCGCAAGGCTATCCAGCACCTCCTCTACTATGGCTGCGTCCTGCTCCTGGATATATTCCAGTTCGGTGCTGTGTACGCTCCCACGGCAGAGATGGGCACGTTTATTGAGGACGAGGAGGCCCAGGAGGAGGCGGTGCGGTATGTTTGCATGGGCACGTATCGCCGGCTACGTGAGGGTGAGGGCACGGACAGCAAGAAAGAGAAGGAAGAGTGGGGCTGGCGCAGTAGGGAAGTTGGCGTGGATAAAGCACGTCTGGTGCACCTGTACACGACACTGCGTCAGGGCCTGACACTCAAGAACTGGTGCGGCGAGCACAACATCTTGCTCTCGGGTATCGACGTGAGACGCTTCGTCACATTCGGCATAATTAAGGGCTTCCTGTATCGCGTGCACAAGTACGTGGTCGCGCCCAGTGTCGTGGGCGGAACCTCAACGCCTCAGTCGCATAATTCCCACCACCACCACCACCAGCGGCACAAAAAACACGTCGACTTCACCGCGCAACACGAGCCTGAAGTCATCGACCGCCGGTACAGCGTCCCCGCCGGAATCGCAGGGCGCGAATCCATAGGCGGTCTGTACAGCCGACGTCCTAGTGTAGACGGAGACGCAGGAGACGCCTCGCAGTATCAGGGATACCATGGTGGTGGTGGATCGAAGAAGCCGGATGCGATGTTGTTGCCGTTGACGAGGTATGTGGATGGTCTGCATTGCTTGGATGAGGTGTGTACGGAGCTGGGGATGAGTGAGAAGAAGGTGCTGGAGAAAATGAAGGGGTCGTTTCCTGATTTGTGTGTGGTGCATCGGTGATCCCACGATCGTTAGTCGGTCGACAATTCGAACATGAGTGATGAAGAGTTGGATAGTGAAACGTATGTGATGATATTTGGTCTACTATTAGATCTTTCTAACCTGTTTCGCAGATCTCAGAACAACCATATGACAAGCCCTAAGAAACATGAAGAACCCTCGCTATCATCCTGCAATCAGCAACATGCTTCATCCGTTCTCAAAAGGGGGTATCTCCGCCAACATACATCGCTACAGAAAAAAGAGTGTATACGTATACGTTGATTTGTTGTATCGCCCATTACCAGCATGTGCACACATTAAGCAGGAAGTGAAGTGAAAGGTTGGATGTCGAAAGATTTGCCACGTTCATCGTCATGTAAGTGTCGTAAGTCGTCGTGGTTTGGTCGTGAGACGTTGCAGTCCGATGTAATGTAATGTAATGATGGAGGGCGCGAGCCCTGTCGATGCGTGTAGCTGTTCCATGCGGAATGCCCAATGCTCGCTGGAATGAGAAACGCTATGCAAAGGAAGTTGAGGGTGTATGGAAAAAAGTCGGGATCAGTGAGATGGATGAGGGATTGGAAGGTGCGACTAAACACTGATAGTCCTCCGCACAGGACAATCAGGCTTCTGCGCATAGCAGATCATCAGTCTCAGATTCGTGCTCCGCTTCTCGCATTCGCGCACGAGAGCGTCGTCTGTCCAGATGCTGCGGGTGAGATCGCCATTCGGCAGGATGAGCGACTCGTAGCAGCGCGAGTACCACCAGCGTCCGACCTTGGAGACCATCTTCGTGACGCCTTCGTCGCCGGCTTGGCCTGAGGACAGAAAGAGGTCGCCGAAGGAGGGCATGTCTTCGTCCATGCGCTTGGAGGAGCCCGTGCTGCTTTCCACGCTGGCGCTGTGGGGCTCGGGTGTGCTGCCTTCGTCGCGAGAGCCGGGGATGCGCCCGGCGGCGGGGATGCCGACGATGCAGCGGTTGAGATTCTCGAATCCGCGACGGTAGAGCAGGCGCTGGAAGGTATCGCTGAGAGGCTTGAGACTGACGCTGGAGTCCTCGGATTGAATTTGTGTCTTCAAGCCGCGGAGGGCAGCGCGAGCGCGCGAACCCATGTTCATCATGTCCATGTCCAGCGCGCTGATCTCGAGGTACCCTCCTGGGCGGAGAACACGTTTGCACTCGAAAATCGCGCTCTTGTAGGCGGACTCGGTGGTCGCAACAGGGAAGCGGAAGACTACTGCCGCGAAAAAGCCCTTGGGAAAAGGGAATGGGTCGCGCAGAGAAGGATGGTGAATATGTCGGTGGTTTGACAATGACTGGATCGGGTTCGCGCTGTCACCCACTTGCTCGGCGTCTGCTGGCTCGGTGCCAAGATTGTAAACAGACGCGTTGGGGTAGTTGAGCGCCACGTAGAACGACCAGTCTTTCCCGAGGCCGTCCAGAACTAAAACGCGGTTCTCGCCACAGGTGTTGAGCTCCAAGTGCGCAGGACTGAAGAGGACTCTACCAAAGGAAAGCCATTTGCTGGTCATCAATGCGCCGAAACGGAGGTTGGCCAGGTTCTCGAAGCCCATGTACTCCGTTTCTGCTCTTTCCATTATGCGGCTGTCGCGGCCAGAGGACTCTGATTTAGAAGGTGTATGGCGCGTCGATGGCAGTGTCTGAGCGTGCTGTACGGACTGTGGTCGGATTGTAGCTGGCAGACTGTACCGCCCATTCGTACTGCCGCTCAGGCGATTGTTCGATGGCATCAAGCTCAAGCGACCGTTGAGAGGATCAATGACGCTGAGGTTGCGCTCACCATAGCTTCCGACGAAGTCTGACATCCGGAAAGGCGAGTTGGGTGTGCCAGCAGAAGGCAAAGAGGAGATAATGCGAGAATCGTGCATCGATGGGATGCGGATCTGATGAGCAATCGAGGCCAGCGTTGGGACCTGGGGCACTTCTGGTGACGTCTCGGCAACAGTCTCCATCGGTGCAGTTGATGGTCTGTCCACGTGTATGGCATCCTTGGGCGAGAACTCGGCATACTGGAATGGAGCCCCAAGCGACGAGCTGGTGAGTGGAGTCTTCGGGGTCTTCAGCGCCTTACCAGCAAACATGTCCTCGAGGTCGTCGTACTCACCCCAGATCTCATCATCAGAGAATGGTGCATCTGGTGCTGGGATCATGGCCGTGGTGGCAAGGACATTGAAGTACGCTGAGCCGCTCGATCTAGTCGATTGCTCCGAGTTCTTGCGTCCGAAAGACATGAAGCCAAGCGGAGGACTGTAGTGCGGACTCAAGGCGCCGCCATCAGAAGGTGTCTGCATGCCCTTCGTTGCCGAGGCCATGGCCAGATCTGGCAGAGCCGTGAAGCTGGCTTGGATGCTCTCAGGGCTAGAGACACTGGGTGAGAGCGGTCCATACTTGAGTGCTGGAGATGGCTGCATTGGCTGAAACGGGCGCGAGAACGAATTGTCTGGCAGCTTTCGCTCACGATCTCGCTTGGAGACGACTCGCGGGATGCGGCCAACCTGGGGCAGCCTACTGGGACGTGGCTGGCCTACGATGGAGATTGCCTGAGGCGAGGTCGCTGCACCAGCATCAGGCTGCTCTGGAAGAGGTCGCTGGGGCGGCGATTGTAGACCGATCTTGGGAAGCGCTGGTCGCTGCTTGGGTGGATAAGCTGACGGGAGCTTTGGAGGATCCGGAAGCAGAATCGACTGGCCATGTCGCATAGGCGCTTTACCCTTCTTCCTGGCTCGAAGCTTCTGCTCGGTCTCAGAATTGGATGCGTCCTCAGGAGTACTTCCTTCTGCTTCCTGCATGATTTTCTCTAGCTCATCTGCGTCTAGTGTTCTCGATGCGCCTCCAACCATGGCATAATGAGCGATAGATCTTTTTGTTGCAGGACGAGCAGCGGGCTCCATTACTGGAGCTGGCGTGGCCTGTCGTGCTGGAGACTTAGACCTTTGCAGGAAGTTCCATCGACTGGGTGGCATCAATGAGCTTTGGATCAGATCGGAACCATCTTGGCTTTGAGATGCATTGCTGCCCTTGCGATCTGAAATTCCCGCTGCGTGTTCAGCCTGTTGCGCTACTGCAAGCGCTTTGCCTCCAAGGAAGGAACGCCGCGATGTTCGACGAGAAGTAAGGCTGGCCAGACTGGGAAGCGAGCTCTTTTCTTCCTTTTGCGCTTGAACAGCCAGATCGCGTTTCACAGGAGAGCCAGAAATCGCAGGATCCGACATTGGCGAGGGCAACAAGACAGGTCGCTTTGGAGGCTCGAGGGAGGCCTCAGAAGAATTCCAAGAAGGCGCCACAAATTGACCAGCACGTGTCTCATCATCGTCCGCATGCGACCCTTCAGTCTGGCTCCTCTCAATTGCTGGTCGCACGGCGGCTTGCCCACCCCGGATCGTGATTGGCTTTTCCCGTTCCGCGAGGAAATCCTCAAAGTCGGAATTCGAACCATTCTTGCTACCGAAGCTGCTCTTGCGACTCCGTGGCGGTACAGTCCCAATAGCGCTATCAGCACTTGGCGATCGACCGGCATTGGTGGTACCAGTACTGCTAGTTGTGCTACCGCTGCGCCCCCTGAAGGCAAAACGCCCGTAGCCCTCGTGGCCAGTCCCCGCAACTGGTCCTTTTCTGGACTTCTTCTCCTTTGATGCGGCTGTCGTGCTCGTGTCGTTCTTGTTCTTCTTCGAGAACAAGCCAAACCGCGAGAATGGCTTCGATTCGACGGTCGGCGAAGGCCGAATTCTGGACGATCCTTCGCTCTCACTGGGGTAGTCGGGTGTGAAGCCGCGCGTCGGAGGAGCCGTGGTTCGTGGAGATAGTGCAGAGCTTTGAGAAGGACTCGGTGATACGGTCCGTGTCCTCGGTAGACCGAAACGAGATTTGCTCGTATCCAAAGTAAGTGGTGCAATGGCACGTTTCGACTCGGTCGACGACTGCCTCTTATGCAGAGGAGCGGGAAGACTGCTCATGTTGCTCTGAACGACTGGTGATTTCTGTTGAACCAGAAATTCCGGCGCGCCGTCTCGGCTAGGACGAATGGGAGGAGTGGCCCCACTCAGTGAGCTTTTTCGAGGAGATGAGTCCACAAGATGTGCGAATTCGGGTAACACCTGACTCTTTCCGGCTGTCGCGGCACCACTGTGCATCGACTTTGCACCCGAGCTGACTCTTCGATGATGCGAGGTGCTCGAAAGCTGAGGCGGTGGACTCGGCGATGGTGGTGGCATTGGCTTCACTCGCGACTTCGACCTCGAGCGATTGGTCTCACCTCCTCGTAACGTCGAGGTCGAAGATGATGATGACTCCCGCACCGGTGCGAGTCCTCGCGTTCGTGTATTGCTGCTCGTCTCTTCAGCAAATGCACGTGTTGCCGATGGACGACTCCGAATGGGACTCGGCTGTTTCGTGCGGGATGCTGTGCTTGTGACGAAGCCTGGCGAAGCCGATGACATGGAGGTCGGAGTCGAGCTGATGCTGAAAGGTCCAGGCGAATACCCGGTCGATGGTGTTGAGGTGGACAGGGCATAGAGTGGAGTCGGTGTCGGCAGGTCATTGCCGATGACCTGATTATGTGCGAGGACGTATTGGTCAAGTTGAATAATGTCATCATGGTGAACTCTTGAAGCATATGCTGATGAGACAGGGGGCATGGCAATCCCAAGTACTGCATCGGGATATGGATCTTTGTACACCTTGGCGGACTCGTCCTGAGAGGATGCAGAGTCTGGTGACGTGCGAATATGCTGCCTGGCAGCTATGTTTGAATGCTTTCGCCGAAGTCGATTCGACCGGGGACTATCCTGCGTGGAAGCAGATGATCCAGACACTAACGAGGGCGTCCGTGCCGGTTCAGAAACGGGCGGTCGAGATCTTGAATGAGTTCGCTGGTTTGGAGGTGAGGCGATTGCACTCGTATATCTCGTATGTGTAGGCAATGCAGACTGCTCAAGCTCACGACGAAGCTCTGATCCAGCTAGGCGTCTGACACCTCCAGATGGAGGAGATCGTGCGTCCATGGTAGGCAGATCCAGTCCTCTCCTGGTCGAAGGTCGCTTCTTGACCAGTTTCGAAGGCGAGGAAGTTCCTGAGATGGAAGTCGATGCTGAGATTGCTGCCCGTGTTGGCAATCGGCTAGATGTGTTTTGCATGACATCTGCCGACGGGGATACCACCCGACTAGATCCGCCATTATGCGGTCTATGGGGTACCATGACGGCTGTTGGCGTCGTGCGACTGTGATGCACACACTGTGTGCGGCTGACGTACCACAAACTAGGTTCGACTGATAAATCATAGAGACCTAAGGAACATAGTCTGCATATCCCTGAAGATTGTTTAGCAAGTAGAGATACGAGAAGCGACTTCTCCTTCTTCAGCCCCAGGTCAAAGAGGCTAAAAGAAGAATCCGCGTGGAAATGACCTCGTACCTGTTCAAGGCGACCAAGATGGGATAATATCCAGGCTTGGCGGGAAGATGCGAATTGACAGGCGGACGATTATCGATTAGTTCAGCTGTCGATAGACGGTTCGGGTCGGACAGCAGAATTATTATGACGGCGGCTGAAAGGTACGGATCCAAAGAAGTATGACCGAGCACATTAAAAGTCGTTTTCGTCCTCGAAGAGATGTGCTGTATGAGTCCTTCGACACAGCCACAAGAGTCGGGTCGGCCGAGACTCAGTGATGCAGTGCATGCGCAAGTCTGCAGTAGTATGGCATTGACACCTGCACGCCGCAAATCCACACTTTGGAGTGACCGGACGTTCGACGATCAAGAGAAAAGTCCAAAAGAAGTCGACGTTCGAAGACAGCTGATTTCAGCGAGCTACTTTGCGCTGCTGAAGAGAGTGCGTGTGGGGATATACTAGCCGGCCTGGCGGAACGTAAGCCTTGATCCTAGCGTAAACGCCAGCGACCGGGGCACGGAAGCTCTACGCGGTCTTTGGTTAGCCCAGATCCTCTGCGAGTTGCGCAGGGGTCAGGGTGTAGATCATTGAAGATGTCGCTCGAATCCGTTCACTCAACTCTTCAGACAAATGGACCTTCCATGGTCGACGGCAAAGCAGGAAGTACGCGGAGCCTGATCGGCCACGCGACAACGTCCACTCGCGGTCGACGCCTGCGGGAAGCCTCTGCGCGCCGTTGCCGACAAGGGCTGAGGCGAACGCCCCACTGATCGTGCAGATTTGGGCTGTGACTTGCTGTCCTATCGCGTGCTGCATCGCAGACTTGCAGCTCTCACTGGCCAGTTGGGCCAGCTCTTGGATTATGACTACTTGCCAAAAGCTTCGGTACGCCTCTGAGGTGAAAAGACGTTCCAAGGTCCAGCCCAACAGAGCGTTTTCAAAGGAGTTGACTCCATGCACATTGCCTTTGTTGTCGCATGGGCATTGAGTGATGCGATTTGGCCGCCATGAAGACTACTCGTAAGTCGTGCAATCGCGCTATTCTACTCTTTGCTTTTCAGATGAGTTTCATGCTTGGTGCACTCCAGCCGGGCTTGACCCAGCTTGCAGTTGACCTGCATGATCCAGCGCTTCGCATGCATTCATCAACTCTCCTGCAGTGGAAGTCGGCGGCCGCTGACGACCTGTTACTGCCTGATTCTAATTTCGATACGTCGATGTTCTGTTGCGGACTAGGTCACATGCGCGAGCCTCACAAGTCAGCTGAGGTATCTTGGTCACTTTTCCCCAGGTGACCAGAGCGCTTCCAGGGTCGATTGGACCTCAAGCACAACCAATGCGATTCTTGTCAGGTGCATATCGTCGTCTAGTGGTTATATCCAAGTCAATGATCGTCTTCTATCTTTGTCGATGACAGCATAGACTCGACCATGAAGTAGAAGCCCAAGTCGAATATGCTGTCGGGAGTCCATAACGAAGCTGAAGTCTTCTCATAATAGGACGTGGTTTAGTTCATTCGCCCGGCATTGACCAGCTCCGTGAGAGTTGGTATGATTTCAGTGCAGTGTTCGATACCCAGATCTTCCGCCGTACAATCTTGGATACTTTCTGAACTCCAGCTTGACTGTTCACAATTGCTTGACCCGACGCAGTGGTGATGTGGCGCTTGGCCATGCTCCGGGGTTGCATTTTTACCACGGGTGTGATTGGCTGAAGTCTTTGCCTGCTGTGGCTGAGTAAAGAACACGGCTACACCGATTGATCTTCAAATCTATATTGATGCTTGAACGATGGCAAACAAGTAACTCGTTGACACGTTTTTTTGTTCAACTTTGGTACCGCAAAGGCTCGGCCCAGAGCGCTGCCGCTTAACCCACTTGTGGCCCCGTGAGCGTTCGTGGGCGAGACTTTTGATTGATCTTTGCTACCCTGCTTGATAGTGGGGTTAATGGCTCTTAATTCTCGCGTTGTTGTCGCCTCATACCTATCGATAGGCTGCGAGCAATCCTTGGGTGTGACGACTCTGAACCCTGTCGCATCGTCTGAAAGTCACGTGTCTTATCACAGACTGGGGTACGATTAACAAGGATGTCCTTGAGGACTGATTAGTCCCATATCAAAGCGGTCCAATGAGCTTGACGAAGCTCGCTTTTTCCTCATTTATTGAGCGTCTTGCCTTCCTAGCCTGGACTTCGACTCGTGTTTGCGGTCTCAGAACCGACTCATCCGGCTTAGTCGGCCGCGATTGATTGATTCAGTGCGGGATCAGACGGGAAACGCCTCCTGCCATGATGGTCATGATGCCAAGTCTCATACTCCAAAGAAGCTTCCGTGCTCTTTGTCTCTCAACATGGCGTGCTCTACACTGTAAATTCGAAACGAGGAAGGAGGCCTGTCTCTTGGTCATGTGAACTCGATCAGACTGCTCGCAAAGCAATGATGTCTAACTTGTATCCTTTGCGTCATGTTATCAGCTACTTCTATGTCTATTCGCACAAATGTATGTGTGCAAGCACTAGCTTGTTCTATGAGATGCCAGATCATGCACTCGAATGATATCTCGATGATCAAACGTCTGTCTACTACTTCCTTCTGGGTCTAGTTGTCTTTGATGGTGTGCACATATGTGATGGCGTGCAGATGCACGGTCACATCTTTAAGCGCCGCAAAATCTCCGTCCCGCGTATTTGCCGACCGTGTCTGAAACTTCGCCAAAGTGATGGCACGAAGCCGTTCACGTGGTGAGTAGATTTCCCAGGACCAGGTCAGCTTCTCCTGCGCAAAGCCCTCGAGGCGGTAGAATGTCCGTGACCACGAACATAAGTGAAGGCGAAAAAGCTTCGTATCGACATCAATCAGGAAGATGGGCCTTGCATAGCTGCTAGCAATGGGGAGTGAATTGCGCCGGTCGTGATTGCATCACAGATTCTCGATATCTGCGTGCCTATCGTCTTCCGCTTCTGTGAAGGAAGTGTGCTTGCGGCACCATTCGGCAGCGCGAAAGTCGGATCATCCACCAAGCCACGATGGAACGGGACGTCTAGAGATCGGCGGATGAAACTGTAGAGCACTGCTGATCCCTGTCCCAGATACTTCGGAGTAATCTCTGCATGCCGCTGGAACATTTCCTCACGCTCGGTCCCATACAATGATCGCATTGACTCGGCCAAGTTCGTGGTCCATGTGTCAATCATCCCGAACAGCTCGCTTGCGGAGCATGAGATGCCCTTGCACGCCCTGAGCAATCGAAGCAGGCATGCAGAGCCCGCCTCAGCCGTCTTTTGGGCTCGCGGCGACAGATCAAGCGTCGTTGTGGCATCCCATTCCTTGGCAAGGCTGTCCCAGACCGCGCTCCACACCTGATCCCATTCGTCTGCGTCCGCTGTCAAGGAGCCGAGCAATGTCCTTGTCATTTCCTCCAATTCGGTTCGGGCCTTGTCCAAGAAACGGACTTGGAGCACGCGCAGATCCAATGCTTGACATACCATGAAGAGGTACGACGCCGACATCATGCTCAGTATCTCGACAACCTCCAGCGTATATCGCGCAGATATGAGTGCAAGTGAATTGACCGACTGATTGTGCATCTCAGCGCTCTGCACATGCGTGGACACGGGGTTGGAGAGGAACGCAATCTCCGAATAGTATCCAGCCATCGTGATGTCAATACCTTTACCCATGAATGACACACTTGGATCATCTGCGCACAGATTTGGCGTAAGTCCTCGATTCATTGCAGGGTTCATGATCTCGGTGGTCTGTGCAAACAGCAACTTGCCAACCATGCTGAGGCCTAGCCTGACCTTCTCCATGGCTGAAGTCAACGAGGCCGCTTGAAAATTGCCGCCGTGACGAATGTGGTTGCTGCTCGCATCGACTAGAGGATTATCAGTTGTTGAATTGAGCTCCACGGAGACTTGCTCATTCGCGAGTAGAAGATCTTCGACTTGTGGTCCGATCCACTGTGAAGCCGTTCGGAAAGCATATCGGCTAACTCACGTCAGTCATACATCTCGGATTTGAGTGTGCGATATTGTGCTTACTCTTGGGCTAGACCATCACAATTGACCGGCTTGGTCTCATCGACACCATGCGCTAAGAGAGAACCCTGGAGACAGTCGAGAATGTTTGCAGCCACCTCAATCTGACCTTTGTGGGGCCTAGCCTGGGCGATGAAAGGGTGAAATGACTCTGCAGATCCCCTCATTGCTTCACAGCCCATAGCTGTCATGACCTGAGACAACAGGATCAAATAGCTACACTCGTAAAGCGCCAACGACGCCACGCTTGCCGATGCTGCTGTCCCGTTGAGGAGTCCGAGTCCTTCTTTTGCTCCGAGCACGATGGCAGGCATATCGATCGACCGAAGCGCCTCGTCTGATGAAACCACGCGATATTCTCCGTCGGAACTCTTCATTTGCACAAATATGTCGGGATTACCTTGTAGTGCGCCTGCAAGATACGACAGGGGGATCAAATCACCGCTGTAACCATGGTCAGTAGATTTACTCAACTCATTCTAAGGTCAAGTACGTACCTTGCTGAGATGCTTCCTCGCTTGGGGATGATAGGCGTGATGTCATGGTCGAGAAAGGCAAGAATTGTTTTGATGATCGGCATTGATACCGCGGAATGTCCCCTGATGATTGAGTTAAGCCGAGCAAGCATAAGCCCTCTCGCCCACGCTGTTGGCATTGCTTTGCTCTGAACATCACTTGCTGATCCGCGTAGCGATGCCACACCCGAAATGTCGTGCAATGATAACAGAGCTGAGTTCTGATGTTGTACCAGGCCTTTCTGAAGCAGCCGTAGCGAATTAGTTCTGACATCTGCACTGCCACCGAAGCCAGTGTTCACGCCTGATTCAGTCAGTAAACTATTATCGAGTATATGTGTCGCACTAGAAGCCACTTCATATCCAACTCACCATACACCATCTCCCCATCAGCGAGATGTTGAGATAGAACTTCCACGCTCCGGTTGATGCCGTCGATAACTTGTCCACTGTCGTCAAGTCGAGCCTTTGCAAGTTCCCTGTCGCAAATTAGCCCTGTCGTTGATAGATGTACTACTACTTACTTTGCTACAGCAACCACGTCGACAATTTGCAGAGACTTGCCATCGAGGACCACGTCATGACCAGACTTTCGCAGTGAGAAATGGTCGAAAGAGCTTCGCACAAGGTTCAAATGTGCTTTGGCAGGCGCATATCGCGAAGGAGAGTGCACACGTGTCTGCGGAGGCGTGAGCTCCTGTTGCACGCGTGCCTCGTGGCATTTGCGATCGCCTCGTGGCTCATTCGCTCTTTCTTCTCGTACTTCTTCTTCGGCGACCTCAGTGGCACTGCTCGTAAACATAACCTTGAGGTTGATGGAAGATGGTTCGCGCGACTGCGGTGGTGTTGGCTGCTGCATTATCATGAAGGTCTACCGGTTTCTGGGGTAAGACACTGTCCTTGAGGTTGTTGTGAAAAAGAGTCAGGTCGTGTCTTGACGAAGTCCGAGCAGGGCTTGACAAGTGCAAACAATGCTGAAGAGCCCCGAGAAGCCGCTGCGAACCGAGAATTGTATTGTTCGGGTCAAACCTGGCAAACAGTGACTGACCGTCTGGATCTTGCGTTTCAGCTCGGTCTTTATGTAGATGATCGTTGGGAACGCTCGATGGACGTGGGATGAAGACCAGGCAGGTGCCAAAGACCCGATGTGTACTATTCCTTCCTCTTTAGGGTCCTTTGACAATCGATGGGTGCAGCGACACTTCTGATTTTGGAAGATACAGGAAATGATCGCTCAGCAGATCAATGGCACGACTCGTACTTAAGCGCTGGGTTCGCATATGATGAACAATTCGCGCACTGGTATACACGCGCTTAGTTCCATTCAACATTGCGCAAAAGCATGCGCATCGAAAAGAGCTTGGCGCGGAACGGCACGGCGGTTGATCCTGTAATAATGAAGCGGTCTACCGATGTTGCATGAGATACTTTGGCAGCCGAGCTCCAACAACAGCCGCAGTTGCACTCTTTTGGTGATGAAGCAGCCCATTTCCCGATGGTTGCGGTAGCAGAGATGCTCCCAGATGCGTTCGGAAGTACAATCGCGTTTGAACTTCTCGTGCAACCGTGTTGTAGAGTGCGATCGTCAAAGGCTCAATGCGCCCGAAGCACATGCTTTATCGAAGTACCATGCTGCTGCATGCAGCTAAAGACAGCCCAGGTACACTTCATGAGCTGAAGAACGCACCTGCAGAGATCTCGAACCACAGGAGCTCCTGGTCCCTGAGCGTCGATAAGCGAGCAACGTGGTTAAGCTGAGCCCGCAGCAAGGTCACACGCTCTCAAGGAGCCGTTTCCGTCGTGTCATTGAAGCAGTCAATGCATGTCGAGCTGCACTTGATGTATGCGAGATCTGCACCAAGTCCATGGAAAGGAAGAATTGACGTTTGGAAAGAGCGGTAAGTGCCAGGGTCAACGGCTACTAGTGCATGGACCTGTTTTGAGGATAGTTTCCATGGTGGCGTTGAAGAGCTGTGCGGCGTTCCTCACATGAAGGCATTGATTCTTCCAAGCCCAGCAGCTTCGAGATATTGCAACTATCATCGAATCGTGAGAAGTGATGATTCTGATTTGAGCCTGCACGACAGAGTCTGCCCAAGATTGAGGAAGTAATGCATTGGAAAACCACGTGTTTGATCGGCGGCTGCACGGGCCGATTCCATCTCCGCGTTCAAGGGTCCTCCTCCAACTGCAAAGCTCTGGTCTCTCGGACTACAAGCACTAATGGCAAATACATCAATGATCTATATTGCTTCATCGTATAATGCGATCTGGCCGTCAGGGCTTGCTATGTCCAAGTCTATCTTTCACATACGTCTATATACAGAGGGCAGCGTCAATTAACGCATGGATGTCAAGAAGGAAAAATAGGATTCCAGTGCGTGTTAACGAGCTCTGAAGCCCTAGAAGTGCTTCGATGCGTTTTCGGATCCCACCCAGTATGCGCTTTCTTGCATGACCCTCTTTATTTGCAACGGCCCCTCGGATCGGATCTGATGTATACCTTTCAGAACTTGAACCGGCACGATGACAAGCCATTCACGCACATCTACTTGCTCCAGCTGAGCATCGCAAATCAGAACCAGGACTCTGGCCACACTCAAATGACTAGCTCATCATCTCAGCGCGCTCAGAGTCGCGCTTCCTCTTGGAACGTGGGACGTGGCTCCGCCACTTCGAGTACTGGATGAGCCGCGCTCAGCTCTGCGACCTTGCTCTCACCTAGCTGGTTGAACGTCAGCGCACGAAGCATCTCGATGGTTGCCGAGCACTCTAGATGTGTCTTGGTGTCAACGACATTGAGCATGATCCAGTCCTCGCGAGCGAAGCTATCTGGAACGACTGGCGAGGCAGACGTAGCAGACATCGCCCCTAAGCCGCTTACGATGGTTGTAACGTCTGCGACATGCCAGCTCAGGTTTGTCCGGCAGAGTCGTGCGACTAGAAAAGCTACAACGATGAAGACGAATAGCTCATACTCACTGCTATCAAGCCCGAAGTCAAGGGCAAATCGCATGGCCTGGTGGACTTCCTCGAGTTGAAGTAGACCGCGACTTCTCTACACTCGACGAATTCTTGAAGAGTACCTGACTTGTACGGCATTCTATCGGTGGCATCTGGAAGCTTCATTACGTGGTACCCGGGGCCGCGGACTTTGCCATGAATCAGATACTCCTGCTCGTAGTATGTGAAGAAGAGGCCGTCCTCGTCTAGGTCATTGAGGATCTCACGGCAGTCTGGATCAGCCGTCGCTGAGCCGTACACCTGATGGAAGTCTGAGGCATAGAAGACATCAGTTGGCACTGCTAACCTCTTGATATCGATCACGGCAAGATGAGGCCCTGGCAAATGGTCGAGGTAGTCAAGGGCAACGATCGGCGAGAAGGCGCAGCTTGAGAACTCCGTAGGCTTTGCTCCATACAAGAGATAATCGCCAAGACCATGGAGAAGCTCAGCTGGCGTGAAGTCGGCGACAGAGGAATGTCGTTGAACACTGGAGCCCTCCAGGAAGAGATGCGGCGTGACGCCCTGCTTGTTGTTAAGGCGTGGATCCCCACCTCCAGAGATCTTCGTGAAGCCGCGGAAGAAGAAGCGAGGGTAGAAATTTTGCTGCGCTGCGAGCTGCGCGCACATCGCCGGCGGTAAAGGCATGTTGTCTAGATGATAGCGTTAGGTAAATGTGGGTGTGTTGCCGGACAAGAAGAAAGCAAGGGAGTTGTTCGTGTAATGGCGGTAGCGAGTACAGCTAGGCAGATTTTTATGCAAAGACATCAAATGAGTGATCGAAGTCCAATACCGTCACTAGATGCGGATGGCTTCGGAGACTAGGCTGGACAAGTCATGCTCTGAACGCAAGATTTGAGTGACTGAGTAGACAGCTAGCCTAAGTCCAGAAGCTTGTCACATATGAAATCAGTGACACAACTCGAGAGAAAGGGCACCAACTCATGGGGCAAATCCATCACCACAGGCCAAAATGGCTTCGTTAGCCCAGCTCGAAGTAATTCCGTCTTCCCAGCCCAAAATCACTTCTGCACCCCTACCCGAGCCAGCTTCATCAACCCAGCCTGAGGCAGCTTCATCGGCCCAACCTGAAGCTGTCTTGCCGAGACCCGATTTGCCTAGCTCTCTGCTATCACGGCTCGGCTTTCCCTGATACTCCGGAAAGATGGGATCTGGTTGTGCTTCTTCAAGTTGTGGTGAGGCAACCCTCATGCCTTTGGCCGCGCTGGCGCCGAAGTGTCGGTATGTCAATGCTCGAAGCATCTTGATCGTGTTCTTGCACTCCGTAAGATTGCCTTCCAGGACCACATCAGTCATGATCCAGTCTTGCCTCATGAATGTCCCAGGGATCTTGACACCTGGTGTACTCGATCCGGACTCAGAGGTGGTGGTCTTGTTCGAAAGTCCGTGATAGAGAGTCTCGACATCCTGAGCGTAGAATTCAATCCATGAGAGCAGGGAAACAACGATGAATATGAAGAGTTCTCGCCTCTTGTCGTGCTTCAGTCCAAACGCCATCGCCGTCTCTTTTACTCGGGCAACTTCCTGTTCTGGAATGGGTTTCTGGTCCATCCTCCTCAAGATGCCCTTCGTAAACACGTCGATTGAAACGCTGTAGAACCCATGGCCCGAGATTGGGCCGTGGGCAAGGTACTCCCATTCGCACCACCTGATTTGTTTGGATCCGCTCCTGCAGGATTCCACTGCCCGAGAGATGGCGGGCGTATGGAAGATCTCGACTTTCCGGTCTAACTTTTGAGTGTCGATGACAACAATGTGCGTGCTTTTCCCCGAGTAGTACTTTGCGAAGTCGACGGCTCGGAATGGACTGAGAGCCGAAGAGCTGAATTCAGTGGCAAACTCGTCCATCGTGTCGAGATGGTGGTTCATATGCAACACGAGATCTTTGCAGCCAAAGTCAGCCGTGTCTTGTCGGTTTCTGCCTGCGCCATCCAGGTCCGGGATGGGTGGCTTCAAAAAGGCGTGCGGCGTGATTTTTGAAGTCGTATTGAGGCCCGTAGTACCGCCTCCACTGTTTTCGCTGAACCCGCGGAACAGGAAACGGGGTGTGTGCTTCCGAGCCTCTGCCATGATATCAGTCTCAAGGGGTACAATCAAAGATGGGCACCTCTCACCTTTCAACGCTCCAGCGAGCAACGTATTTTTTCTCGCGTCCTGCGCATCATCATCCTCAGGCTCAGATTGTGATGAAGAGGAGTCATCTCCCAAAGATTCCCAAGTCATCTTGCGCGAAACCGGCGAAGACGATCAAGCCTCCACGCAGGAAGTGGCAGCAAGATGTCGTGCCACGATGTGCGAGGGACTTCGAAGGCACAGCAGCATTTTCAGGATCGTCGCGACGTCAAGGAGAAAAGTCGAAGCGTTGGCCCTTCTCAATTGCAGAGCCGGTCACCAGAAACTTGGCTGCGGATTCTGTCTCCAAATGATGGGCCGTGGCCCAGGCGGCAGCGCAGACTTACTGACAGAATTCCACGAGCTTGACATCCTGGCCGTTCTGTCTTCATCAGTGCGGGAGTTTTCCAGATTGCGGTCATGGCATTGTTGGTGAAGCTGAAGATTGAGTCGTCCACGTTGGGTGCCGATGGTCAGTGGAATAAACAACGATGCCGGTCGCAAGTCAGCGTATCAGAACGAGAACGTCGACCTTAGATCTACCACCGCCTTTCTCCAAGCTCTTCTCCAGAGGCAAGAGAAAGAGTGAAGATGAACAAGTCGAGGAAAGAAGATGATGAATCAAATCTTATATTCCTCACGCTGTAGCTTCGTGCTATTGCAGCCAAGTACTATTCCTATGTTCAATCGGAGCAACGTGTATGCATCGCGTCGAAGTCCATATTACCTCCACCCAACATGCCCGATGTTTTCATGTTTGCCATCAGCAAGACCAGTCCAAACGCCATAACCTTCCCCAACCAAGCCCAGACCCATAACTCGTAACATGGAACTCAAATGGTAAAAGGACTCCAAGCCGACAATGACCCCAGAATATGCATCGATGCTCATGCTAGCAGATGCTTCACAAGAAAAGTTGATAATGCTCAAGAGTCGTACAAAAGAACCAGGACGGGTATCGCGCCGAAAGAAAAGTTATGACAAAGCATGTGATAGACGCTCGCTCGCTCGCTTACAGGAACGTCCTCGCCGTCTCGACCGTATGTGCGGTCTCCATGCTCGGTCTCGGGCTCAAATCAGGAATACTGCTATCCGGACTCCACTGACTCGTCGTCGTACGAACACTGTGGGCGTACTCCGAGAAGCCCGCCTGGCTGGAGAAACTGCTCCGCCGGTCTGATTCGTACCCAGGCGGCTCTGAGCCATCAGTCTTGTAGTCCGGCAGGCTCGATGTTCGAGACAGCGGTGAGGGAGGGTGGTCATCGTCGATGGCGCCGTGATGTGAGGGGTACATGCGTGACGTAGCTGAGGGGATGGCGATCGGTGCAGGCACGTAGCGTGGCGCCGGACGGCGCGACGACGAAGACGAGTATCGTGGTAGCGTGTTCCTGCCTTCCTCTGCTCGGACCAGATCATCTACAGCATCGCGTGTTTGCCGCAACTGCCTGATCTCCTCTTGGATCCTCAGCTGCTGGATTTCGTCCTGCATCGCCCCCTCAAGTATGTGCTCCTGCTGCAGGATAAGAGCTCGCTTCTCTTCATAGTCGCCTTGTCGGTAGCCAGGCTTGCCCCGCTTGCGACCACTCCACCAGTCCCGCCACGACTGCTTCCGTGCAGCACACTTGTACAGGCGTTCTGTAGCTCTTCGCTCGCGCTCTGCGGCACGCTCGGCTCGCTTGCGGTCGGATGTGCAGCATTTGCGGAGGATCTTGAACAGGAAAGCGAGGCCTGTGATGACGGCGATGAACTTGAGGATGATGATGAACATTGAGGGGTCGTGCGCGTCTTGCCATTTCGGCTCTTCGGGCTGCGGCGTGGTCGTGTTCTGAACAGGCGCCTTTTCGTTTGCGGTGGTTATACTGAGTGGACCTCGATAAGGTGGTGGACGCTCCGAGGGACGTGAGTTGTGCACATGGCAGTCCTCTGGCGGCGCAACGCCGTCCGTGTGAATCATGGTTGGCACCTGACCGCCAGCGGAGGCGCTCCAATGAGCGTAAGCTTGATGTGATTCGTGGAAGCGGACGAAGGCGGCGTGGGTAGCGTTGTGGACTCGCTGACCAATGGCCTTGACCACGCACAGGAAGGATTCGCACCTCTTGATCTCTTCTTTCAGGCCTTCAGCAGCTTGTGGGAATTGTGAATTGATGAACTCCTTCTTCTGCGTTATGAGGTTGACGAGCTCGTTGGCTTGAGCCTCAAGTGCCTGGAGCTCTTCTAGCTGCTGTTCAAGGGACAATGGACGCTCTTCGTCGGATGGGCTGTCGGTCGAGACAGGTATGCGAAGGCTTTGTGGTGGATCACGCCAGGTCTCAGAGTCGGGAAGATCACGGGCACTGTACTCAGGTTGTAGCGAGAGACGCAGCAATTCAGGATGCGGGTGTTGTTTGAATGACAGCGTGAAGCCAGTGAGCTTCTGGACCTTCTCCTGGTCAACCTTTTGGAAAGTGAAAGTAAGTAGTTGGCTCCTCGCGCTCTCGTTCTCCTCGCCTCCTTGGTCAGCACCCTGGAGACAATCAGAGGTAACGAAGGCGTTCAATGCATGTCCAGAAGAATTGAGCAGCGCTGAGCCTTGACCGTGGATGCCAGACGACTCCCAGTCCTGGACGAGCGGGATGCCGTTGAGGGAGACGTTATTCACTCCACAGGGCTGGTCAGACGGGAATGCCTCGAAGTTGAATAGCTGGTGGAGTCAATTAGTTCATCGGCTCAGGCACCAGTATTTCCAGCTTTCGATCGAGCCAGATCGGGAAAAGGTACATACAAAAGACTGATTGAGGCTTTCTCCTAGGCCGCCGATGCAGTCGAGGCAAGGTACAAAAAAGGATGCCTGGGCGCTATTCTCGTCTGGATATACATATGCATGGTCAGCCCGCCGCTCAGGTCAAGACGAGCTCAATTCGACGGTGTCTCGAACGAGCCAGATCTTCCGTACCTCTGTAGAGAGACTGGATTGCCCTCCCAATGCTCAGCGAGGGAGCGTCGCTGTCGTCGAAAGCGGATGAAACGGCTGACACAAGGAGAACTGGGAGGAGCCCCAGAACCAAGGTATAGAACACCGCGCAATAATACATGAGGACCGGACGGAGCGGAAAAGTCAAACGTCAGAAAGTAGAAAAGCGGCTCCGTCTGTCGCTCCACAGGCGAAGTGAGCGCGCCGTATCTGTGTCAATTGTGCATCACTTGGTAGACAAGTTGATGTCAAAAGGGCACGAGAGCAACCTGAGGAATCAGATGGAAAAGACACGCGCGGGAGAACGGGTCGCCGCGATGCTGACGCCGGTCAAGGAAGGTCAGAAAGATGCTGCCTGGAGGGCGCACGCCTTGATGGGTCTCCTGGCGCTGCGCGGGGCGGAGTCCTGCCGTGGCTTGATCAGATACGAGCGAGTCATTGGGCAGTTCCATGCGGCTGGTCAAAGCTTTTTGCATAGCGCGCTCAGATCCGAATATGTTTAGCAGCACTCTAGCAAACTATCTACGACAACGACATCATAGTTTCGACTGCGATTGACAAGATGGTGAGTCTGCGCTCATGAACAGAAGTAGCCAATGCGGGGCTCACACAACAGGCGACTGACAAGATGCGCCGCAGCTTCCCCTCGGACTCCTCAACGCCGCCGTAGGGCACCCAATGCTCGTCGAGCTCAAAGACGGCGACACGCTCAACGGGCACCTCCTCTCCTGCGACACGTGGATGAACCTGGTCATGAAGGAGGTCATCCAGACCAGCGCGGAAGGCGACAAGTTCTTCCGGCTGGACGAGGCATACGTGCGGGGCAACAATGTACGTGCTTGCTGTCTCTGAAACCTTGTGGCGGAGGCGCAGTCACCTCGTCATGTTGGCATGGGAAGGAAGGAGCAAAGGGGGCTAACATAAGCGATGTGTATACACAGATCAAGTATATCCGAGTATCGGACGACATTGTCGACACCCTCAAGGAACAGCAGCAGAGAGATCAGGCCAATCGCGCGCAACAAAATCGCGGTGATCACCAGCGAGGTGGAGGATTTGGTGGCCGCGGTGACAGGGGAGGTAGGGGAGGCAGAGGACGCGGCGGAAGAGGTGGTCGAGGCCGTGGGTCATGAGTTGAGTGGAGTTGAGATGAGGCTTGATTGATGACTTCATGATCACACATAGCGAGGCGCCTGGTCACTACCCTGGGCATGGAAAAGTCGTTCTTCGCGGACAAAGATGGCATAAGAAGAGTCATGGGTACGAGGCGGATTCACGTTCGACGAAAGAGAAGCGGACAAGAGGCATGCCTCCGATGAGCGAAGAAGAGGATCATCTCGATTCTACCTATAGGATATACCCGAAAGAGACCCCTACACCATAATCCATACACCTCGCTAGTCCGACCATACTATGTTCATTCTCGCCCAGATACATAAAGCAAATACACCATAGGTGGAGGAATTGCGCACAGAAGAGAAAAGTGGCCGTGACTGCTCCGTAGCTTTGCATGTGGAGAGAATGTACCAAAACGTATGAGAGCAAGCGTAAAGCATGTATCCGCCTGCGAATGAGTAGAGATTGCGTTGTGGTGTCGCATTGAGCAATGATGACGGTCTTTATGTGTACTGGCGCATCGCATCGCGATATCCGGCACCGCCCTTGAGGTCTTCGTCGAAGCTCTCCGTCACAGCAAGGACCTGCCTGATATGCGTCATGTTCAGACAAGACTTGTCCTGCAGCGCCAGAGCCTGAGCGGTGCGGACCATATTCTTGATCTGCACATGAAGTTAGCATATATTCTGAGCGATGAACAGTGGATTGATAGACTTACCTGTCGCCCATTGAGCTTCTTCCTCGCCAGGTAGTCCAGATCATCATTCTTGAACGGCATGACATCCAATCCCTCCTTGACACGAACCTTCTCCAGGAACTCCTTCCAGATCGTCCGGCTCGCTGCGAAGCTCAACTCATTATACTTGAGCGCGACATGGATTCTGCTCTGGAACGCCTCGTCGAACGTCTCCACGCGATTCGTGGTCAAGAACAGGATACCTTGGAAGTACTCGAGCAGACGCAGGAAGATGGAGACAAGCGCATTGCGGTGCACATCCTGTGTCTGGCGCTTCTCAAGGAAGACATCTGCCTCGTCCAGGAGCAAGACTGCGCCCCATGAGTGGGCGATGTCCATGATCTGCTGGAGCATCGACTCGAGACGGCTGCTGTCCGTGCTGAGCTCGCCCATAGAGACCATATACAGTGGTGCGCGCAAATCCTCAGCAATGCCCTCGGCTGTGAGCGTCTTGCCCACACCAGGGGTACCGTGAAGCACGAAGACAAGACCCTTGCCTTTGCCTTGGACCACATCATCGATGGTCTTGCTGCCGTGGAACTTGTGCGCGCTGACGAGGGCTTTGACAACTTGCTTCTTGTTCTCCTCCAGCACAAGCGAGCTGTACGCCTCGTCGTTCCACTCGATCTCGTTCACAGCAGATAAGCTGAACTCCAGCCACGTCTTCTCTTTGAACGCGAAGCCAAGAACGACTGGCGAGGAGATGAGCAGTTCTTCCTCAGAGAAAGACCGTTTCTCCAAATCATTATCGCTCGCAATCTTTTCCAAGTTCTCCTTCTGGATCTCGTGGCCCTCATCATCTACAGGCACGTTGACGAAGTGGAACTTGCCTTTACCATCTTTGATGATCTTCAGCTTTGTCTTCTCTCTGCCCTCCTCGTCGCCATTCTTGTGGCTCTTCTGCTTGCCAATCTGCTGAACCATATCATCGCCAGACTCGTCTCCACTGCCGCAACCACAGCAGCTGTCGTCCTCAGAGCCATCGTCATCATCGTCATCATCATCCTTCTGCCTGACGAGCGAGATGGGGTAGTTGGCATTGATGCGTCGGAACGTCGCAGGGTCGATCATGATACGTCCGTCGATGTGAATCTTCGAGACACCCTTGCGCTTCTTTTGGAAGGCCAGGCCCTTGCAATTGCGATAGTTCTGCCCAGTCATCGTAACGAAACGCTTGCCTCGTTCGATTAGCTGCGTCTTGATCCCTTCAGGATCCTTGTGATACTTCAGAGGATAGACAGCCAGACTGGTGATCTTGCGCGAGCCCTTGAAGGCTTCCACCGTGGATTCGAAATCGCCCAGTCCAAAATTTTTGCCATCATACTCCAGATAGCGGCCCTCAATGCTGTACCATTCGCCCTTGATGAATGAGCTCTCCTTGATAGCGCGGTCAACCTTGAAGCATCTAGGATTGTCGTGGTCTCCGTAAGTGCTCGTATATGCGAGTGAATTGGGCTTGAAAAGTGCCCACAGGAGATCGAATGTGATGTTGCCGGCTTCTAGGAGTGGGTAGAGAGTGTTCTTGGTCTCCTCGTAGTCCTCATCCAAGAATTGCACAAGCAGCTTGGTGTGCTTTGCCATGATCTTGATGTTCTTCTTCGCCTTTCTCTTTTTCTCCTTCTTTAGACGACTCTTGAGCGTCTTCTTGTAGAATGTGCGTAGCTCCTCGAGGAAGTTGAAGAGCATGTTGGGATCGATACTTGGCTGCTCAGCCTCCAGAGTCTCGCCCTGGACATCTTTCAAGACTTCCATCAAGACCTCCTTGAGCTGCTTGGACTTGATGTCCACCGTTGTGCGAGTGTAGTGTCCATCCCAATCGTGCTGCCTCTTGACCAGGAAGGAGTACTCATCGAACTCGTCCACGTTCTCCTCCAGCTCCTCCGTGATCTTCCAGCAGTGCATGTTATTGTCCCACACATGGTTGACGCGCTTGAACTCGCTGATTGTGCCCTTCTTCTGCATCTTCTGCTTCTTGTCCTTTCGTCGCTTCTTCGACCGCTTCTTGCCTGAAGGTGGAGCTGGTGCAGATACTGCGGATGACCGTCGCAGCATGTGGTTGAGGCCTAGTTGAGTAGCGAGCGCAACGAGGGTCTGCTCAGGCGTGACAGAGAGCGTGTCAGCTAGTGGATCGTCTTCGACCGCAACTTCGGCTTCCGAGTCGGAGTCTTCTGAGCTCGATGAGAGATCTCGTGCCTTGCGTGCCTTTCTCCTCTTCTTGTGCTTCTTGCGCTTGACTTCTTCTTCAGAAGAGGACGATGAGGACGAAGATGACGAGCTAGACGAGCTTGATGAAGATGAAGAGCTGCTAGCGTCTGACTCCTCACTCTCGCTCTCTGACGAGCTGTACTTGGCTGCCTTCTTACTCTTCTTGCTCTTCTTCGTAACCTTCTTAGGCTTCACTTTCCGGCTAGCCTTCTTACGTCTGCTCTTGCGATCATTGTCTGAGCTCTCGTCATCGCTCGAGTCCACTCCCGATGCGCTATCGGACTCATCGTCGGCTTCTGATGCATCGTCGTCGCTGTCTTTCGCCTTCTTCGACTTCTTCGCAGCCTTCTTGCTCTTCGCCTTGGAGTTCCGTAAGCACTTGCTCTTTGCTTTGCTCTTGGCATCTGTGCTGCCGGATTGCTCTTGCATTGTAACGTCGCCGGCCAGGGTAGCGCTATCAGGTGTGTTCTGCGCCAGATCAACCTCTTGTTTCTGCTCGTCACCAATATCTTCCCGATCCATCGTTGCCATCATGTGCGTGCGAATGGTATAAGGGCACAAGTTGCAACAGCTGAAGAGAAGGGTAGACTTCCGCTGTTGCGTCGTACGGTGGCGATCGCCTTGCGCTCGTGTATTTGTACTTTTCGGTTGTAGCACTCCAGCACAAAGGCTACAAAAGGCAAGCTACCTCGCTGAGGTTTCACATCAAAGGCTAGAGTCGGATTGCCCGAATGACAGCTGGCGGTCAGTGTCAGTAGACAAGGCGCAGCAGCAAACGCAGGCGGAGATGGCGATGGTGGATGCGAACGGGTTCTGGGCGAAGAGCAGTTGAAGGATGTCGGTGGGCACAGGATTGGTTCATATAGCGATTATTTGACAAGACGAGAGCCACATCATCCTTCTCAGCTGCAGGCAGACATGCGAATGACTATTGCAGCTCACCCTCGCGGGCTTCTTAGCGTCATCGCCGGTGAATGAGTTGTGGAGCACTAGACAGCTGCGGCGATGGATTCGAGCATGGTCTCCCCCACAAGAAACAGGGTTCAGTGTTGCCTTGCGGGAGCTATCAGAAGGCTGAGTTGCCTCTAACGTTCTTCATTCTGACACCGCAACAATTTAAACAGCAATCTTCAATCGTCATTTTCGACGTGCTATCGTTCTTCAGCTCACAGATGAAAGTTCTTCACGATCGAGCGAGTTGGCGCGCATGTGGCTATCCACACCGGTGAACACCTTATGCACAAATGCGTGGTTCACACCCACTGAGCCGGGATTCTCACCCATTGGACGTGTCCAAGTCATCGTGGCTCTGAGACCAAGTTCCAGATCCGGTTATGTTATGAGCCGACTGCTGTTGTGTAACCTGCCTGTCGCTACATCTGACCATGCGAACGCTGGTAAGGCGCAAAATACGTGGACTATCAGCTTTACACAGGACTACTTGCCTGGCCGAAGTCATACCCATGGACGTACCATCCTCATCGCAATGCCATTTGTGAAAGAGGACAATCACCTTCACAACTCATTACTGTGCTTGGCCGCATGCAAGAACTAGCAAGTTCCTCAACCATACTGCGCTGGAGTTCACGATAGAATCCACTCCGGCTTCATCAGCCGGGCTCCCCGGAGCTGGTTCCTGCATGCAAATGCAGCTTTATCACACGGTGGACAGCGATGATCGCAAAAGCATCGTGACGGTTTCTCGGTTCGTGCCGAGCTGCCGTCCAACATGAATTGTAACGACTGTGTGAAGAGCTCATTGTGACTACAGTGTGAAGATATATCGAAGTCCATAAGTTCGCATCCGGCATTGGTGCAGCGTATCTACCGAACACGAGCCAACCCCATGAACTTGGTCTGCTCGATACAATGTCTATTACTACGACAGGACATGTTTCAAGACCGCGTGTAGTCGCAGAGTAGCCAAATTGACCATAATCTTATGAGTTTGATTTCATCGCAGAGAGATGCGATTTAATCCTTTACTCATCCGCCGAGGCCTAATGCTAGCTCCAAGACTACCCCATCCAAGACCTAGTTCATCACTGATGAACCCTTTATGTGCCACCGGCTCCCATAATGCCACCGGCACATTATTAGTCTTTATCACATTTCTGGACATACTCGGAAACGAATGCATTCATTCATACCAACCACAGTCGCTATGGACCGCTACCCAAAGACAGGCATTCTGGTGGAAGCCGAAGAATTCGATGACTATGGCGGATGGATCATGGACTCACAGTTTGATCTGGAAATGGGGTCGCCATATTTACTCGCCCATGGCAATGGCATTCCAGTCAAGGACGCCAACACGACAATCAATGTTCCAGATACTAGCGAGTACAATGTGTGGGTTCGCAGCAAAGATTGGGTACCAGGTCATCATCCGGGCCGGTTCACGCTGGCCATAAACACGGCCGAGTTGGAGGCAGTGTTCGGTGCGAATGATTGCGACTGGTCGTGGGAGTTCGCTGGAAAGAAGCACCTGTCTGCCGGAAAGACACATCTGCGACTTCATGATTTGACTGGATTTGGTGGTCGATGCGATGCTATTCTCTTGACTCAGGAACATGATGTCGCACCGCCTAACGAAGTTAACGAGATATCAAGAGCTTGGAGAAGGAAGCTCCGTGGACTTCCTGACACACCTGTCGATGCAGGATCTTTCGATGTTGTGGTCGTTGGTGGTGGGATACCCGGATGTGTGGCTGCTCTTGTGTCCGCCCGTCTTGGGAACCGAGTGGCCTTGATTCATGATCGACCGGTGTTCGGCGGGAATGCCAGCGTCGAGATTGGCCTCAGTCCGCGTGGCACCGTGTCAGCGATCACAGACGAGGTCTACCAGCGACATGCCAATGGCGATCTAAAGGTACGGCAATTGCTCGAGGCGGAGCCGAATGCGCAAATATACCTCAATCACACGGTTTACAGTGCCGAAAAGAATGGGTCGAGGATCATCTCGATAGATGCACGAGAAGCACGAACGGGGCGAGAGCATCGCTTCACCGCCCCAAACTGCATCGACTGCTCAGGCAAGGCGATCTTAGGTCTTCTGGTCGGTGCTGGGACTCTTTACGGACAAGAAGCGCAAGCAGAGTACGGAGAATGCTTGGCGCCAAAACAGAGAGACAACATGCACCACGGAAATACGGTCTTCTTCAAGACACGCAGGGCCGAAACACCAAGTACATTTCCGGATGTGCCGTGGGCGCAAGAAGTCGCCAAAGATTATGCTGATCTAGGCGGTCAGCTACAGAAGCCAGGGACAGAGAACGGACCCGGTCCAAAGATTGCAAGCAAGAAAGCAGTGGCGCCTGGACAGAACGTCAAAAGGAGAATGACACAACCTCTGACGCATTACTGGGAGTATGGTCAGAACCTTGACCCTTACACTCAAGGCGAGCACATCCGCGATCACTTGCTGCAAGCCATCTACGGCACATTCTCGAACGTCAAGAAAAGCGACCCTGAGCAGTACGCCAACTTGGTCCTTGATCACGTGGCATTCGTCGCAGGACAAGGCCAATTCCGCAGATACAAAGGCGACTATGTTCTGAGTGAAACGGATGTCCGAACACATCGGCAGTTTCCAGACGCCGTTGTTCAGAACCGAGGTGCGTTCTGCCTCCACTACGGTGGACACCAGAAGTACGATTTCCGCCTGTCCGACTGGGTCTGGGACGAGCGCGACGGCAAGGACTACGACATCCCATTCCGGTGCTTGTATTCTGTCAACATCGACAATCTGATGATGGCTGGCAAGCACATGAGCGCTACGCACGTTGCAGGATCGAACACGAAGTTCATGGGCAACGGCGCCGAGCATGCGATCGCCACGGCGGCGGCTGCACATCTGTGTCGCAAGTATCGATGTGACCCTAGAGATCTTGTCAGATCACGTATGGACGAATTGCGAGCATTGGCTGGCCACATCAGCGATACAGGAGATTGCCATGTGCCGAGCAAGCTATGATACTGAGGTCAACTATTGCCTGAGCTCGAATCTTGCGGACTTGGTTCCCTTGAGCTCATGATCGCGCTACGCATAGTTGTCTGAATACTGCAAGTCCACCATTCAGAGGAATCGATTGCAATCGACGTTTCATTCAGAGGAGTCGATTGCAGCGGACATTTAGTTTCATTGACGAATTAACTAGCGCTTATCTTGACTCTCACAGCCCCGCCGCCTCCATGATCGCATTTGCCGTTTCTACTGGCTTGCTCAGGAAAGGACTATGACCTGCGTCTATTGTTTGCGTGTGGATACCGATACCCTTCGCAACGTCTTCCACCATCTCCTTTTGGTACGATATCGGAATTGCTTCATCTTTGAGACAGTACAAATATGTGCTTGGAATTGTCCTCCACGCCGCATTCGTTATCGGAGAGAAAAAGCTCTTATAACTATGTGGCTGGAGCTTTGACATCCATTTCTGAGCCTCATCATCGCTCATGTCGTTGTAGAAGGTCCCGCGTGGACTCTTCGTGGTGATGATCGATTGTGTTGCATCAACGTCCACCCATGGGAGGTCGGATCCACCAGATGCGTCGAAGAGAGACGTTCCTTCGGGGATCAAGAAGGAGCAACAGAAGAACATATGGCTGACACCACCTCGAAGACCATTCTTCTCTTTAGAGGCAACATCGAGGCCTTTCACCGCCTCGCTGGCAGGCACTCCTCCGTATGAGTGTGCCACTAGGACAACCCGTTGTCCCTTCTCTGCTTCGGTCTGTACCGCATGGCGAATCTTGGCCACATCGTCGGAGAAGTCTTCCAGTGGAGGATTCGCGCCGACAGAGGGCAGATCCACGAAGCAGGTGCGATAGCCGGATCGCTGCAAGATTTCTCCCACGTCGTTGAAGACTGAGGCTTCATGCCATGCCCCTGGCACGAAAAGAATTGTCGTGGAAGATGGCATCGCTGCTGATGTTCAAAGACATAGATGACAGCAGTACATGAATGTGATTGAGTAGACACACACAAGATAAGTGTGAATCTTTCATGCACACTACGTGAACACGGAGTCTAATTGCGCTTATTGAGCTCGGGACTGCACCGGATGCCCTCTGTCGATTTGGATGGCAACATCACGGACGGTGGCTCTTACGCGTCAATATTCGGTTCTATGGGTGGTCCAAGCCTTCAAGATAGAGTGGCCGACTCCTCAGGCACACCATGACCTTGGAAACCCGCACTGGATCTTCTTGAGACATTCTTTTCGCTTCTCCCGTTCACACAGAGCCACTTCCGACATCCCTGCATTGTCCGAGATCCCTGCTCAGCCTTGCAGCACTTCCGATCAGGGACATTGTAACCTAAAGAATTCGAGTATGAGTTGCTCTGAATCTCCTTGAGTGTCGTGAAGACTATCTCAACACAAAAATCAATTCTCATGTCACATCTCAAGATCCTTGCCGCAGGCCTGGCTGTCTGCAGCACGTGTCGCGATGTGTATGCGTATCCGCAGCAAAACTTCTTGAGCACATCAAATACGAAGTTGGAGTCTATTTCGCAGCCACCAATATTCCGAGAAAATTCAATCTATCGTCCATCGCAAGGCACTTGGGAAACTCAGGATGCCGCATCCGAGGAACCTGGGTACCATTTGTTCGACAATTTTGGGAAGGACTCGCCCATGCCTGGAATCGCGACGTTCGCTCACACCAATTGGACCAATTGCAGATTGGCTGAGAATGATGAGTCTTTCGACATCGGTATCGTGGGTATGCCTTTCGATCTTGGCGTAAGCTACCGGCCAGGCCAGCGGTTCGGACCAATCTATACCCGCACTGCTTCGCAGAGGATGGGCCCGTCCATGTCATACAGGTACGGATGAGAGCGTACCCTGATAACAATGCATTGCTAATGGCAACAGCATCGCGCATGGAATGGTCAACCCCTTCTTAGATTGGGCGACCGTCGTCGATTGCGGAGATATCCCCAACTCCGTGTTCGACAAATACGAAGCGGTTCAGGATCTCGGTATTGGACTGCACCAAATGGCGTCCCGGAGATCCAAGAACAGCGAGAAAGGAGACAAGGTTCGCCTGATCACTCTAGGAGGAGATCACACCATTAGTAAGTGACAAAGTCCGTAACCAAGAGTGAGCTGCTGATTGTCCATCGCAACAGCTTTGCCCTCATTGCGTGCCTTATACAAAGTCTGGGGTGAAGTCGCTGTCATCCACTTCGACTCTCACCTTGACACCTGGAATCCGAAGCAATGGGGCGGCGGCATCAACAAGTACGACGAAATCACTCACGGTACTTTGCTTCACTTCGCCCACGAGGAGGGTATTCTGAAGAATGATTCGAGCATCCACGTTGGAAACAGAGCAGTCCTTTTCGACAGAACAGAAGACCTTCGGCACGACGCGGAGTGCGGATTCCAGTCTATCATGGCGACAGACATCGACACATACGGTATCGACGAGATCGTGCGAAGGATCTTGCGTAGAGTAGGCGATAACTTGGTCTATGTCACAATCGACATCGACGTTCTCGATCCTGGTAAGTGATCCTAGGTCCAAAAATAGATGCGCCTAACAGATGATAGCATATGCACCCGCAACTGGAGTGACAGAGATTGGAGGATGGTCGACTCGTGAACTGCTTGCTGTGATCCGAGGCTTGAGCAGAGGAGGCGTGAAGATCATCGGGGCTGATATTGCTGAGCTTTCACCAATCTATGATGATCCTTCTCAGACTACTGCTACAGCTGTGGCGCAACTTACGTTTGAGCTGTTGCAGTGGATGGTCGCTGTACCGGTCAGTTCACTGTAATTGCTGTAGCATAACCGTCAACAAGGCCCAACTCGCCCCATGTCCAGAATGCATTCGTAATCACTTTAGATCTCGTTGATCCTCGCCAGACGTTGCGTGCATATTCTTTGAGGCTGATCCCAGGCTTTGGTTCATGAAATGTGAGAGAAACGAGTCAATGCAGCGAGAACACTTAAGCATAGGGATGACGCGAACACATAGCCATGGCGAAATTCTGATAAAGGCTGTTGGACTGGGGAATTGGGAGGGTGAGGGCTAGTGAAGGTAACAGAGCGTTGATGCCTCAGGCAGAAATTTGATCCGATCCCGTTCAACTTGGCTCACAACTGCACGCCGCCAGAGAACAACCACATTGTGAAGCCTTGTTCATCGATTTATGGCACAAGCGCCCGAAGACGTGCGAACTGCAGCCTTCGTCTGGCGATGACCGGCTCCGCGCCCGTGGCTCGCAGCCGCTCTCAGAAAATCCAGAGAGAACGCCATCTCATCCGGATGAAGTGCTATCTTGCCACTTGATCCTCCCTTCGTCTTCGACCTCGCTGTTCGCGTATACAAGCATTGCGTCGTTCGGCTCTTCAAATTTGAGGATCGAACGCGACAGCTTCGATCTCGATAAGCATTTCTGGGAAAGCCAATTTCTCCACTCCAACCGCTGTCCATATTGGCCTTCTCTCAAGTGGAAAGTAGCGCTCGAGGTTTTCTCTCATGCATCGTAATGCTTCCCTCTCAAGAGCAGGATGATAAGACGTCATGCGAAACACTTGTGAGATGCCTTTGCCTCCTACCTCCTTGAGGACGAAGTCAATATTCTTGAAAGCTTGGTCGATTTGTGCTTTCACATCTGTTGGGAATGGGAACGTGGGCGGCGAGCTCGTCGGATCCCAAGCACCTGAGAGACTAGTTAATCACTAGTCCTTGACCTTCTTGTCTCGCAAATTCTGCTCACCTTGCCCAGATATCTCGATTCGATCTCCGACGCGAACAGCCTGGTTGTAGCCGTAGTGCTCCAGTGCATGTTTTCCATAACCTTCGCCTCCATAATACCGTACATTGCCGTCCGCCATGGAGATGAATAGAGGATGCGACTCCGCTGCGATTTCCTATCGATTGCTGGAAAATGCTTCAACACTCTGGAGTTGCGACGGGATCAGAATGGCATTGAGCGTGCACAGTAGTTTGCACAGAGAGACTACCGATTTATGCATGAGCTCGGTTCAGACTTGAACATATGTCTGCTGTGCTGCATAGTGCCTGGCAAGCATATGCGCCGGCGCTGGAAGACTGAGGAACTCCGAGAGTGAACTTCCAGCGCACGGAAAGCCCGAGCACTTCCGATTGACCCCTGGAGTGCTTTTGTGGAGACTTTCGGGCAATGCAGATGCACTTCTTTCATGCCACTCGATGCTCATCTTGCCCACACAGCCGCGGAAAAGATTTTCGAGCTTCGCATATAGAAATGACAATCTTTGAAGCATTCGGACACAGCTTTTTGGGGCTCGATGGCATCAAAGACAGCCCCACAAGTCTCCATGTCGGTATCGACCGACCCAACTCCAGCAATTACTCCATTGTTGACTTCTATTGGTCAAATGCTTCAAAGGAAGATCTGTGTAATTCCTCATCACGACAGTCCACGTGCTTACACCCGGCGAATAAAGTGGACAATCACCGGCGTCATCGCGATCGCGGCAGCGACGGCTCCAATGGGCGCATCGATATTTTATCGTGGGTTGCATTACTTGTGTTAAACTTCGCATACTGATAGAGGACGTCTAGCGGCAATTCCAGACATGTCAGCCAACCTGAACGCATCTCCCACGATGGTCACACTGTCCATCGCCCTATACCTGCTCTCGTCATCAATATTCCCGCTGTGGTGGTCATCACTCTCGGAATCCATAGGCAGACGCAAAATCTTCATGCTCTCGTTCACCATGAACGTGGTTTTCACGGTTGCAGGTGCATTGAGCACCAACATTGTCGCGCTCAGCATCCTCCGACTGTTTTCTGGTGGTGGAGCCGCCTCCGCGCAGGCTGTCGGAGCTGGAACGGTTGCTGACCTATGGAAACCCGAGGAGAGAGGCCATGCAATGAGCTTGTTCTATCTGGGACCATTGGTTGGTCCGCTATTCTTGCCATTGGTTGGAGGTGCTCTGACCGAGCAATTTGGCTGGCGCAGTATCATGTGGTTCCTGACTGGCTGGGGTGTTTTGGTGCTTGTTCTCATTGCGGTCTTACTTCCGGAGACCTTGCATTCAAGAGACATCAACAGCACCAGCGTAGCTGTCACGGATGCACCCGATACCGCGCACGAGCAGCCTCCATTACGCTTCTACACCAGAGCATTCCTTGTGTTCCGCGAGTGCATTGTGGATCCTCTACTGTCCATCACCCAGCTACGATCTCCTGCTATAGCGATCGTCATCCTAAATGCCTCATTGGCGTTTGGATCATCATATGTGCTCAACATTTCGATGCAATCTGCATTCTCGAAAAGCCCATACAGCTTCTTCCCAACGATCATAGGCCTGCTTTTCATTCCATACTCGGTGGGATTTATAATAGCCTCTGTCTTGGGAGGTCGTTGGACGGATCGGATCATGATCCGATCAGCGATGCAGTCTGGCCGACAGGACGCTGATGGCAACACCGTATGCCTTCCAGAGGACCGTCTGGGTGTGAACTTGTACATCTCCTTTGCACTCTATCCGGCTGCTCTGACTGCATATGGCTGGACTGTACAAGTGGGCATATATTGGGTAGTGCCATCAATCACAACCCTACTTTTCGGCGCCGCTGTTATGCTGGTCTTCAGTACGAGTACGACGATGCTCACAGAATTCATGCCCCGTCGAAGCAGCGTCGGCGTAGCTCTCAACAACTTCGTCAGAAATATCTTCAGCTGTGTTGGCACTGTTACTGCGGAGCCTTGGATTGAAAGTGTGGGGCACGGATGGGTTATGACCACTTTGGGCGGCTTGACCTGCTTCGTCGGACTGAGCAGTATGTGGCTGTTGAAGAGAAGAGGTCCAGAATGGAGAGAGAAAATGAACTAAAGAGCCCTATGAAAGCTTGTCTCATGTTCCATGTCCTCACTGCCTCTGGTTGCTTGCGACGTGTGAACTTTAGCCCCTTAGTTCTCATTGATCACGAGAGGACCTGCAAATTCCGCGATCTTCCACTCTGCGTCTCAATAATGCCATCAGTACCTTAGCGAGGCAGCGCCTGCCATCTCTCATGTCATCTGTGAGCTCGGACCATAATGCTACTCCAAGGACTAGCAAGGATCTCGGAGACTCAAGTGGGGCTTCTTCCGATCCGAATTCCACAGTCTGCAGATTGCTGATCGCAACATGCACAGGCAATCTTCGTGCGCTCGCTGGAAAGCCCGACTTCATCGGAGTCCATTGGCAAAGGCGGTGATTCTGATTGCCAGTGGATCTCAGTATACGGAACCTGGAATGCGGACCACGCATTTGGCAATATGCCGGCTCCTTCATCATGCAAAGCGAGTAATATGACACATTGGCCTAAACTCAACATTGCCGACATGATAGAATTGGCAGTCAACTTCTGGATTTGATTTCACTTCCTGCAATTGTAGAGAAGCTAATCATGGACATCACTGCTGCGAACAGCTGGTCTTACAGCCCGTCTCAAGTACAACATGAGGTGTCTGAGGAAACATGCCTACTGAATGAAGGCCCAGGCGCCGCGAAAGGTATGCAAGCTCTACTGATCATTTTTCAATGCTAAGCAGACAATCACAGAATCTGCATATGCCATTCGCAGGAAGGAGGAAGTAAAGATACTGGTGAGGAATTGTGGACCGCTCATCATTGCCGGCCTGCTACAACAATCTTTTGGTCTCATCAATATCTTCTCAGTCGGACATCTGGGTCAGACCGAGCTTGGAGCCAGTGCGAGCATCACGAATCTGCAGCATAGTCCGCACACTCACACTTCCCAGTCTCTCTTGCGATCATGACGGCCAATATCACGGGTGTAGCCGTTTATCAGGGCATGGTCACAGCCTTGGATACATTATGTGCCCAAAGCTTTGGCTCAGGTCGAAAAGACCTTGTTGGGCTATACTTCCAACGCATGGTCGTCCTCTTGTGGGTCCTGACACTGCCTATTGTTCTTTTGTGGTGGCATGCCGGCACGATATTGACTTATCTGGTGCCTGACAAAGCGATAGCGGAGCTCGCAGGGTCATACTTGCGGATTCTCATCTTGGGCCTGCCAGGACTCGTGCTTTTTGAAGCGGAGAAGCGATTCGTCCAAGCACAAGGCATATTTCACGCTACGACCTGCGTCCTCGCAGTGCTCACTCCGCTGCATGCGCTCGTCAATTGGCTTCTAGTCTGGAAGTTGGGCTTTGGATTCTCGGGCGCAGCTCTTTCCATGGCCATAACAAACAACCTACTTCCATCGTGCTTGGCCCTATTTGTGCTCTTCGTTGATGGACGGGAGTGCTGGAATGGTTTCACGCTCGAAGCCTGGGCCGATTGGCTGGAGATCCTGTCACTAGCGGTGCCCGGTACATTGATGCTTTTGACCGAGTACTTGGCTTTCGAAGTACTAACTCTGGCGGCGTCGCATTTCTCAGTCACGCAATTGGCCGCGCAGAGCATTATTAGTCCACTCGTTGCACTAACTTTACAACTTCCGCTCGCGATATCAATAGCCTCGTCGACCCGAATCGCAAACTTCATTGGTGCCGCTCTTCCTGATCGCGCAAGGATGTCTGCACTGGTGAGATTAAGCATATCACCTTCCTGAACTCCTTCCTTACTAAGGCTGAGTAGGTTGCCCTGGCGGGCGCATGCATCATCGGCGCGTGCAATTTCAGCGCGATTGCCCTGCTTGGTCCAGCCTTTGCTCGTTTACTCACCAACGACCACGATGTCGTCAGAGAAGTGATCAGAGTCTTGCCTGTCATTGCTGTATTCCAGTTCTCCGATTCGGTGGCCACGACATTGAACGGAATGATACGCGGTCTCGGACGACAAGCGACTGGAGGCGGCATTACGCTCTTCTGCTACTACGGTGTGGCATTGCCGACCAGCTTTGCGTTCGGATTTCTGCTTCATATGCAGCTCGTTGGGCTTTGGACGGGCATCGCTATTGCACTAAGCTTGTAGGCGTCAGCTCTACTATGGGCAACACATCAGCTGACGGAGTACAGGCATACTATAATCGCGGGGGCATATATATACTCAACATCTTGGGATGCATCAGTGAGCAGGGCTCAAGAAAGGGCCGCAAAGAATGTCGTGTGAAGAGTACGAAGGTCAGATAGAATTGTTCACTCGAGCACACTGGACCTAGCTAAAGGGCGCGTGAATTGGTCCGCTTTTGCAAATGACAGGGGTAATGCACCCACTCAATTGCATCTGCATAAAGCTACTAGTTGACAACAGATCTCCTGGAGCGCTGCGACTGATTTGTTCGTTGCGGCAAACATCGACAAGCCTTGTGCAACATCATGAAGCAGTTGGAAATCTTGCGCTTTTGATGACTGGATCGTGTGAACAAACAGCATGAAAAACGGACAGAGCGAGTACGAAAGGATTACCCTGGTCGAGGTTAGTTCAGCGGCATGGAGATTACTTCGATTCAGAGGGACGTACCAATTAAACGAGTGGCAGTATGCATTGCGTCCCAGCCGGATGTTCAGACCGTGGTGCTCCATCTCTTTCAGCTTGTTCAATGATCGCCTGGCGTTCTCGAGGCCATCTTCCTTGATGTACTCATCGGTCAGGAAGTCTTTGTGCATTCGGATAATTGCACTAGACAACATGAAGTAGACAAAGTCTATGCCTAGCCATTCACCTTGCAAGAGGCCTTCTTGCTCGTAGGTGGGATGTCTCCGAAACTAAAATGGATCAGCTGCAATACAAACTGCATTCTCTATTGTACGGACCATTCGAATTTTCTCCCTGATGCTCCTCATCCGCTGCTGAAGACTCTGGACCAATTCTGTACTAACTTCACCATGATGAGATTGTGGTGTCCTAACATTTCGAGATATAGTGTCCTGGACTTTGGCGAACTCCAGGTAAATGTTCAGAATCGGCGCACTGGGCATGTCGATCGTAGGAGGTAGCAACAAGCTGGTATTTACTTCCATTTCTGGCAGGATGGCTTGCCGATGCAAGACCATGGACAGGGCTTTGTCCAGGATGTAGCAGTGTCCAAGACTATGGCGCACCTCAAAAGATTCTTCTTTCGATGCACTCAAGGCCAGCCGCGCGAAGTATTGACCGCCCAGCAACGTACACACCATACAAGCAGCAGCACTTAGCTGCATGCATTCATCTATGTCTCCAGCCATCTGAAAGATCATAGCTCCTGCAAGAAGTGCCTGCAGAAGAGTCAGGCTTGGTGGGTCTAGTACGCTCACTCTCCGTAGAGCATTCATTGCATTTGTGCGATATTTCCGTTGCAAATGGTCCATTCGTCTTCGGATGGAGGATGCGCCACTTTCAGTCTCAAGACCGACAGCGAAGGTGAGTGCATAGAAATTGACAAGAACGATGAACTGAGCCAGCTTGTCACTGGGCACCGTCTTTCTGCGTAATGCTGTTGCCATACGCTCAAAGGTGCTCGATGATATGATAGACGCGAGCTCAGAGTGGAAACCAGCAGTAACTGTTTGAGACCCTTGGTAACGTCAGCAACTTTGTGAGTCTAATAAAACCTTGGAAGAGGTTTACCGGCCAGAAGCAAGCACATGGCATCCTCGGAAGGGTACATGTCTGCGTCGTGGAGATCTATCTCAGCTAGCAGATCGTTGGTTGCGATGCTTTCCGGACTCGCTGATGGAAACTTGACGCATGCTTCTAATGCACTTTCGAGGACGCTTCGAGTCTCATCGGTCAAAGCGAAATTCTTGTCAAGTTCAGCTTGAAAAAATGCACGCGCTTCGAAAATAGCAGCGACGCCGATTCTCATTGAATTTGGATCATCCTCAACGTCAGGGTGCGCCGCACTGCTTGCATGATCGTGCTCGGCGGCTGTATCGATAGGACCGACCACTGAAGCTGGATTGTAGTGTCGCTCAGCGACCAGGCCAACATAATCCACCACATTCGCCCAGGACTCATTGCATTCGTCTTGGAATGCAGGAAACTCTAAATGCTCGAATGCATTCACTGGATCAAGTGGAAGCTCATTTGGTTCTACTCCAAAGCCTGCATCGAAGAAACCATGGCGCACGTTTGAATCATCGGTATGACGATGTAGTTGCAGCGTGCTTTGTGTTGAACTCGGTCGCTGCGGTCGGGCTTGGGATCTCTCGCGTCCGGTCTTCCTAATTGACCTCGCGCGGATACAATGGCTAGAGGATTCCACACATCGCTCACAAGGATCCCGTCGGTCGCATTTCACCTGTAGATATCTTCGTCAGCTTTTCCAGAGAGAACCTGTTTCATTCCGAGGCTGGTTGAAGCCATACCTTCCGACGGTGACACAAATCGCACTTTCCAGATAATCACATTAGACGATGCACAGGCTGTACTTCGGAAAGTCCGGTTTGTGGCTTACAGCGACCAGCATCATCACAAAGTGAATTGTGATCTACCGTTCAAAACGTGAGATGAATGCGCTCGCGCAAGAGCACTCTGCCACTGGACTTCGAGCTGTCGAACGCACGGAAAGTCATCAGCGAGTGTGGAAGGAGATTAGTGGTTGGAGTCGAGGAGTGGACTGCTGGTCGAACACGGATGAGCTTCCGCATCATGCGCTTGTGCCGAGCCAGGGTCCATGGTGCTATTTCTCCTTATCTTCTGCTCGGATCATTCTTTCAGCTCGGCGGACATGAATCTCGTATCATTCTTTATCGTGAGATGCCTTGAATCGTACTATCGCCTCCATGTCTTGGAGACCATACATCGTCAATAGCAAAGTGGTCCTAGAAGACCCAATAAAGATGTCGCGACCAAGTATATGTGCTGGAACACTCCACACTCCTTCAGACTACAGTCGGTGAATACGCACCTCATTCTAATTTTCCGATCACTTTCAACCATTGAACGAGGTCAGATGGCGACCTCCGAAAAGGAACCTTACGTTCAGAGTGATGTTGGTGTGGACGTTGAGCAGAGCACATTCACTCATGCCCAAGATGGCTTCATGAGGGGTTACGGAACCTGGACTTTTGCAGCACAAGCAGTGGTCTTGCCGGGCTCGTGGGCTTTTGCTGCGACTGCGCTTACAATTGCGATCTTTGGAGGCGGGGCTCCTGTCGCCATCTGGGGAACGATCTGCATCGCTGTCTGTCTAGCCATCGTCATGGCATGTCTTGCTGAATTTGGATCTGCTTTTCCCTCCGCTGCTGGTTGCACGTATATTGCATACCGACTAGCAGGACCTGAATGGGGTCAATTCTGCGTATGTATCCCACCAGAACTACTAAGCCGAGTCCGACCTGACCATCATTACAGGGATATATGACTGGAGCCATGCACTGCCTGGGTGGTGTGTTCTCGCCTCCAGCATTTCTGATCGTCCTCTCGCAGCTCATCCTGACTTGCGCCTCTATATTCCATGAGGATTACGAGGCACAGCGCTGGCATGTCTTCCTAGTCTATCAATTCTGGAATTTCACCGCGCTGGCAGTCCTCCTGTATGGAAGTCGGATTCTGCCTTTGCTGAGCTCTATAGCAGGTAAGAAGCTGTTTTCAAGTCCCAAGCGAGCAGAGTTGCTGATTGAACGAATAGTGGTTTTCTTGACTACTGGACTCTTTCTGACTGTTGGCCTCCTCGTTGGATTTGCATCTGAAAAAGCGGAAGCCCAGTGAGCTCGAATTCAAGACCCTGTGGCTATACAACTAATAAATTACCAGCGTGATATTTACCGACTTGATCAATCTGAGTGGCTATGAGTCTCCCGTCGTTTGCGCGATGTTGGGTTTACTTGGCCCCATCTATGCATTCGGTCCGCCTCACTTCTTGCTCAACATGGCGGAAGATGTCAAAAACCCGGCCAAGAACATCCCGATTGGTCTAGCTGCGCAATTGGTTGGAAGCACCGTACTGTGAGTCGGGCATTTGGCATCAACAGATCAGGTCTCTGACGGACACAGACTCCTCGGATTCTACATGGCAGCTTATGGTGTCATCGTAGATTACGACGCATTATTCGCCTCTTCCTATCCATCCATTGTCGGCGCGGTATACTTCGAAGCCACTCGTAGTAAGGCTGTGTCCTTGGTACTATTGATCATTCTGTTGGCGCCAGCTTTCTTCTCTTGCTTCGGCTACTTTCTCGCCAACATTCGTCTGCTGTATGGGTTTGCTCGCGCAGGGGGAAGTGGGTTACATCCTCCCAACCGCATGATTCTTGCGTGCTGACATTCGACGATACAGTGCCATGCAAAGACTGGTTCTCCAGGACAGACCGACGTTTGAACATTCCTACCAGTATGCTTTACGTGTCGACGTTGGCCAATTTTCTCCTCGGCTTCGTGTACCTAGGAAGTCGTGCTGGCTTTAGTATCATATTAGGGGCCTCGGGAATCTTCTATAGTTCGTATTCTCCAAGCTCTCATGCCACCATTATATGATCTAATGTTTGCAGGCGCTGGATACCTCCCGATGTTTATTCCTTCGATCCTAAATCGGCGTCGCTATCTCGAACCGGGTACATTTCAACTTCCTTGGATGGTCGGATTTGTGTTCGCCATTTTCACGGTACTATATGAGCTGTGGAACATGGTCGTTTTCTGTCTGCCCCCCAGTTCTCCGGTCACAGCAGAGAATGCTAATTTCACCCCCGTGTTTTTTGCGTTTGGCACCATCCTGAGTCTTGCCGGATATGTACTGGTTGGCCGAAAGCAGTTTGTCGCTACTTAATAACTGCTATAGTCATGCCGCATGGGTAATACCAGAGAGGAAGTGATCAAGGGTACGTAACGTAGAGAATTATAGTGGACCGAAAGGCGGACACGACAATTGAACGGCGACATTATCTCAACGTAGCAACGACCTCGCTAGGCAGGACTCAGTCTGTTATCGTATCCATAATTGATTAATGATCAAAGACTTGATAACCTGAACCTGATTACTCACCACCTTCTCGCACGAATTACCCGTGCTACAAAATACGCTCAGTTGAGCGACGTCGGAGCATCCGTAGATCGATTTAGCACCACGAGTATTGCATTGAGCTGAGCATTGAACGTCAAGCCTTTTATCCATGCACATATATTCCATTTTCGACTATGCTGGGATGACTCAAGCGAGAGATGCATTTTTGTGCCGGAGCAAAGTTTGACCGTGCTGCCACTACTGCTATCAGTTTACGTCCGCGCTAGCGCCACCGCAAGGCTGAACGAGCCCATCTATCGCGCGAAAGGATTTGTCTTTGATTAGTTGTGCCTTCTGGCTCGTATATTGTCCATGTTTTCGCCATGAGTAAATTAGTATATAGCCTGAGATGGCCGCCTGCCCAGACTTGAGGCCCAGATCTGAGTCGACCAAGCTCGAGTCTACCGCAGCTCGGATTCCACAAGTTACCCGGGCCCGACGCGTATATCTGGAAAGGAATCTCGACACTCGGCTTCGAATATGTCAAACACCATGCACGACGATAGCCCCACTCTCCCTGCGATCGACACTACGTCGCGAGCAGAAAAGCCTGAAGATGGGCCCCTATCCTCCGAATCCAGCGACGTAGAAAGACAATCGAAGGAAGAGCAAGATGGCGACGATGGCAAGCCTCACTACCCAGTGTGGCAATGGGTCCTGACATTGATCGGGCTGTACACTGGAGCACTCCTGTATGGCCTGGACACCACGATCGCTGCGGATGTTCAGCAACTTGTCTACGAGCGATTCGGCAACATCGAAGATCTTGCATGGATTGGTCTAGGCTTCTATGGGCTCCGTAGCGGGCATCATGTTCATTGGCAGGTTGTATGACCTTTACAATATCAAGTGGTTGATGAATGCTTCGATCTTCATCTTTGAGGTTGGCAGTGCCGTCTGCGGTGCTGCGCCCAACATGAATGCGCTTATTGTGGGTCGTGTTATAGCCGGGTTGGGAGGGTGTGGCATGTACATCGGGTATGTTGATCTCTGATAAACTCTATAGCCTTACTCTAACGCCTGACAGTGCTCTCAATTTTGTGTCCGCTCTCGGTTCGACGAAGAAGCTACCACTGTACAATGCTTTGATCGGCGTATGCTGGGGCACTGGCGCGATCCTGGGTCCTGTTATAGGCGGCGCCTTTAGCACCAGCTCGGCAACCTGGCGATGGGTAAGTACTAGTCTGCCAGTGTTTGAGACATGACTGACACTGGAACAAGGCATTCTACATCAATCTTCCCCTCGCGGCGCTTCTCAGTCCAGTGTATTTCTTCGTCACACCATCGTGGTCGCCGAAGCCAGACGTCTCCTTCCAGGAAAAGTTTGTGGGCATCGACTGGCTCGGTGTTTTCCTCAATGCTGGGGTACTGACCTTCTTGATCACTGTCATAACCTTTGCAGGCGGGCGATTTGCCTGGGATTCGAGCGTCGTCATTGCGCTATGGGTTGTCTGGGGCGTATTTCTCTTGGCTTTTATCGCCCAACAATGGCTCACGCTCTTCACAACGAAAGCCAGGCGTCTGTTTCCGGTCCACTTCCTTCGATCACGAGATATGATCCTCCTGTTCATCGCGACTGCCTGCGCTGCTACTGCCAATGCTGTCACACTCTACTTCATCCCAATCTTCTTTGGCTTCACCAGGGGAGATAGCCCTTTGAAGGCCGCCGTACGACTGCTGCCATTCATCGTGGTGTTCATATTTTTCGTCATGTTCTCCGGCGCTTCATTACCCATCGTTGGCAGGTACGCGCCTTATTACACGATTGGTGGCGTCCTGATTCTCGCTGGATCCGCGGCAATGTTTAAGATTGACTGGACCACGAGCGTTGCGAACATCTATGGCTTTGAGGTACTTATCGCTTCTGGGTCTGGCATATGCTTCCAGAATGCGTACGCGGTCGCATCGGCCAAAGTGGAAGAAGTGGATAAATCGAACGCCATCGGCTTCATCAACACGGGCCAGATTGGAACGACTGCGCTGTCGTTGGCCATCGCAGGCTGCCTATACCAGAACTTAGGTGTTCAATTCCTGCGCAACGCACTGAGCTCAAGCGGTCTTTCTGAAGCCATGTTGCGGGCAACGTTAGGCGGTGCTGCCTCTTCAACACTTGGCTCGACACCACCTGAAGTCGCGCAGAAAGCCATTGAGACCGTCGCATACACCATTTCGCGTGTCTTTGGCATGAATATTGCGGCCGGTGCCTTGTTACTTGTGGCATCATTGCTGATGAAGCAAGAGAAGATGGATCTGAGCAAGGCTGTCGCTGGAGGCGGCTAAGTGTATCTTGGGCGTACTTGCGGTAAGTGATGGAACATTTGCATCGAGATGGACGCGACAAGGTGCTGGATGTTGTAATGGAAGGGAGGGATAATAGCATAGAACGCACTGCTTTCTCAATTCTGCCAAAGTTTTATGCCCCATGCTTCGGTCCAGTTTATTGTTCTCCCTTCGCCATCAGGGATTTCCAAATCGTTCAAAGCTTTCACATCTTCTTCTGATAACCGTCGTATTTCATGATTCGCTTCTATGCGATCTGCAATCATGTCAGCAAATGGCTATGCGCAAGGAGGTTGAGAGATGACGACCTTTGTTCCCGCTTTTGCCCAGCGGTACAGTTCCTCGCTGAACAGCCCAGCTTTGCAACAATTGTCCGACGCCCATACCGTTCTGCTCAGCCAGCCTCCTCACAGTGGGATCCTTGATCAGCGTGGCGCCATCTGCCTTTTGACCCGCGAAGGGCGAGAAGCACGAAGTGACGATGCCATGCTTCTTCCCAAAGCTCACTACTTCGTTATTCGGGAGCCATGGATGCGCTTCAACTTGATTGACTGCTATAGGCACGTCCTGAGCATGTGGTAGCAATGCTTCGAGATCCTTGATGCCAAAGTTTGACACTCCAATAGCCCTTGCTTTGCCTTTCCGAACGAGATCTTTCATCGCGTTCCAGGTGGGCACAATGCTGCCATCTCGTCCCGAAGCTCTTGTGATAGGCTCGGAGGTATGCTCCCAATCGATCAGAATTTTACCATCTTTCATGCCTTTCTTCTCGTCCGATGCAGCGTTACTTGCATCCGCATCCTTCAGCGCTTCGAGTGACGTTGGTTGAAAGGCGTTTGGCCAATGTAGGAGCAGACAGTCGATGTACTCAATCTGCATTCCTTCCAGCATCTTGTCGCAGCACAATTCGACTGTAGAGGGATGATAGAAGTTCGGCCATATCTTGCTCGTGATGAAGATTTCTTCACGGGGAAGACCAGACTTGCGGATCCCGGCACCGATCTCCGCGTCGACGCCGTAGAACCAAGCAGCATCAAGGTGACGATATCCGACTTTAAATGCGAAGGCGAGTGCATCGATGATCCATGCTGGATTTGCTGGACTTGTCGGACTCGTGCCATCTGAAGCCCACGTGCCGAAGCCAACAGATGGCATATCAACCGTCTTGCCACCCGCGATCCGAATTGGAAACGTCCTGGGAAGTTTATCAGCCATGGTATACAACGATCCAGTATACCAAGGCGATCTATAAGGATGTCGTGCACGATGACAAGGTCGATGGCAAGTTCTTAGTAGACATGGCGGGCGTAGAGCAGGACGCTGCATGAGCATGATGTACCACTCTCTGCAACCCGAAGCGCGGATTTGTTCATGCAATGCCGTGGAAAGACTGGTGCTACAGACTAAGTTGTCGGGAACCCAATAAATTTGGTAGAGATCATGTTTCGTTGTCCATCGCTCCATACGGGGACATCGGCCGCTCTTGAGCTTTTGAGCTCGTCACGCCGGACCTTCCCCTCTCCGTGACTGCTTTGCCTGTCCTGTACTTCAGCACTCGGCTGCATGGAGAAGGGCCGTCGATGAGGAAAGGATTGAGTTGCTGGTTCGCCAACAGGATTAAGCTCAATGAGGTCATCGACAATCCCCGCAGATTCGAGCGCTAGCCGCGCTTCTCACGTGCGCTAGGGTTATACGTTTCCATTCCATTGTGCTCAGATGAGAGCCATCCAATCTGCTTGAAATCTGTGACGATTTCTTGCTGCGTCTGTCTACTCATGTGCCTGGACTATTGTGGGATCCCATCTATTCGTGACCAATCTTTTACGACACTCGAAGAGCAGTCCATCGCTTCCGCTTCGTCACACCACCGGTCGAGCATCACTCTTTCATATTCCTGCTCCCGCTGACGCATAAAATCGAGTAGAGCTTGGAGCGATGAAGTATCTCCGGTCAAGCCAAGTTTGGCATGCGGCAAGAATGCAAAATCCATGTGGCTCTGGAACATCATCAGGGTCTCATCGGCCATCACCCGCTCCATGACCCGTATCAACAATTCGAAAGTAGTGAGAGTATAGTCCACCTCTACCCTTCGTGCCCGGGGTACCAGGCCCTGGAGACCGTAGATTTTGTCTCGAGCGTCGATGCATTGACGGCCGCCAAAAGAGCTGATCACATAGCTCAACCGTCTTTCGGTATCGGTGTCATTCCCTCGCTCTGCGAGCCGCGTCTGGAGACCTGAGGGGATGTTTGCTGAGGAACCTCTATGGGCGCCTTGCGCCTCATAAGGTGCGAATCTAGATTTGCCCGCGAAGCCTCGGATTCCCTGTATCTGCTTTGTGAAGCAATCCAGGGCTTCCCACGAGATGATGCGATTTCCACACATCAAATTGACCTTCTTGCTCAACATAATCTCCTGCGTCACCCAGAGTCTGGTCCAATAAGGCGATGCCAAGTAGTTGCTGTACGTGCGCTTGAGTTCGGCCCATCTTGCAGCTCCATGAACCTGTGACATCCGATTGTCAACATATTGTGTTTTGAATGTCAGTGGAAGAAACCGTTGATTAAATGCAGCACCTAGCAACGCAACCGTCTCATGTGCCGTGCTGTAGATGCGTCCCATCATGGCGACTTGGTGGTTCTTCTCCTCCACATTCGTCTGGTCAATGCAGATCTGATCGCAGAAGAACCATATATCGTGGAGATCACGGTATAGAAGCTGACTGGATACGCCATGTTCGAGGTACGTCTGAGGTACCGGTCCACTTCGAATCGCATCAAGCAGGTGCAGGAGGTTCATGCGTATAACGAAGGGATCGCCATTGACCGTAATCACGCCACGAGGTGTCGGCGGGCCCCAAACATACGACAGAGCGATGAACGGCGGGCAATCGGCAAGCTGGAATATCTCCACATGGCAATTCAGACCCTCAACCTGACCGGGCGAAATCTTGAAGAGGCGTATCTCGTCTTTCGTCTCGTCCAGCCTCCGGTGGTGAAATGTTCCCGCCAGCAACCCGGCCATGTTGACTACAATTTGCAGGATCAGATCGAATGCGACGAGGGTTGCTGAATTTCTCAGGCTTTGTATGTTGTGAGACCTACAGTCACACCGGATGCACAGCCTCGTACGCCTGGCTCAGACACATGTCGATCTGAACCAATCATTCAAGCTTGGCAACATCTTGTGAAACCCCAGACAATTGATGATGTCTGGCCTTGATATGGTGAAGATAACTCTCACAATGGCCGCTCTGCATTGCTCTGTTGCATCGAGAAAATGAAGGTTCCCAACTCCTCGTCACTCACACCCATGTTGCTCGTACCAAGCTCAAGACACCACCTCAAGTGCTTCGAAGCGGTCAACCGTTGATCTAGCGGCACGTGGTACTCGGCTCCCACCGTCTTGGACAAGACATCAAAGTACAGCTCACGACGGGTCATCCCGTAATCGATCCTCGGTCTGCGGGAAGGGTCAACCAGACCCAGAAGACCAAATACCTTATCCCGCGCATCTTCGCAGTCCGTGGTCGCAAACACCTTGATAAGGTAGCCAAGATCATGGTAGCGCTGCCGCTGCATCTGAGCATCGCGGCGTGCGTCGAGCAGTCTTGCCCCATTGGCCAAAGCGCCGCGATGGCGTCCGAATATGTGGATGTGGAGTTGGTAGGGTATGGTGAAGAGGCCGTCGAACGCGAGACGGAGTGCAGACCACACGATGATCCGAGATTCACACACGAAGTGCAGCTTCCTGCTCAGTAGGACTTCCTGAACCACCCATAGACGGGACCAGTACGCCGACCGCACGAAAGGCACCAGGCTGAGCAGATTACTTGTGACATCATGACCATATTTGTCGCGCAACACGGCGCCGACCTCACCGTCATCGAGAGCATCGAGATCGAGGAAGCTCTCCTCCTCTGGCTCCGGAGCGCCAACCCACGCGATTGTCTCGCTGGCTTGACTGAAGAGCCGACCCATCAGCGCTACCTGATGGCTTCGCTCCGGTAGATTACTCTGCTGGATGCAGATCTGATCGCACCAGAACCAGAGCGCCTTCGGTTCGGAACACAGCATGTCGCTATCCACGCGATGCAAAGGGAGCTCGAATGCTTCTAGGCCGTCGCGCAACGAAAGCAGGAAGGCATAAAGGTTAGCCCGGATGACCAAGTCGTGACCGTTGACCGTGATGTCTTCGACTGGCTTTTGGGGACCCCAGGTGTAGGACAGTGCCACATACGACGGGCAGGCATCGAGCTCGAATGTTCGCTGATGGCAGGAGAAGCGTGGTGACCCATCATACACGATCTGGAAGAGTCGGATTTCGTTTCTTGTATCATCAAGCGCTTCGTGCAGGAACACGTCCTTTGAGCGTCTCTCCATGTTAAGTTTCTGGCGGATGTCATCGATAGGTGAGATGGACTCTCACAAAGCGGTTCGGCACAGCCCACTTCCCCATGTCGTGGTGTCCATAATCTCCAGCCAATCAGTGGTGAATGCTGCAATGCCCGCCATCTCCAGTGTTAAACAGCAAGAAGTGCAAGTGCGAACACCCACTGAATATGATATGCATATCATTCAAACGAGAACGCTACAAAAAGCAATGCTCCATCTGCTCTACGGTATATATCCACCCCCGATGCCATGCCCACTCATTCATGATCACAACAGACCCCACTGCTTCAACGCCTTCTCCCTTTTCTCCACGTCCGCCATCTCCCCGTCCATCTCCTTGTTGAACTGCTCCCATCCGTCGAGATACACATGATGTCCCGCCTTCCTAATCACCACGACTTTCGCGTCACCTTGATCTTTCTCCCTCTCTTGCCGACTCATGCCCCTTGTCGCCTTCTCCTTCTCCTCCTTTAGTTTCTGCTCAGCCGCATACCCGCCCGCGATATCCATCCAGTCGTGCTCGCCGTACATAAGCACGACGGGTAATCCATTCTCCGTCTTCGCTTCCTGCGGTGCCGACTCGCCACTGTCGGAAGCGTCAACAGTAGGCGCAGCATGCGGCTGAAGATACTGCCTCCCCACACCCTGAATCCTCCGGATAAGCGGACTCCTTGCAAACGCGCCCGGCGCAAGTATATACGCGAGCGCGTACTCGCCACTCCCCCTCTGCCGGAAGAGGGAGTAACTATAATCATGCAGCGCCTGCTGTTCCTCAGCCGGCATCTGGGAGAAGCGACGCGAGGTCCAGCCGCTGACGAGCCGGGGCCCCAGGGGACCCGTCCAGCGCACGATGCTGAAGGGGGAGACGTTGGCGTCCCACAGGTAGGTGAGCCATTTGGGGAGGGGGCGGCGTGGGGCGTCTGGCTTAGATGATGAAGGAGGTGCGCCGTTGACGGATGTGGATTGGTCTTGGAGGACCTCGTTTTGCATGCTTGAGTCGCCTGGTTCGGGGAGGTCGGCGCTCACGGCGTAGGGGTCCTCGGGTATGCCTACGGGTGAGGCGAGGATCAATTTGTTCAGTCGTCCGGGGTACTTGAGCGCATACGCCGTGGCCATGTACCCGCCCAAACTATGGCCCAGCAGCGTGAAACGTTCCAACCCACGCTCCCGTCTCCACTCCTCCAACGCATCCACAAACCAATTCTCCGCTTCCTGAATCTTGCCCTGCCGATCCTTGGCATGAATCCTAAACGCCGGCCGACTCGACCTCCCCATCCCCAGCATATCCAACGCGTATATTTTCCAGCCGGGCCTGCGCGACAAGCCCTCGAAGTTCTTGTAGAAGAAGCCGAGACCAGCGCCGTAGCCGTGCAGCATGACGAGATTGTTCTCTACGTCCTCGCCTAGCCGCTCCACACTGAACTCGTTCAGCGCGCGGTCCTTGCCTGAGAGTTTGACGAGGGTACTCCGCCATTGCCTCGGACCATGGGGATCCGTAATCGAATTACTCGTCACGGGTCTCGCCTCCTCGCCTTCCGCATCCTCACTGAGATTGGTGGTAGACGCAGGAGCGGACCCGGTCTGCGTGTGTGTAGGCGGTTGCCGCAGGTACGGTACGAAGGTGAGGACTTTGTGTTCTGTGACAGCGGGCGAGAGACCGGCCCACCACTGCGAGAAGCCCTCTTTGTAGCCGAGCGGGAAGTAGGCGCCGCGGGGGGGTTGTTCGCGGGGGCCCTGGTGCGGATGCCGGTTGTCTTCCGAGGAGGTGCGGGCGGACATTCTGACTCTGATGTGGCCAGTGGGTGGGCCGGGATACGCTGTTGAAGCGGTACGTATATAATTATGTAGTATTCGTGGTGTGGAGGCAGGTGGTCGTCGTGTCAAATATGGTGTTGAATGTGTATAAAGTCGAAGCGGTGTCCTCGCCGCCACTTTGGCAGTTGAGATATATGCACGGTGGGATGGAACAATTGATGTCGAGGTCTAGAGTGGCGAAAGTCGAATAGATATAAGAACGCTCAATTGACGAGAACAGAAAACAATGTCAAGAGATTATCTTGTTGCCTGCGCTGCGCGAACGGACGAGAAAGCGAGGAGGCGTTGTCATGACGAGCAGTGCGGGATTCAATGGAGTTAACGTCTCTCCGGTACCTGACGAGCATGCCCAGAGATCCTATCGCCGTCGCAGCCCTGTGCTTGTGGCTTGCGGGATCGGACCAGCGATTTGTCCGGCGCACAGCCAACGAATCGTGCACATGTTCGTATCACGTGATTTGAGTAGGGTGAACAATTACTCTCGGCACAGCTATGTTAGGTGCACACCTGGTGGATCAGATGCGCGAAGTGGATATCCCATGTGCATGGCCAGCGCAAAGTGCACACCGCAATTAATTCTGCTGTAACAGACGCCTTCTCCTGGATTTTGCATAGGAGCCGGGAATGCAAATGTATCTCGCGAGGACCTTCACCACACGATTATGATACTCCCAGAGATCTCACGCGCACACCACCACCAACAATGTCAGCGCGCACCCTAAACCAACTGATCAAAGGCGCGCCCACAACAAACACCTCTCCCGCCGCCATAAAGAAAGAAGCCGGCATCGCCGACGATGATGCCACCCCACGCGCCTCGCCCGCGCCCTCAGACCCGACCTCGCTCCTGCCCTCGTCGCCCCCGCAAATCTACCTCAACCTCCTCATCCTCGAGGCCTCCCTCCGGCAACAATATCTGACCCTCCGCGCGCGGAAAAGACAGCATACGCTCGTCGTGTCCTTCCTCGTCCTCTGGACCAGCGCGACCTTCTACCTGCAGTTCCTGCGGCCGAGGGAGGATGGCTCGGGGATCGGTGGTAGTGTGTACTGGCTCGTGGACATGGCGGAGAAGGTCGCGCTGATTGGGGGCGTGGTGATGGGGATCCTGTTCTGGGCGACGGGGCAGTGGGAGCGGGGCATGCGCTGGCCGAGGAAGTGGCTCGGCACCACAAATCGCGGATTAAGGACTATGAATTGCAAGATTGTGATTTTGAGGGGACCTTGGTGGAGGGAGCTGTTTGGGCATTTATCCTTCCTTCTGCCTGTGCAGCCGAGCACGCCGGGGAGTAGCTACCACTTCGTCGAGTATGAGAGGAAGATGCCCGCGGCGGCAGCGACGGGGACGATGAAGAGGCCGCAGCCAGAATGGGCGGAGGAGGATATCGCCCGTGGAGGGGATCACGTCAAGATACTCCTGCTGCCTAAGCAATTCACCCCTGACTTCCGCGAGAATTGGGAAGTCTACCGCGCAGAGTACTGGGAGGCAGAGAACGCGCGACGCATGGATCTACGCAGGAAAGTGCGCGCGCGCGACAGGGAACTGGCGAAGCAGCAGGGCGGGTGGCTCTGGTGGACAGGCTGGAGAGGGTGGGCGCATGTGTGGACTGCGCCTGCGAGACCGGGACCTCCACAGCGAGAGCTCACGCCACCGCATCATGTGCATAGTCTGGCGCACCAGACGAGTTTGAAGGACAAGCATCGTAGGAGGCCGAGTGGGGTGCGGGAGAGGGAGGGAAGTCACAGTAGGAGTAGCAGTCGCAGCAGCGTGATGACGAATCCGGATGCTGAGATGCGGGAGCGCAGGTGGAGCACGGCGAGTAGTGGGAGTACAGGCGAGCAGAGACGACGGAGGAGCAAACTTATTGAGGGCATGGATGGGGCTGGTGCACCGACGACGACAACGGGTAGGGCGAGGCCTGCGAGGTTGACGCCTGCGTCCTCGTCGAGTGGAAGGGTGGGCAGCGGATCGAGGCCGGGCACGCCTAATCCGGAGTTGAGCAAGCGGGCGAGCACGTTGAGCACGAGTAGCACCATTAGCGATTTGAATACGGAGCTCAAGAGGGAGCAGCCTGAGCAGGTGGTTGTGAAGGCTGAGCCTGCAGACTGAGCTCGTAGTTTGTAGAAGCTCCAATTGAAGATTTTCGCTGTGCGCCTGGTGTTGTATCGTGTGCTGCGAGCGTTATGCTGCGACGCCAGCAATTGACGCTTCCATGATGGCTGAGATTCGACGGTTGTCCTGCATTTGGATCTATTTGAAACCACTCGAAAGCTCCTAGTATGTAATGTGTACTTGCTCTAGAAATGTCGGTTGCTCATGAGTAAGTCATATATGTTATGCAATGCTGAATGAATTCTATCCTTTGTATATGCAACTCAGTCCAAGCTCTGTATCTGCACCTTGATGGCGCCCGTCTTGGGATCTGCAGCCGTTTTGAACGCGTCCACCGCCTCCTCCAACTTGTACCTATGCGTGACCAGTTTCTTCAAATCGATCAAGCCACTCTTCAGCAACCGTATCGCCCTGGGCCACGTATTCGAGTATCTGTACTGGAATTTGAGATCCACCTCGCGCACACTGCACCGCATAAACGGCATCTTGATCTCGTTCTTGCCCACGCCGATGACAAACACGGTTCCGCCAAACTTGACGGACTGAATAGCGCCTGCTATCGATGACTCGACGCCTGTGCATTCCATCGCCACCGCTGCTTCTTCGCCGTCCATCAGGTCTGCAACCCGCTCGGCGAACTGCTCTGCTGTCTCCCCGATCTTCACTTGTAATGTCTGTACGCCCGGCACAACCTCTTTCGCAAACTTGAGACGTCCCTCGTCAATGTCTGTGATGACGAGTGGCTCACACCCAGCCGCTCTGCAGCACATCGCCGTGACCAGACCGATCGGTCCCGCGCCACAGACTAGCACTGCGTCTCCCAGTCTGATGTCTGCTCGCTTCACACCCGCCAATGCCACGCTCAGCGGCTCCAACATGGCACCGTCCTCGTATGTCATGCTGTCAGGCAGCTTATGGCACCACACAGCAGGGTGATTCACATATCTCCTCAGCAGTCCCGGCACCGGCGGCGTAGACAAGAACGCCACATTCGGGCACCCATTGTACCTGCCAGTCTTGCACGGCTCACAAGCAAAACACGGTATATTCGGCTCGATGGCTACGCGATCCCCTACCTTCAACGACGTAACAGAAGGATGCGCGGCGATGATCTGCCCCGCGGACTCGTGGCCCAGGATGTGGTTCTCCCGCACCACCATGGTGGGGCCTATGCACCCGGCGTGCCAGAAGTGCACGTCGGAGCCGCAGATGCCCGTGCTCTTTATGGCGATTGTGACTTCGCCTTCGCGGAGGGCGGCGCCGGTCGTGGCGTCTTCGACGGAGGGCTCAGCGGGCGCGATCCACAGATCGTGTTCGGGGTTGGTGTAGACGCCGATATTGGGTTTGCTGACCTTCATCTCTGTGGGTCCAGGTGCGGTCATCGTACTCGTTTCTGTGGTGGTTGTGGTGGACATGATGTCGTGTCTCCGGCGAGATGTGAAGATGTGAGTGGACGCGCCTACAGAAGCTAGGAGACAACGAGGAGAGTGATTGCCACTGGAAGATCTAAGGGAATGCACTGAGAAGGAAAGAAAGAAAACCGCAATCACTCAATCATCCAGCGTCGCAGTGACATCGCTGAACTTTTGTACCTCGCCGAATTTGCGCGGCTGCTTGTATACTCGACACAGTGGCCCCACAGAAGACACCATCGGAAGCCCCTCCTCATTGGGTAGTCCACGAGCTAAGGTCGTAGTAGCAGTCATGATTGGAGGATTTACTAAGGTACGGATGATGATGGTGGATGAAGGGACGTGGGTTTGGAATGTGTTGGGCGGGGGTATTCGGTGCAACAGTGTGGGGCTTTTCGGGGCGTGTTTGAGCGATCTAGCGAGGTTGCTAGGCTTGGTGGGTTCCGGTGGGATGAGAGCGGTCAGATGACTTGTGTGAGACATAGATACGACGTCCTTGGACATATAGTAGTGTATCACTGGAATTGTTCGAAATAGTTGCAGATTTATGGAAGGCTGGTGGAAGACTTCCGCTGTTGTACGCTACTTGCCCTGTGATGCTCAGCTTCTACCATTATCTTCTTGTTTTTTGACCTCTCGTGTTTCCTCTATTCCAGACCTGCTCTCCTCATACAAGAAGGAGTCTGAATACTCAAAGACATACATGAAAGGGGTAATGGCATCAATCTGAGCACACATAGCCCACATTTAAGAAAAGAGCATGTGCTCGAGCCTGGTTGCTAGGCTGAGGAGATCCTGGATATTTGTCGGATCATGACCTCGAGCCTGAACATCTTGTACTTCCTGCGAGCACCCAGCCTATTACTTGACATATCTCCAGAAAGCTCAAGCAACTGTACGCACGTATCTATGTCGGCATTCAGGCGACAAGGAAAGCTGATGTGATTCGCTAGTGCGAGTTACTCAAATAGGCCAGAATTGCCTAACAGGGACACAAGTGGCGCCCGGATCACTATTTCGTATGCCATGATGGCAAGAAAGCTTTGCTGATCTATTCATCAGGTCCAGCGATGATCTCTAGTCGGTCATTATAGACACGTTCGATCACAGCAACCAGTTAGGGAATCTATGTAAGGTTGAGACACGCTCAAACCGCCGGACGGACCACTTGTCAGACTCGTACGCACTTAAGCAGCCTAGTCACCTCGGCCGTCCCGCCAGTGCTGATTTCATGCTGTCGCCGTTGTCATCTTTTGGGCTGCATCGAACAGCTTATGCCATGCTGGTCAACTGGTGGACCTTTATCGCGAGCTGCTTGTTGTTGGAGCTTGGGGTCCGGTCCGGACTATGACCGAGATGCTGGGATCTGACTCGTGGCATCGCCAGAACACAGGCATTCCCTCGCAGCGCAGACTGAAGATATTTTGCATTGTGGATGTAGTCGCCACAGTATATGATGAAGTTTCTCCAGAGCTTTATGCCGATCCTGGCTCTGATCGCGCGTTCCTTGCAGCTGAAGCTCTGAGGATCCATTCAAGCTGTCAAAGTTGAGGCCGGGGACCACAGCATGACAAAAGTAATCGGGGAGATATCATAAGGCAGCCCATCCCAATAGCTTGAAGCTAAAACGGTGTCCTAACCATCTCGGGTCTTTGAGGACCCATGTGAGGTTTCGAGTCTTTTCGTCTGGCCAATGTTGGTGCGTCAAATGTTCTCGAGTTAGAAATCTTGACCCCGCATCATAAGCGGGTAAGGGTCGCGGTAGATAATCAGCGACAATGAATCGAGCCCAGAGATATCGCCACTAAGTAGATGTTATAAAAGTGCTCAGTGGCACTTCAATGGACAAATAATCCCAAGCTCTTTTCTCACATTGACCTCTATCTCTTCAACCAATAGCTATACTGACGTCACATAACACACTCTTCATTCAAGATGTCACCGAGCAAGAGCGTCGACATCAGCTTTGATACCTTCTATAATATTGTAGATGGCAAGCAGCGATCGAGCAAGAACATTCACAATGGCATCAACCCGGCAACTTCAGAAAAGCTGTGGGACGTGCCAATCGCCAACCAGCAGGATGTGGATGAAGCAGTAGAATCTGCAAAGAAAGCCTTCAAGTCATGGTCGCAAACACCGATCGAGAAGCGGAAGGAGCTCATGATTGCTTTCAGCGACCTGTACGAGGGCTACCAGAAGGAGTTTACCGACCTGATGTGCAAGGAGACCGGCAAGCCACGAAACTTTGCTGGCTCAGAGGTCGCTGGTGTGATGCAGTTCCTGAAGTTCCACGCCGAGCTTGATATTCCTGTCGACAAGTACGAGAACGACACAGAAGTTGTCGAAACCACATGGGAGCCACTCGGTGTGGTCGGCGCCATTTGCCCATGGAACTTCCCACTCATTCTGTCCACCGGCAAGATTGCGCCAGCTCTTCTCTCTGGCTGCACAATCATCGTCAAGCCATCGCCATTCACTCCATACACTGCTTTGAAACTCGTTGAGCTGGCTCAACAGATCTTCCCACCAGGTGTCGTTCAGGTCCTCGGTGGTGATGACAAGCTCGGCCCAATGCTAACTGCCCATCCGGATATCGCCAAGATCTCCTTCACTGGCTCGATTGCCACCGGTAAGAAGATCATGGAGGCATGCTCCAAGACTCTCAAACGAGTGACTCTCGAGCTCGGCGGTAACGACCCGTGCATTGTCATGCCCGATGTTGACATGGCAAAGGCCATTCCAGAAGTAACCATGGGATGCTTCTTCAACTCTGGTCAGGTATGCGTGGCCACAAAGCGTGTGTACATCCACGAGTCGATCTACACCGAGTTCGTGAAGGGCATGGTCGAGTTCACCAAGAATATCAAGGTCGGCCTTTCAGATGACGAGGGCGTGTTGATGGGTCCAATCCAGAACTCTATGCAATACGAGAAGGTCAAGCAGTTCTTCGCGGACAGCAAGTCGAAGGGCTACAAATTCGCAGCTGGCGAGCCGGATGTTGCTGCAAGCAAGGGCTTCTTCATCCAGCCCACCATCATCGACAACCCACCAAACAACAGCCGCATCATCCAGGAGGAGCCATTCGGTCCAATTGTGCCAACGCAGCCATGGTCAGACGAGGAGGAGGTCATTGCTCGTGCGAACAACACGAATGCCGGTCTCGGCGCTTCGGTCTTCTCGAAGGATATCGAGCATGCGAAGAAGATTGCGAAGCGCATCGAAGCTGGCAATGTCTTCATCAACAGCTTCACCAAGCCAATCCCACAGGCATTCTTCTCCGGCCATAAGGAGTCCGGTGTTGGCGGAGAGTGGGGTCCCCATGGTGTCCTCGCATACTGCAATGCTAAGGCCGTGCATGTGTACAAATAGATGTAGAATGGCAGGAAGGCGAGCGTATGACTTGAAAATGAAGAAGTCACTCATGCAATAATGGATGATGATTCGACTTCTCGTGCTCTTGATATCTCCATCTCCAGTCTCGAAACGATCCATGAGATCGTAGCAAATGTGTTGCCCTGACTGAATTGATGATCCAATTTGAGGTCCCTCGAGTTCCAGTGGCTGCTACCTCCATGACAAGATCCGGGATGCGATCGCGTGATGTTCCTTTGAAGTGAACTCGTCCAGTTGTTACTCGCATACTTTCATGCACGAAGATGAAAGAAAGTGAGTTGACACGTCGGAAAATCGCAAGCTATACGAATGCAATGACACAATTTAGTGTGACAATGCGCGCGTAAGTTGTTGCCGTTTGTGGCCATCAGCTTCCGCATGCCGCTGCGCGTCTCATACACCGCGCATCTGGCTCGATCTTCATTTGGACAGATGATAAGCAAGCACGTGCAATGCACATCATTGTCGTTCGATTCAATCTTCTCTCGTGAACGCCTTGATCTGCCTTACCACACGCGACACCCCTGCTTCGGAACCCGGAACGGAGGCTTTCCTTAGCGCCACCACGTGTCTTTTGCGATCTCTTACTCTCTCTCAAGCTGGAGTCCTAGAGGCATCGCAGGCGAGTTTCTTGCATTCTGTTTTCAAATTCTCAAACTATGGTTGGAAGGGCCAGGCCGCTCCCGTTCTTTACACTGCGCCCCAGTCAGTTGGGTTTCGTAGCACACGCATACTATCAACAGTAGGAAGTTATCGGTCCAGACCACTAATATAACCTGGAGTCGGAATATGTTCCCAGTAGACCGGAAGACCGGCTTCTTTGCATGGCACTAGACTGAGTGGTCGAAGCCAGGGTCTCGATGTTGGAGTAGCATTCTCATGATTCTCTAACAAATCCTCTCATCAAGTTCCCACTACCACAGAACTTCAAGTCTACGGATCTACATAAATCCTATATCGCCCTTTCATATACATTGCGATGGACAGAGCGGATAGAAAATCTGTATGCGAGCACATCAAGCTCCCTGGATCCCCCAGCCTGAAGTATGGAGAACTGAAACGTCCCCAAGAGCGATGAATCATTGTGCTCTGTGCACGGAGAAGCCCGTCCGATTCTCCAAGACTTGAGACGGCAAGTCAGCAAAGCACCTCGAATCACATTATCAGGCTGAGACCGGAGCATGCATTGGCGTCTCGCCACACATCGGCTTCTCCATCCTAGCGACGCCTTTTGCAGTATGGTCATCTAGCTCCCAGAACGGCGGCCCTGGCCAATGATTCAAGAAATGATTCAGCCATACAATTGATTGTAACATTCGTTCTCCATGCTTAGAAATTTAGAATTTGATGCGGACGGTGACTCCTAAAGATAACACTTCCCCAGATTCTTTAGTGCTGGAAGCGCTTTTCCGGGGTGTAATTCATGGGGAAGCTGGATATTCGACCGCCGATCACTCACCATAAATGACTTGGGACATCCAACCTTTCTGTCGGGACCTCACACTTCTTCTCACTCGCTCGCTGAACTTCGCTGTTCACAAACCCGAGTATGGCTTCAAAGCATGATACAGATATGCCCAATGTCATTGGAGAGAAGGATGGTCACGCTCACCACCATGTCGACAACATCGAAAGCGAGCAGCAGTCCTCTCAAGACGATGGCATGAACTTTGCCACCGATCAAGCAGGTCTTCCACCTGGATACTACCGCTCCAGCTACTTCTTGGGCACCATGCTGGCAATTGGACTCGGTCTGCTAGCCGGTACATCAGGCTTCAAGTTCGCAGGTCCAGTGTTATCGGTCATCAATGCAGAGATTGGTCCAGTGAGTGCTTTCCCTCCTTCATCAATGTGCAGTCTGTTAACATCATAACAGGACCCAAATTACATTTGGATCGCCCTTGTCTATACGCTCTGCTCTGCTGTCATTCTCCTCATCATCGGTCGTGTCTCGGATATCTTTGGACGTCGGTGAGTAGTGCTCGGTTCAGTTGATCGATAATGGTATCTAAACTCCTACGTAGATATGTGTTCATCGCAGGTGCTGTGTGTGGTACTGTCGGCAGTATTGTCTGCGCCACTGCTCAGAACATACCTTCGTTTATCGGCGGCATGGTGCTGATCGGCATCGCTGCAGCTACGCAGCTGTCCTACTACTATGTCATGGGAGAACTTGTCCCTATGAAGTACCGCATTCTGGGCAACGGATTCTGCTATATCTTTGCAGTTCCGTCCGCTTTCGGTCCGGTCTACTCTCGTGCCTTTATCCAGCAGCACCCCTCGGTTGGATGGCGTGGTCCATACTATGTACTGATCGCAATCAACGCTCTAGCTCTGACCTGCTGGGTTGTGTTCTACCATCCACCAACGTTCGAGATGAAGCATCGAGGACAGAGCAAGGTCAAATTCATCAAGTCGTTCGATTACGTGGGCACGGCTCTTTACACTGGTGGTGCAGTGAGTACTTTGATTATGCAGTAGCCAACTCATTAAGCTAACTCACGGATAGCTTATCTTCCTGATGGGACTGAACTGGGGTGGTAGCGTACATCCATGGGCATCTGCGTATGTTATCGCAACCATCGTGGTCGGTTTCTGCTCTCTTGTAGCATTCGTGTGCTGGCAAAAGTTCATGCCTCTTAACGAGCCATTAATGCCCCTCCATATTTTCCGCAACCGCGGTTGGCTGCTCGCGACAATCGTTTCCGGCTTGGGTGCCAGTATGTTCTATGCTTTTGCTGTAGTTTGGTATGTAATTTTGGCTTTGGACCCAGTATCTTTGCTGATTGATTGGATAGGCCTCGCATGGTGAACGAACTGTACACTGAGCCAGGTCAGCTTATGTCTTCTGCTGTTCTTGCCAGCTTGCAAGCATTCGCAATCACCCTTGGCGAAATTATGAGCGGTGGAGCTGGCCGTGCCATTGGATACATCAAATGGCAGATCACCGGCGTCTTCGCAATCGCTGGTATACTGTTTGCCGGTAGGTGGAGATGAGACACAGCGTGTATCTTCCAGTTGTGCTGACCATGCCACAGCTACTGCAACCGCTACTCCGGACACGAAAGTTCGCGCCGTCTGTCTAGTCTTCTTTGGCAACCTGGCTGTCGGATGGGGTGAGGGTCTCGCCATCTCCTCGGTGACCCTCACTGTTCACAACCAAGAAGAGCTCGGCACAGCCAGTGGTACCGCGGGCTCGATCCGCTTCTTGATCTCCAGTATCGCCCAGACCGTATACAACGTAGTCTTGACGAATAGACTAGCTACCGAACAGGCAGCGAAGGTTCCAGCAGCGCTCATTAATGCCGGGCTTCCAGAGTCCAGCGTGAGCGCTTTTGTTGGCAAATTGGCCACGAAGAACTTCACTGGGATTGCTGGCACGACACCAGAAATCATTGCTGCCGGTCTGAGAGCCAACCAGGAGGCCAATGCATCAGCGTACAGCACCGTGTTCCTGACCACCATTGCCTTCACAGCGCTGGCGGTCGGGTGTGCAGCTTTCCTGCCAGACATCGACAAGCTTCTCAGCGACAAGGTGGCCGTGACGCTCGGTAAAGACAACGCTGAACAGAACGAGAAGGAGAAGATCGCAGCTTGAAAACGTCGGCGAGGATAGTAGACGGGCGGTCTCTGTATAGCACTAAGGGACAGTGTTAAGCCAGTTAGAGCATAAATCCTCTGACAGATAACAGGATTTTAGAATATAATTCTGCTATCTCAGGCTACTAGAGATGTTGTAACATGTTCTAGGATCCTAATTAGTGGACTCTGATATGCTGCACCCTCGGGACCACGCAAGACCGTCCATGGCACCAAAAAAACTTTCAGTAGAAAATTATCTGCAGAATGAATGACAATTCTTCCAACATTACTGCATAGTTAAATTCCGATCCTGCATAGGAGGGTGGACGCCACCGAGTCACGATTTAGCCCATTTGGAAAGCCACACCACTTCCCAATTTGGAAAGGCCAGTGCTCGACCAGGGCCCGAATAACAATTCCAGTGCACGATCTTACATCCTCAACTGACACCTCTCACTCGACACGCTGTATTGTTCAAGAGTTCTGCTACTTGGCCTTTACAAGACGTGATCGAATCCCGCAAGAATAATTGATGAATAGGGCAGCAGCCTCGGCCGCTTGCTTCGTTTCTGGCATTTTAGCCATTCGACAAGAATTCGGACGCGTCCAATCATGCTGGCCCTGATATGAAGTCGGCATCATAGACGCCGACACACTGACGACCCATGGTGTGCATCACGGCAGCCGGATCTGGCACCCTAGGAAATGGACAAAACAGGCAGCACAATTATGATCTCGTGCCCTTATACGCGGCAACGAATTGCATATGCCAGGAGCGCGATTGTGCAATACACCATATGTGGCGATATTCCCACTATGATTCTCCACTCTTGATGTTGTAGAGCGCACAACTTTCTCGTCTCCATGTCGTCGTCCAGTAGCTCGGAGAAGAAGCCCGCCACCAAGGATGCGGAGGTTCTCCCACCTGGATTCGAATCTAAGAGCTTGTGGCAACGATACAAGGAGTACAAGGAAGCTGAAAAGCGTGCTAGGGAAGAAGGTCTACCTCGAGCACAAGCGAAGCACTTTTTCGTAAGTAGTCAGATCCAGCTGGATGAACTTACACTGAAACCCAGGTTACCAGCGAGTACTAGCTTTTGGCAATCGGACAGACACCATATTATTGATGGTATGTGGTGTCACATCTCTTGCTGCCGGCGTCGTAAGTAGAGGAATTCGCCTCGAAAGAATATGCCACTTATGTGTTCTAGTCTTTGCCATTAATGTTCTTGGTCCTTGGGGAGCTAGTCGATAACTTTACGGGCTACTTCATTCCTGGAAGTGGTGTCACGAAGGAACAATTCATGAGCGACGTGAGCAGAAATGCGTGAGTGAGCAGAAAGTGCACGTTTACACAGGGGGGGCTAACTTGAGTGTCAGCCTCATCATCTTTGGCCTCTTCTGGGCGCGATTCATCTTCTCATACATATCCATGTACACCATTAGAGTCTCCGGCTTGCGAGTATCATCAGCGCTCCGACTGCAATACATTCAAGCACTATTCCGACAGCCACAATCAGTAGTGGACGCTGTCCCGCCGGGCACAATTGCGAGCCGGATCACAGCTTCCAGCAACACCATCCAGATGGGGATCTCCCAACAATTCGCAATCTTCCTGCAAGCGCTCTCTCTGCTACTCGGAGCATACATTGTTGCATTTACGAAAGCATGGATTCTGACATTTGTTGCAAGCGCGTCACTCCCGTTTATCACGATCGTGTACACAATCATCCTCCCATTCTTCGTCCGGTGGTTCACTGATTCAGTACGATGGGGAGAACAAGCATCTGCATTGTCCTTTGAGATCTTCACTTCGATCCGAGTCGTTGCTGCATTCTGTGCTGAGGGTCGGCTGTCTGCAAAACATAAAGTCTTCCTCGACCGAAAGTACGCGAACGACAAGAAGATTGGACCTTTGCTTGGCCTTGCCTTTGCGCCCCCGACGTTTGCGATGTTCGCCACTTTCTCACTGACGTTTTGGTTTGGAGTTCAGCAGTACATACGCGGCGAAGTAGCGAGCATAGGGGACATAGTTGTGGTCGTCTTCAGCGTCATGATGGCCATCACATCGTTCAGGTACGCTCGACGTTCAACATCACTATCTTCGAGACCAGTGCACTGACAAAACCACTCGTTTAGTCAAATCGTTGGGCCATTGATCCAGATGGCAAGGGTTGCATCCGCAGGTGAGTATGTGGAGAATCTTATGGCATGCTTTCTCTGACAAGGTCCATGCAGCGTCGGATATCTTAGCTACCATCGACATGGACTTTCCAGATATGAGTGGCAGAAAGGGACCCGATGTCTCAGCTGAACAGGACATTCATTTCCAAGGCGTCTCCTTTGCGTACCCTTCTCGCAGGGATGTGCAAGTACTTGACAAGGTCAACATGACGTTTGAAACACGGAAGACGACAGCGATCGTTGGTCCTTCTGGTAGTGGTAAAAGCACTGTTGTAGGTCTGCTGGAGAGATGGTATGGGCTGGACGACTATGAGGTGCCAAAGCAGCTGAAGCCGCGGTCCAAACCTGCAGATGAGCTCGCGAAGGACAATCCACCCACACCCGAAGAGAAATCTGTGGTGGAAGTTCTGCAGGTAGAGGCACCGAAACCGAAAAAACCATCGAACGAGACGCTCAGAGAGCTCGCCAGGCTTTCGAAGACGGCAAGGAGAAATTCACTCAATCCAGTGGAACGGGAGTTCAATTCAAAACGGTACTCTAGTAACCCCTTTGAGAATGCCTATAAAATTCGAAAGGAGCTTGGCAAGGGCTTTGCTATTCCTCAGGCGCGAGAATCCGAGGTGGAAGTAGAGAATGAGAAGCCTGCACCAGATCAGATCGTCAACATACAGGACGACAACAAAGTTCCATCAGATGAAAGGCCACCAATCGAAGGTCGAATTCTTGTCGGCGATGTGGATTTATCGACCATTGACGCCAAGTGGTGGCGTGCACAGATTGGCCTAGTCCAGCAAGAGCCCTTCCTGTTCAACGCGACCATCTACACCAACATTGCCTTTGGTCTATACGGAACTCCATATGAGCACTTGGACGAAGGGGAGAAAGAGAAGATGGTGACAGATGCATGTAGACTGGCGTTTGCGGACGAGTTCATCACAAGACTCCCCGAAGGATACAAGACCACGGTCGGTGAATCTGGGATCAAGCTGAGTGGAGGCCAGAGGCAACGTATAGCAATAGCTCGTGCGGTGGTCAAAAAGCCATCAATACTGATTTTAGACGAGGCCACTTCAGCCATCGACGTGAGAACCGAGCGGATTGTCCAAGATGCTCTCGATCGTGCGTCAGAAGGACGAACAACTATCGTCATCGCGCATCGCCTGTCGACTATCAAGAAGGCCGACAAGATTGTCGTCATGCGTTTGGGCAAGGTGATGGAGGAAGGCACGCACCAAGAGCTGCTGAAGAACGAAGAAGGGATCTACAGCGGTCTGGTTCGCGCACAGAACATTGCCATGGGAGCCGAGGAAGACCGAAGCGACGATGATGACTCCGAAGAGGAGCAACTCCAGCTTATCAAGACCAAGTCATTGACTGGCACTGGTGAAGCAGTCGAATCTGATGGCATCATGACAAAGGATGGTCTGCTTGCGGGCTACAAGCGCATGGGATTCATGCGGAGCTTTGGTCGCATCCTATACGAGCAGCGACATCTATGGCCGCAGTATTGCCTGACTCTCCTTGGGTGTGCTGGAGCTGGAGCGGTCTTCCCACTGCAGTCCTACATCTTCGCTCAACTGATCAATTCCTTTACTGTCATTGATCCGAAGGTCATCGAGTCCCGCACGAATCACTGGGCACTCATCATGTTCTATCTTGCATGCGCGATGCTCGTTGTGTACTTCGTGCTCGCTTGGACGACGCACTGGATCGGCATCAATGTTACTCGGAAGTATCGGCAGGAGTATCTTGAGAATATATTGCGCAAGCGCATTGTCTTCTTTGATGCTGAAGGCAACTCGCCCGGCAGCATTGCTTCACGCGTCGCGTCAGATCCGGAACAGATCGAAATGGTTCTTGGAGCACAGATGAGCATGGCGTACGTTTCCGTCTTCAACTTGCTTGGCTCCCTCATCATTGCCTTCTACTACGGTTGGAAGCTATCGCTTGTCGGAGCTTGTGTGATTCTGCCCATAACTCTGGGCGCTGGCTTTATTCGCGTGCGTCTGGAACTCAAGTTCGAAGACATGAACGCAAAAGTCTTCGCGGAGAGTTCGCAATTTGCTGTCGAGGCAGTCAGCGCTTTCCGCACGGTCACGTCGCTGATCTTGGAAGACACGATCACCAAGCGATACGATGAGCTGATGAGCCAACATGTCAAGACTGCCACCGTCAAGTCTCTCACATGGACTCTGGCCTTCGCCTTCAGCAACAGCGCAGACATGCTCTGCCAGGCTTTCATGTTCTGGTATGGAGGGACACTGCTGCGAGATCGCGAGTACAATCTCGTACAGTACTTTGTCATCTTCCAGGCGATCGTGCAGGGTGGAATGGCTGCCGGCATCTGGTTCTCCTTCGCGCCCAACATCGCCAACGCAACGGCTGGTCTAAACAGGATCCTGAGCTCCAGACACTCGTCTTCCGAGCTGGAGCACGACCACAAAGACCTCCCGCCAAGCGAGAAGAATCCGGATGTCAAGTTTGATGATGTGCACTTCAGCTACAAGACCAGAAACCTGACTGTCCTGACTGGTCTCAACCTCGACATCAAGCCTGGTCAGTTCGTCGCTCTTGTTGGTGCCACAGGTTGTGGCAAGTCTACAACCATAAGTCTACTGGAGCGCTTCTACGATGCCAATAAGGGTGCTGTGCTGTACGGCTCGCAGGACATCAAAGACATCAATGTTCCCGCGTATCGCGCCAATATATCTCTGGTCGCGCAAGAGTCAACATTGTACGAAGGGACGATCAAGGAGAATGTATGTCTGTCGGTCGACGAAACGGATGCCACGCAAGCTCGCATGTACGATGCCTGTCGATCTGCTCAGATACATGACTTCATCGCATCACTGCCGGAGGGATACAATACATACCTTGGTCCCAAAGGTGTCTCGCTCAGTGGAGGACAGCGACAGCGACTGGCTTTGGCTAGGGCCTTGATGAGAGACCCTCATGTCTTGCTTCTGGACGAAGCTACGTCCAGTCTGGACTCGGAATCTGAGAAGTTGGTCCAAGAGGCAATCGACAAAGCCGCAGCCAAAGGCACGCGCACCATCATAGCAGTTGCGCATCGTCTTGCAACCATCCAAAAGGCAGACGTGATCTTTGTGCTAGGATCTGGCAAGGTTCTGGAACAGGGCAATCACCAGGAATTGCTGAAGGCGCGTGGTGTTTACTACTCCATGGTATGTTATGTTTAGTACATCGTGCTTCGCTAGTGCGAATGCTAATCCTGAGGTACAGTGTCAAGCGCAAGCTCTCGATAGATGATTCTAATCATGACGAACGATTTCACTTCTTAACTTCCCTCGGAGCCACTTCTGGTAAAGTGATCATGCTGGCAGCAGATTCTCGTTTGCTTCACCGTTGTGCTGTGTCTCTGCGCCTTCTTCGTCATGTCCTGATCTATCTTCGCCATGAAGCATTTCATCGTTGCATCGAAAGATCCATCATGCAATTCCGCTGCCGAGCGCCCGGCCAATTTCTGCGCAATGTCCATTAATTGGTCAATCCTAAAAGCACATATTGATTGCTTCGTCACCCAACACGAGTTCCCACGAGGCGGTGTTGCTCCGAGTCTCGCCCATGCTCAGTCACGCTTTCCAAGCACTCCACCACCACGCCTGCGATCAGGAACAAGCGCGCAGCACCCCGCCATCCTTCCGATTCTAGTGATTGAAGATCACGAAGAAAATCCGCCTTGAGTTTGTCGCGCCCCACAGTCCGGCAGTGAGCAAGGACGTGGCCTATGCTTCGCCAAGCATGTCCGCCGAGCTTGGCTGATGCTGAGCCTCCGAAACTCCACTCACAGGCAGTGACGCGCAAGCACTTGCCAAATGCCAACTTCACGATGCTAGTCCGCTTTCACGTTTGGGTATGAAGGAATGAGGCGCTGTTCCAATGGCATTGAGTCGGAGATGCCACTGCTTTTCTTGGCTGATGCCAGAGGAAGGTGCGAGCTGGAGACTGTTGGAATGAGTATAAGACCGCAGTGATGCCCAACGCATGAATGAACAATTAAACAGCAGACCTCCACAATCAGTCCTCCTCATCAATCGGAACCTCAGTACCTAACATTTCAGCTTCGACTAAACTTCAAGTCCTAAACCTACAACCGCAACAATGCATTCTAAGAACCTCATCCTCGCAGCCAGCGTCCTTGCCGTGGCCTCCGCCGCAGAGATCGATCGCGACGACATCCCAGCACCGTGCCAGGCCATTTGCTACCCACTCGTCCAGCTGGCCGCTCAGTGCGACCGCGACAATAACAACGACCGCGCGGAGATCGACTGCATCTGCCAGTCTACGAACCCAAACACCAGCGCGACACTGCCAGACTGCGATGCCTGCGTGCGCCAGTACGACTCGGATTCTGATGACGATGATGACGATGACGGTGGTATGTTTGCTTTCTGAACTCCGGGGTTCAGTACAAGATGCTAACGGTATAATTAGATGTCGCCGATCTCCGCCGCGAGTGCAACCTCCCAAGACTCGCTGCTTTCACCGGCCAGACCGGCAGCGCAACTCTCGGCCCTCTGAGCACATCCGGCGCAGCAGGTGCTGCTGGTGGTGCGACTGCCTCTCCAACCTCCATCTCCACGACTTTGACCTCCGGCGGCACCACTCGCACCACCGTGGTTGTTGCTGGCCAGACCGGCACTGGCTCTGGCACGAGCATGGCTACTCTGACTGCGACACCTGTGAACCAGGACTCTGGCGCCGGTAAGGTCGCCGCAGGAGGAGCTGCGGCAGGTGTCTTGGCTGCGATTGCTGCACTTGTCTAGATTGTGCTATAAGATCCCATTGTTCGCAGTGGAGTTGCATGGTGGACTATGACCTTTATGATTGATGGAGTGGTTCTGTAGATACGTTATTCCCAACATAGTCTTTCCTTCGAATGATACCTTTTGCATTTGCTTAATTCAGAATCATTGGATGGCAGGATGTTCATCTAGTCTCAATTGGCCAAAGATACTCATGTGATAGCCGGATTGAATCGAGTAAGGCGCCGCTGCTGAGCCAACTCATTGTGCATGCAAGAATGATAAAATTGTGCTTTTGCTGGCGAAGCCGGGGTCGCACCGTCATGCTGAACGTGCCTTCCCTACCAATGCAAAATTTCGTCTCCGTGGACAATTCCTCAAGCAGTAGTGATGGAAGCAAATCATGTATTGGCGAGTGACAGCAGCAATGCTCCAGGAATCAAAAGAATAGCCATTGTTGTAGCAGTCGACGAGATTGTGTTCGAGATCTGGGAAGTCACCTCTCGCATCGGTGCTAGTCACTGCCTGTTGCAGCCTAGCGTAGCCCACTTCCAGACTAGCTCCTTCTCCGTAAGCTGGGAAAGTGTAAAGTCGACGACCTCCGTGCGCTGAACGCTGAACTTTTGATACCCGAAATAACAAAGACACGACCGCCCATCTCCAAAACAGCCAGCGCGCGTACGCTCCTTAACGGCAACACTTTTTTTTCCTTTTCTCTTTCTCTTTTTCTTTTCGGGTCCTGCTTTGGGGAGACATGTCTAAGAGAGGCGCTGACGACTACATCACACGCGACGGTCGAGGCAGCATGCAAGCGGAGGACGGGCCTCAAGCCCAGCGGGCTACGGCTGCGCAACTCGCAAACCGCAAGTAAGTTGCACCTTGCTGCCCTTATTTTGATTGTTGGGGGATGCGCGCACGATGCAGATCTGATGCGCGCGTCGCTCCCGTTCAGCGAACGCGTTTGGCTAACATGTTGGGTTTCTGCAGAATTGCGGCAGCGAAACCGCGCGCCGGTGCCCGTCGAGGACACACTCCTGGCGCATCGTCAGGCTTCTCAGCAAGCGGCGGCTTCGGCACGACATCACAATCACAGAGCTTTCCACAGGGCAATGGCTCGCCCTCGATAGGCGGCGGCTCGGCAAGCAGCTCGTTTGGAGGGTTCGGTAGTGGTAGCGGAGGGTTTGGCAGCGGAGGTGGAGGAAGCGGATTCAACTTCAGCGCTGGCGGTGGCGGTGGATTCAACAACCCGTTCGCGCAGCAGAGCAGCAATGCGCAAGAGTCAACGAACGGTGGCGGTGGTGGCTTCAACTTCGGTGGTGGTGTCAGCAACCAGCCGTCGACAAACTCGCCCTTTCAGTTCGGCGCGCAGCCCGTGCAGCCTCCGACAATGAATACGTTTGGCCAGTCGGCGTCGCAGCCCAGCAGCCATGCATTCAGCGGCTTCGGTTCGTCGCAGCAGCAACCAGCGACCAACATGTTTGGCGCATCCACGTCGCAAGCTCCACAGTCATCGACGTCAGCATTCGGTGGCTTTGGCGCGTCCGCTCCCGCACCAGCTACCACGACGTCGAACATGTTTGGCGCATCGGCATCGGCGACAGCACCACCAACAACGTCCTCGAATATGTTTGGCAGCACATTTGGCGCAACAGCTCCGCCCTCGCAACCTGCTTCAACAGGCTTTGGCGGATTCGGGCAGTCAGCTGCACCGACGACATCAGCACCCGCTCCGAGCTTCGGCAGTATCGGCCAGACATTGGCACCAACACCAGCCTTTGGACAGGCCAATGGCGACTTGTCGATGAGCACGCCAGAGTCATCACCACAGAAGCCACTGTGGAATAAGCAGGCGTCGAATGGCATTGCAAGCGGCGAAAAGAGCGGCGCAGAATCACCAGATCGGCCGCCGCATGTCGAGCAGGAAGGCGAGGCACAACCGAATGTGTTTGCAGGCCTTACACGTCCACCTCCGCAGCCCGCGTCAACTCCAAAGACAGCAGAAGCAACAAAGCCTGCGATGCCGCTGTTCAACTTTGGCAAGCCAGCAGAGGCGCCAAAAGCGAGCGAGCCCGTCAAGCAAGTGGAGAAGGAGAAGGAGAACCAGACATCGAGCTTTTTTACACCCGCGAAAGAGACGTCGACACCAGCTGCAGCGAATCCGTTCGCATCGCTTAAGCGCATGCCAGCGACGGAGCAGCCCTCAAGCACACCTCAGCCAGAGCAGCCGAAGACATCATTCTTCAGCTCGGCAGCCCCTGCAGCCCCTGCGACCACGCCAGCTGCATCGTCGAACCTATTCCAACCCAAGGCATCGCTATCAAATTTCTTCTCGCCAGACAAGGCTGCACCCGCAGCAGAATCGCCGGCTCCAGCAGCCTCGAAGCCGTCGAACTTGTTTGCGCAATCACCAGCACCGACTAAGGAAGCGCCAAAGCCACAGTGGGGCTTCTCTACTCCTGCAGCTTCATCTTCCACGCCTGCGCCATCGAAGTCTCTATTTACACCAGCGACTCAGCCCACACAACCCACACAAGCTACGCCAGCTCCAGCTGTATCTGCACCCACCGCTCCAATCTCGACGCCAGCGCACTCGAGCCTGTTCACACGATTCCGACCTGAGATCATGCGGGAGGATAATCTCCCGGCACCGCCCGCACAGCAAGATCTCAATGCAGAAGAGCGGAAACTATACTACCGGGATTTGAAAGTTGCTCGATTGAACAAGGTGTGGATGGCAGTCTTGCCGTCTTTGGTAGCATGTGGTGATCTCTCGCCATTTATGGGAGACTATGCAGCGTTGATGGCGGAAGTCATGGAGAGCACGAAAGACTCACGACTGGGCCAGCTCATGTCCACGCATGGACAAGCCAGTGGTCAGCGATTGTACGACCAAGAGCAGGGCAGACTACCACAGGACGGTACGAACAAGCGTAAGGCCGCGCCCGCTGAGGAGCAAGAGAGGGAGAAGCGGTCGAAATCGAATGGAGAGGCAGCTGGCTCGAGCACGGTCAACAAATTCCAGAATATCTTGGGACAGAGCGCAGACGCAACGTCGAGCACGAGGAATCTGTTTGGCGCATCCACGGCTAGCGCTGCATCTACATCGACGAGCAATTTGTTCTCATCAAATCCATCTGCCGCATCGGCTCCACTGAAGAATCTCTTTGGTTCGTCTGCAACGCCTGCGGCATCCTCGACTTCGAATCTATTCGGTGCCGCTACGCCAGCGCCGGCTAACACGTCGAACCTTTTTGCAAAGTCTGCGACACCAGCAAATGGCAATCTGTTCTCCAAGGAGGCACCTAAGGCCGCCGAGTCAACACCAGCACCCTCATTCGGAGTATTCAAGCCTATCAATTCAAGCACAACATCTGATACATCGAAAGCTCCAGTATTTGGCGGATTCAAGCCCACTTTGAGCTCCGACTCATCTGCTCCGACCGGACTACCCAAGTTCGGAGGTGGCGGTAGTTCAGGCGGCGGTTTCATGTCACAATTCGCACAAAGCGCGGAAGAGACTGCAAAGAAGGCCAAGCAGGCGGCAATGGATGAAGAGTACGATTCGGATGAGGAGACGAAAGCAGAATGGTCAGCAAGATACGATCGCAAGCTTGAAGAGAAGAAGAAGGAGATGGCAGCAGCGGCGGCAAAGAATACCTTCGTCGTCACCCCGACCGCTAGTATGGCAGGAAGCCACGCGGGGTCTGGAGACGAGGCTGAGTCAACAAAGCCGTCGTACCTCATTCCTCCGACAGCAGGTAGCTTTTACTCCGGTCTTTCGCGCAGTGCGAGCCCAGCTTCAGTCACGGGATCAGTGTTCGATGCGCCACGATCGAGTACGCCAGGTCTGAGCAAGGACAATCCATTTGCGAGTCTTTCGCGACAAGCTTCCGAGCCAGCTTCTGAAAAGGAAGATGCGGATGATGAGGGCGAAGAGGAGTCAGCCAATGGTGACGAGCAATCATTGGCAGGTGGTCACGATGGTGCCGACGAAGAGGAAGATGAGGCCACCCCTAGAGCAAATGGCGTCGTCAAGCGCCAAGGTCCCTTTGAGCAAGACGAAGACTCACAGACCGAGACACCAGTCAAGACACCGAGAACTGACGGACTCTTCGGTCGCATCACGCGAGATGGTGATCGAACGCCGCTGGCTTCGACTGGTGCTAATGCGGGTGGTCTCTTTAGTACGTCTGCTCCAGCTGATCAGACGTGGACACCCAAGGACCCGATCAAGTTCTCAACGAACAACTCGTCCGAAGGCGAGTCTGGTACGGCAAAGAAGCCGTTGTTCAACTTCAACGCGCCAAACAACAACTCAGGCAAACCTGTGTTCAGCGGGCTCTTCTCAAACTCACAGGCCTCGCCCGCTACATCTGGCGCGGCAACACCCTCAAATCCGTTCGCCGGCCTCTCGGGCGTCAGCTTAACCACCCCAGCAAGCAAAGTCAAGGCATCCGACTCCCTCACCGTCCCCTCATCCGGCGCGACCTCCGTTCTGAGCACCCCCGGCCTCTCCCGCGCCACCACCCCAGGCATCTCCGACATGTCCGGCGCGGAATCCACAGCCGGCGAGCAGGAAGACGCCAAGCCCGACGCGCAGATCGCAGACATGGCCGACATGGCCGACGACAAGAAGGGCGCCGAGGTGCTGTACGAGTCCGCCAAGGTGAAGGCGAATAAAGCGGAGAAGACGGATGCGGAGGAGGAGGCGCGCACGGGCAAGAAACACACGTGGAACACGGTGGGCGTGGGGCCGATTGCGGTTATGCGGAAGGAAGGGGTGGTTAGCCTTCTGATGCGCAAGGTGCCGAGTGGGAATGTGGTTGTGAATGCGCGAATGAGCAGTGTGATGAAGGTGGAGTTGAAGGGGAAGAGGGCGAGTCTTATCTTGGTGAGCGCCAAGGGGCCGGAGAGTTATCTTGTCGGGTTCGTGAGTGAGGAGGAGGCCGGGAAGTTTGTGGATGTGTGTAAGGCGAATGGGGCGAAGTGAGCGGAGATGAAGCAGAAGGTGGTATTAATTTGTGAAGCACTGGGACCGACCGTGTCTTTCTTTTCTGATTGATCATCAACACGATTGTAATTTCGATATTCGAGCGAGCAAGCGACCGAGTGAGCGCGATACAGCACGGCACAGCACGGCAAGGGCCAAGGTAGATATCCGGTAGGTTTGCATATGGGATGGCGTCCGTTACATATATACACAGAAGCTCCTTGTTGTTGTTGTTGCTTTCTTTTATGTTGAGGAAGCGAAGGTGTATCAAAATGGTTTAGCAGCAGAATGAGACTGCGTTCCCCAGTACGTGTATCTAGTCGAATGGGAATTGATTGAATTCCTTATTAGGGGCTCATGTTCTTGTTGTCCAGAGTGGTTACAAGTAGACGTAGCCTTGGTAGGACCTGTGCCGGGATATAATCGCATTTCGAACCCAATCGCCAGACGTGAAATCGACCTGGTCTACAATAAAACTCTAACCGGGTTCGAAGCATACCTGCATTTCACACTTCAGCTTGAAAGATAATCAATGGCACCACATGATTGCACCTCGTGGCTACGAGGGAGAAGGTCAAGCTTTCTCGGCATGCTGCATGATCAACGGTCTCCGCGAAGACCGAAATCGCATTAGGGATCGGCAAGTGACAAAACTCATGTCCACCCATTGGACGAGGATCTCGTTGCTCTCATATTCAAAGAAAGTCTTTTTGTCTGGCAGTTTTACTTTTTTACTTCTTTGGATGATGTTTTCATAGCATAGCGATCTTTTTGCTTTGATTCTTGCGAAGCCGAGAGGCCAATTGCACACTGGACTTCAATGCAGTAAACATCCACCAACGTCATCTTGCACATAATCGAGATTCGACAATAGATAACGATGCCGCCAAAGCAGTCTGGCAGCGCGCCTGATTCGCCAGAGTCGAAACCAGCTGCTGCTGCCGCCTCCTCCAACAACAGCAGCAGTAATCCGTCTCCCTCGCCGCCGCGGTCACCCACGAACAGACCGAAGCACTCGAGAAATGCATCGCAGGCCTCGCGCAAAGATCATGCGCCACACCAGCCCTCAGGGTTGAGACAGTCCGCTAGACCAGGGGAGTCGCCGAGTCCTGACGCGAAGAGAGGAGCAGGAATGAGCAGCGGCAACGGCAACGGCAAGAGACCGAGCGTGCAGGGCGGCGAGATCCAGCCCGCGGAGGCGGAGAGGGCGCACGCAGAAGAGGACGATCAGACCGCGGAGACGTACTCGTTCTGGTCCGGGAGGACGGACGAGCAGCAGCCGAATGTGCACACGCGACTCCTGGGGAATGGGACGTGGGAGTCGTCTGGCGGGGATGAGAATGCGTCAATCCGCCCGACAAGCCCGAGGCAGGGCAGTGTTATGAGTTATAACACTTTTCGCACGGATCTGAGTGAGGATGGCTTCGATGGGCCGTATCCCGGCGGCGTGGGGTCGGGCGTTAATGATGCGGCGGATGCAGCGCATGGCATTTTGGGGGATACCATTGCTGATGGGCTGTTGGGGGGCGGTGATGGCAACAAGATGAGCACGACCAATTATCTCGCTAAGAGGCATGACATACGTGCGCGGCGGAAAATGTATGGACGTTTCTTCTTAATATGTGGGAAAGAAAGAGTGAGCATGTACTAACGGCTGCGCAACAGGTACCTCTACTACTACGTCCCCTTCCTCAACTGGATCCGCCAGTACAGATGGGCCTACCTGAAGGGCGACCTCGTCGCCGCCATCACCATGGCCTCCTTCTACATCCCCATGTCCCTCTCCTACGCCTCGAACCTCGGCCACATCCCACCCGTAAACGGCCTCTACTCCTTCGTCTTCAACCCTTTCTTCTACGCTATCCTCGGCACGTGTCCGCAGATGGTGGTCGGGCCCGAGGCGGCGGGGAGTTTGCTCACGGGGCAGGTCGTGCGCGAGAACATCAGCAAGAAACACTGGGAGGATGCGGATCAGACCAAGAACGCGCAGATCGCAGGCATGACCACCTTCATGGCCGGCGCCGTCATCTTCTTCGCGGGTATCTTCCGCCTGGGTTTTCTGGATAACGTGTTGAGTCGGCCGTTTCTGAGGGGGTTCATCAGCGCGATCGGTATAGTGATTCTGGTGGATCAGTTGATACCGGAGATGGGGCTGCAGGGGCTGGCGGGGAATAGTGTTGAGCATGGCAGTTCGGTGGATAAACTCATGTTTATCTTTTCGAATGGCGGCAAGGCGCATGGGTTGACTTGTGCAGTCAGCTTTGGCGCTCTTGCCGTCATTATGGTGTGTCGGTGGGTGATTTATTCCTCACTCATTAGGAGAGGTAAGCTAACAGATGTGTAGGGAGACCAAGAAGCATCTCCAACCACGATATCCATCTGTGGCGTACGTGCCCGACCGCTTCATCATCGTCGTGCTTTCTGCCATCTTAGCATGGAAACTGGATTGGGAGAATAAAGGCGTGGATATCCTAGGCGACATCAGAACGAAAGGCAAGCCATTCCAGGTGCACTTCCCACTGGGCATCGAGCACCTCCGAAACGCATCCGATGCATTCTCTACTTCATTCGTGATCGCATTACTCGGTTTCTTTGAGAGCAGCGTGGCGGCGAAGTCGTTGGGTATTGGGGAGAGCAAGAGGGCTGGGGCTGGAACGCTGAAGAACATGCATTTAAGCGCGAATAGGGAATTGGTTGCGTTGGGTGTTGCGAACATCATCGGCGGAATGTTCATGGCTTTGCCTGCGTTTGGTGGGTATGGGAGGAGCAAGGTCAATGCGAGTACAGGTGGAAGAACGCCTATGAGCAGTATCTTCCTCAGTATTATCACGGTAGTGGCCGTCCTGGTCATGCTGCCGTGGTTCTACTACTTACCTGTAAGCCATCTTTCCCGAATCCAGCTCGGTATCAAGCACAGCCACTAACAGTCCAAACAGAAAGGCGTCCTCTCCGCTATGATCTCCGTGGTCGCCTACTCCCTCCTCGAAGAAGCACCCCCAGACATCATCTTCTTCACGCGCCTGCGCGACCTCTCCTCCCTCCTTCTCATGTCCCTCATCTTCCTCTGCACCATCTTCTGGAATCTCAAGATCGGCATCGCCGTCGGCATCGGCCTCTCCATCCTGCGCGTGCTCAAACACTCCACCCGTCCGCGGATCCAGATTCTAGGACGCGTACCGGGCACGCTCGATCGCTTCGAGAACGCGGAACGAGCGGGCGTCAGTGTGGAGTTCGTCGAGGGCGCGCTGATCGTGAAGATACCTGAGCCCTTGACCTTCGCGAACACGGGGGATCTTAAAGGTCGCCTCCGTCGCCTGGAGGAACACGGCACAGGCAAAGCGCACCCGGCACTCCCGCCCGTGCGCCGCTCGACGCACAACCGCAACATCGTCTTCGACGTGCACGGCGTCACCTCGCTCGACGGCGCGGGCGCCCAGATCCTCATGGAGATCGTGCGGAGTTATCGCGAGAAGAGCGTCCGCGTGTGGTTTGCAAGATGTCCGATGGGGGAGAATAGTCATGTGTGGGTGCTGATGGAGAGGAGTGGGATTGTGGAGTTGTGTGGGGGGAGGGGGCATTTTGTGGGGAGTGTGGCGGAGGCGTTGAGGTTGACGGAGATGGAGGAGGTGAGTGAGAGGGAGGGGAGTGTGGTGGGTGTGTAGTGTGGTGTATTTGTATGATATGGGCTGTGTAAATATAGCGAGCACTTTGTACGCCTTCAGGCTCCCTTCTTGACAACGAGGTTGTTGGATCCCAGGATACATCACAGCATTTTCAAAAGCCGCAAATAGTCTGCACATGTTCTAGAATCGCACGGAGACATGAAAGACTCGTGGTCTGATACCTGAACTGACCTGTAACTGATGGGTGAATTATCCTTGGACCAAGATGATCAGATCGTAGTATTTTGAGATTCAAATGTTTCTCGGTTAGAGTAGACATCGAAGCAGATCTAGACTATACGCAGATTCGCCGTCTGATCATCGGTGAGACGTTTCAGCTCATTTAGAAACCAACTCCCATTCACATCGAAGTGGATTCTTCTCATCGCGTTGGTGGTACGGATCCACAAAGTAAGCGCCTCAGGCACCAACCTCGCATCGCAGTCATAATTTCTTCACCACGAACTTTCTTGCTCTCTCTTTCTTCAGGCGCCGACCTCACCATCGCTGCGTTTCTTTGCTACAAACAGACTTGGATCAAGTCAACATACGCAAATGAGAAATTCGGAGTAATCTCTACTACAAAACCCGTTAACCTCGCGCCTTCTTCACGGAAGGCTCGCGAGCTCTGGCAGCCGCCCGCAAGGGCCTGGCGCGAAAGCGCTTGCATCCGGCATCAGAAAACTCGGGGCGTCTGCCAAAGTTCTGAGCTTTGGCGAGGAATTTTTGAGCGGCGCAACCATGGGAGTCGGTGCGGAGATTGTGTACTTTCTTTTTGGGAGTGACACTGTAGTGCAATACGCAGCGTGTCTAGGTCACGTGCTCTGCGTCTGTCGTGGACGCGGAACACGTCGACTTCTGGGTACAATTCGATTCCGGTTACTCTGGTGAGGACGGCGCTTCAACATTCTTTTTCTTCGAGGTGCGTGTTTCTTTCCCTGCTTGTCTACCGTCATGCAAATGCAGACTGGAGCAAGGATACTACTAACGAGATGCGAGACATTGCTGTAATCATTGGACGATCCAAATACCGGGAAATTCTGGCAATTCACATGGCAACACGCGACGAAGGGCTCGCACTGCATGAGCTGCATGTGGCTTTTCCTGCACAGCGCAAGCAAGAAACGAGCGAGTCCTGTCCCGTCGCTGCATTGTTATCCTCGGGTAGCAAGACTTGGAGGCGTTTGTCTGGTCTGCGCGAGCGTTGGATGTGGAAGCGAAGAAAGACACGAACCGCTCGACGACCCGTCGCTGGCTTGCCCTTTGAGCACCCAACAAGCAAGGCCAAGAATCCTTCGACGACGAGTCGCCTCTGGTTAGTCTGGGCCATCGCTTCCTGGCCTCAGATCATTTGCAAGGTTCGACGCAGCCTTCAGCGTCGATCGTGCGCAGCGAACTCGTGGCAGACAATCCTCTTCGAATTCATGTTCACAATCTACACGATCAAAGATGCGGTGTATTTCATGATTCAGCTTTTGATTGAATCTATCTAGTGGGCGTTTCAAGCGCGCTGGTTAGGCCTTGTTGGTTCTAGCCCTGCTGGCTTTGGGAGGGGGTGGAGATGCGGGGGAGGGAATCTGGGGAAAGTATAAGATTCAAGTCCAGGCCTTCGTAGTGCATTCAAGTATCTTTTCTCGTGTCTTTCATCTTTATCTTTTCGTTTCTTGATCTATTTGGTTGGCTTTGAGGAGCCTTGTGCTCTTGAAAGAGCCCTCACTGAGCCCTATGGCCCAAGTCCTCACCACATGCTTGCTTGCCGTCTCAACATCTTGTCGAGGACTTCGATACGATAATCATTCTGGCCATAGAGCATCAAGATTGAAGCAGGATAACAGTTCCTCGACTGGCATCTACTGCTATCCCCCGAGGATGTATGACAGTCCTGCTGAGGCTCGAACCAATCCTCGGATAGCGGATGGTCCATATCAGCACACGCTCGTATAGGACCATAGAACTTGTCACATCATGTTGGGCGCTCCTCCAAAGGTCTGATATGCTCTTGGACTCTCTTCGAGCTGATGAATTTCATGCTGCAACCTACATGGCCTCTGGATTTTGGACCTTCAGTCAGCCGGAGAACTGTCCGTCAGCCCTATCCACAATGACAGGCGACCTTCATCGTCGTCGTCGCCCACTGCAGCACGGGCTGCCTTACTGCAAGCCCTATGGACTTGCGCAAAGGATCAAAGATCAAACAATGCTGTTGTTTGATGGTCGTCGCGCTGAGGGCATCTCGTATTTCCTAAGGACCTTGGAAAGGATCTCTCAACCCTAGCGAGCGGATGGACCCGCCTACTCCCCCCGAGGTTCCGGCAACCAACCACGTCGAAGCCTCATCTGCACCTGGGTCCAAGCACACTCATCAAACCTTGTGCACGATCACGCTGGTGTCATGCTTGTCGACAGGCATCGCTGTATGATCTGCTTCTTCTGGAAACAATTCTGGACTCGTCGTTCTTGCAGACGCGTCTTGGGAAGAGACGACCTTTAGTTCTCTGATTGCAGGCACGGAGCTCGGGAGCTTTTGTTTCCTTTGCTGTCGCGACTCGCTTCGGGATACCGCCCTTGGCAATTAGCTTACCATTACGCAGCACGGACTGCGGGCGTCGGGCGAGTCGATCTCCACTGACCACGCTTCTTCGTGAGGAGAGGTGGAGCCTTCTCCTCGCGACTACCCCAGCTATCGGCTCTCTTTGAGCGGGGGATATGGGGACGTGCTGCCCATAACCGAGATGGTGACCGCTCTGGACGGCTCTATGCTCACGGATGGGCACGACTCGCTCGCTGTGCGGGCGCTGCAGACGTATTTCTAGAAATAATGCAAGCTGGACCTGGGTAGCCTGGGAATATTGTTTTTCATCGTATATACAATCGAATCTCCCCCCCTTCAGTTCCAAGGGAATTGTAGATCTTTCGATTTCCCTCTCCACCTTCAATCCTCCAGTCAGCTTGCTCGAGGAATCTCATTTCCACTTCTCTTCTACCATCCTTCTTTTGACAGTCTGATTTGTTCTCGCAGTCATGAGTGACGAGAAGCGCGACGAGGCGGTGGCCACGGCCCCAACCACCACAGCGCCGGCTGAGACCGCTGCTCCAACCAGTGATCCTGTCGCAAAGGACCACGCTGTGTCTGCTGAGAAGGACAACATTCTCCAGCATGAGCACACCCACAGCGATGGTGGAGCCCCAAGCGACGAACTCAAGCACAAGCTCACGCTGCACGAAACCATCGATCTCGAGAACAGAGGTGCCTTCAAGGGCGATGACTCCGATGGAAAGATCGAATGGACTTTCCGCAAGGTGCGTCTAGAACAACGCGTTCGTCGGGGAGATAATGGACATCGACTAACCCTCGTCAGCTTGCCGCATCGTGCTTCTTGGCTATGCTGTATACAGGTAGGGTTTCCTGCATGACAACCTTGTCGGCATACGCCGGATCGTGTTCGCGAGTCTTGTGTTCACGCGTGACTGACTGAACCGCTCTTGCAGGCTCGCAGATTCCTCTGTACTTCGTCGGCGGTTGCTTGAGCTTCATTGCTGCGGACATTGGCGGAACGAACGCGTCCATCATTGGATGGCTCCCTACTGCGAATACGCTTGCCATTGCCGCTGTCTGTCCATTCGTTGGTTACCTCGATGATTTGGTTGGCAAGCGCTACATCACGCTCTTCGGGGCCATGCTCCTTGTTATTGGATGCATCCTCGTCGGCACTGCGAACACCTTTGGCCCAGCCATTGTTGGCATGGCCTTTGCTGGTGCAGGTGCAGGTATTGGTGAACTGACTGGTCTTGCTGGGTAAGCATAGCAACTCTGCAGATGTGCAAGGCTTCATGCTAATATCCATCGTAGTCTCAACGAGACCGTGCCTGTCAAGCACCGTGGCTATGTCACCGCTGCCTTGACTGCCTTCGTATTCCCATTCACCCCATATGTGCTCTACAGCGAGCTGCTCTCCACGCGTCACACATGGAGATGGGGCATGTGGATCTCCCTGATCTACAACGCTGTCACCGCGGGTGGTCTTGCGCTCACTTACTTCCCAGTCGCACATGTGCGTGCTGAGGGTCTGAGCACTTTCGATATTCTGAAGCGCATTGACTGGATCGGTGGTGCCCTGTCCATCATTGGTCTGACTCTTTTCCTGGTCGCCCTTCAGTCTGGTGGATACAGCCACCCATGGACCAGCGCATACGTCCTATGCACACTGATCATCGGTTTCCTCGTTCTTGCGGCTTGGGTTGCCTACGAGGCCAAATTCGCAAAGCATCCTATGGTAGGTTGTTTCTCGCAAGGTGCACATATTTCGACGAGCTGATGATCATGCAGGTTCCAGGTGCTCTCTTCAAGGGCAACAGAGTCGTCATTTGCGCTTTCATCGTCGCATTCGTCGCTGGCATGAACTTCTTCTCGTTCCTCAACTTCTGGCCTCTCCTCATCTCGAACGTGTACAGCGCAGACCCAGTCAAGATCGGTCTCCGTGGTCTTGGCCCAGGTCTCGCCACCACCTTCGGTGCCATCGGTGCTAGTGCTCTGATCTCGTTCTTCCCGAACCGCGCGAACATCATTCTGTTCATCTTCTGCTCCATCTTCACTGCCTTCGGTGGAGCTTTGTCGGTCGTCAGCCCGGACAATGAGTACACGACCGTTGTCATCGGTACCATGGCCACCCTCGGTGTTGGTGGTATCATTGTGCCATCTGCGCTCATCGCTATGATTGCTGCACCTGGTGAGTTTGATTCTTGCACATTGTAATTGCCCGCCACTAACCAGGTCTCTAGATCAATTGATCACCACCTGCGCAGCCATCTCGCTCAGCGTCCGAGCCGTCGGCGGTTCCATCGGATACAGCATCTTCTTCAACATCTTCCAAGACAAGCTCACCGCCCGCCTTCCAACATATGTTGCTGGTGGTGCCATTCAAGCCGGTCTCCCAGCTGAGTCTGCCGAGGCCTTTGTCGGTGCGCTCTTGGCGGACCCACACGCCGCCGAGGCCATCCCAGGTGTGTCTCCAGCCATTGTCGCTGCAGCTACCTTTGGCAAGAATCTGGCATATGCGGAGTCGCTGCGCTATGTCTACTGGGCGTCGATCTCCTTCGGTGTGTGCGCCATGATTGCGGCCATCCTCATTCCAAGCACGAAGAAGTTCCAGACCAACCGTATTGCGGTCGCTCTGTAAACGGACGTGCTTGGAAGACAGGCTTGATATCCATAGAAGAATTAGATCCGCATCGGCTGAAGTAAATGCAAAGTGGTTGCAATGCCCACCATTAGGTCGAGCAAGTATCAGTCAAGCTACGTTGGGAATTTGGGCAAACAGGAATTATAGACTGTAAGCTACTCATATTAATTAGACATTGAGCCAATCGTTCATTGCCATCTTCGTCAACGTATAATGCGTGAGCGCTCGTGTAGTTGCCTCCCTTGGGCTTTTTTCGTGCTGATGCTGACATGCATGAGCCCACGTGCTTGACAATCTTGAATTCACGTGGCAGGTTCCTCGATTGTGTCCTATAAGTGTGACAACAACAACGTTCGAAGCCTCTGTCGGAGCAACTTCCCTCTAAGGGCGTCCTCAGCTCATCTTGAACGCCTATCGTTACACAAATCCATTGGAATATAATGAGAACAAGCGGAGCACCATGGGCCTCGGTGTGCACAGCAGTATCGTCATCTCAAGCGGCCGGCTACCGACCGGAAAGCAAAACGCCGACCCTCGAGAGATTGGGTCGCCTTATCGTGTGACCATCTGTAGTACGTGGTCGTGGCACATGTGGTGAAGATCGCTTGCGGGGTTGCACAGAGCCAAACCAATGGGACCTCTCTCGGTGAACGCGACGTTGGGAGTTTTGGAGGTGTCGATCAGAGCTACGTGCATGCACTTCTTCAGGGAAGATGATGTTTTCGATCACGTCTTCGTTGATACACCCTAGCTCGATCAAGACGGCACTGGAGGGTACTCAAACGGATAGTGGTATGAGCATGCCCAATAATTCAAGTAATTTCGTGGTCAGATCAAAAGGACCTGCGCTTTCCCTGAAGCCTTGCGGAGTAAAGCGAGATCAGCGTTGACTGGAGACATTTGGCTTTCTAACGCACGCGCTGGGCTCGAGGTGTCGGGCGCCCGGAAGACAAAGTCATCATTCGATAGTGTACCGCCCCGAGAAAGAATGGGAATCGTGCCTAGGGCATACCCTCGACGAGACTTCTCCTGCCAGCCTTGAATTCACCGTATGTGTACATCGTTCCAACCATGTGAGATGCATACCGTGTATAGGAAAGGACAGTGATCTGCCAGGTATCGTACAAGTACATCTTGTCGTGCACAAGCTCTTACAAAGCCACATATAGCCACCGGGCCGTACAATAGTCGTTGCAGTAGGAGCTTTGCATCATCAGCCAACATGCCCAAACTCAGTTAGATAGTCCGATGAAGGCAGCTGAGACATGAAGTCTAGTGCCGGCTGCGAGGTTCCAGTACTCTGCAGCAGTCCACTGCGCTTTGGGAAATTACCCTGTGGAGCCTCTAGCAGTGTGCACGTTGTAAGCTCATCGTATGTGGGGATCGCATCGATTTCAGATCCACACCTCGATGATGGTGGCGTGAGGTTGAAGCTTTCCGTTGCGGCAAAGGCGTAAAGTGGTTGCACAGGTCCTGCTTCGAGGAAGCCTGGAGCCGAATAGACAGATGCTGGGGAGGTCTGGGGAAACAGTATGTCAAAGCGATCGTCAGTCTGCTTCGTGGTGTTCGAGATATCCGAGTCCAAGGCTGGGTACGCTGCGGTATTTGGTGGTGTGTATGAATAGGTCACGGGCGATGTCATTGCATATGGCCATGACAAGATAGGTTGATTCACCCAAGATGGATTCGGCTCCGGGAGTGAGGTATACGGAGTCATCATTGCGGGAGTATGCATTCTGTGGTTTGCTGAAGCGATTGGAACTGGGCGTCGATATAGACTGAACTGCTTCCGTGCCATCCGGGTTGCGGCATCGCTTGTGCGTTTCGTACTTCGAGCTTCACATATGAGGCCTTTGGTGATGCAGCGAGAACAACTGGGAATCTGGACAGTGTTAGCGAGGAAGCAGCTGCAGATCCAAATTGCATACCGTCTTGTCACATTTGGTCTTTGCTCTTGCGCACGCCACGCAAGCTATTGGTCTTTTTTGCGGCGATTTGATATCATGGTCCGATGTGCTCTCTTCGAAACGATCCTTCTCTTGTCTGAAAGAGTCACGTCGGTAGAATCTATCCCTAAATCTGCTCAGCATGTGGGAAATGGAGTCTCAAAGATAGGCACGTACCTTCGTTTAGAACTTTGACATTCCACTTCTGATGGCCCGGTCAGCAACGCGCTGTCCGAGAATCTGAAGTTCGGCATACGAGGTATGGCGCCGGACTGATCGTTCGCATGTACAAAGTCAAAGGAGTGATGGTTGAAGTACATGGTGGAGTCGATCTGGAAAGAATATCCGTAGGTGAACTTCAGGACGACTAATGCAGACAACGGCCTCTATAAGAATTGTTGCCCCTATCAAAGGAGTAGCATCGATCAAGGTAGGATGAGACGAGTACCCAAATCAGCCTTGACCAAGAGACTGGATAGGCCTCGCTTATCGTCGCACCATGATCTTGTGGGCTTGACTGGGACCAGTTTAGCAGCAGTGCTTGGTGTGGGTGAACCTTGGTGTACAACATAGGTGTGCAGTCTAACATCACTTCCCGCAGGTTAGCCCAGCAACCACCAGCCTCGAGAGGCTCATGACATATATTTGTCTATTTTCATGCTCTGTCAATTGTCATCCTGCATGATCTGACAGATGAAACATGGTTCAAAGGATTTAGGATGAAGTCTCAAACAAAGCCAGCTTTGAGACCAGGCCTAGTACTATGCCGCAAATCCATTGTGAGAACGGTCCCAGATCCAGATGCAAAGGGCAGCAGGGGGAAGAATCGCCTCTGGCCAAGATTGCATGCATTAAGCAATATCTGCATGTCCCAATCGTCGTTCGCATGACTACTGCTTCGGAAGGAATCGCACGTACCTGCATGTGGCAAGGCCACAGGAGCGTGTCACAATGACTTCGTCTGCAGCAGGATCGCAAGCCTCGAATATCTCCAGGTTGTGCATGTCGACCCGGTAAAAATAGGCATTTGTCAAAGCCGCCACATTTTGCAGGAGAGCCTCAATCGCGGGGCGTATGTTCGCATCATATGGGCGGTGGAAGGAGTCGCTCAAGTCGACTGGTCAAACAAACGGTTTTGAGACGGCGTAGAATTTCAATAACTGTGCAAGACGTGTGCGAGGCTCTGTCAGTACGTCTATTTTTGGTGGGTCTGAGGAAAACGAGTGTCGGTAGTGCAATGTCGTGCAGAATATTTCTCGTGTCAATGCTAGCTCGAGCCCACCGCTGGATGTATGGCTCGTCTTATCGAATGGATTGGTTGATGGAAAGCAGCTCATTGAACCTAATGACCGGTAACATGTCTCGAGGAGGATGGAGAGGTCTAAGGTTGGCCATCCGTCCCAGCATGGCATAATGAATGGCTCACGTTGTTGCAATGCCTGGAAGAGCTTGCTCAGAGCCCCTGATGGTCATGAAGCGCTGTCTTGACCCCATGAGTGTGGTTATGGTCTTTCGCTTGCTTGCTGGCTTAGGCTTGAATCTGAGGTGAGTGAGCTTTCTGGGGCGACGGAGCATCATAGTCCCATGGATCATATGTTGCATTTTTATTCGAGCCATGGAGAAGCATAATGAATGCGACAAGAAATGAATGGATTGGAGTTTGGTTGAATAGGTGAGAAACTGCGATGATCTCGTGACGCGACTTTCACATGCGACAACGTGCGACTCCGGAACTGACAGGGAGCCGATGTCATCTCGACCATCGTGACCACTGACCAGCATGTTTTTGCCGAGAATGTAGCATTCAATCGAAGCGCGAGCTGTCCAAAGAATGATCTTTGGTTCGTAACATTACCTTTGCTTGTCTTCCAAGGCAGGATGGCTGCACAATCGACGCTGAGGCACAGCAGCGATCCGCTGGCGCAGCTGTACCATCAGTACAGAGCTGCGCTTCGAGGCCGAATCAGAAACGCGTCACGAACAGCAAAGCTACTTGCGACCTTGTTCCTCACATTATCCATCGCCTCCGCTGGTTATGGAGTGCAGAAGCGGTGGCAGAAGCAGAAAGCCGAAAAGGCGACTGGTCGTCGTCTGCTCCGGCGCAACAGTGGGTTGAAAGGCAAAGATGGCGAGCGCGTTATCTATGTGCCATACAAAGACGGCACGAGCAAAGTGACGATCTATCCGACGAAGCAGACGACGTTCGACGCGCACCGACGACTCTTCCTACAACCACCGAGGGCTGCCGGCTTAGGAGACGCATATCAAAGCCAGGTCCCACCTCCGCAGACCAAACCTGGCTTGAATTTGGCCTTCTTGCACCAGTTCTTGAGCCTATTCAACATCATGGTGCCGAGATGGACAAGCAAAGAGGCAGGCTTGCTCTTGAGCCACAGCGTCTTCCTAATGTTACGGACATATCTTTCACTGGTCGTAGCACGGCTAGATGGTGAGATTGTGCGTGACTTGGTCGCAGGCAATGGCAGAGCATTCTTGTTGGGCATTCTGAAGTGGTGTGGGATTGGCGCAGTCGCCTCCTACGTTAACGCCATGATCAAGTTCCTGAAGTCCAAGGTGTCAATCGCCTTCAGAACGAGACTAACGCGCTATATTCACGACCTCTATCTCAACGACGATCTGAATTACTACAAGCTTCTCAACTTGGACGGAGGAGTGGGCGCAAATCCAGATCAATTCATCACACAAGATCTGACTCTGTTCTGCGCTGCAGCGGCAAGTCTGTACTCGTCACTGGGCAAACCATTTGTGGACCTGTGTGTCTTCAATTACCAGCTATACCGATCATTAGGTCCGCTAGCCTTCTCAGGCTTGCTGATCAACTACTTTGGTACAGCTACATTATTGCGAAAGCTGTCCCCACCATTTGGCAAACTGAAAGCCGTCGAAGGGCGCCGTGAAGGCGACTTCAGAGCTCTACATGCCCGTCTGATAGCAAACGCCGAGGAAGTTGCCTTCTATGGCGGAGATACAATGGAGCGAACATTTCTCGACAAGGGATTCAGGGAGCTCAAGCACTGGATGGAAGGCATCTACAGCCTCAAGATCCGCTACAACATGCTCGAGGACTTTGTGCTGAAGTACTCTTGGTCTGCTTTCGGCTACCTAGTCACGTCTCTCCCAGTCTTCTTGCCCATGTGGGGAGGAGTTGGCGGCGAGTCTGAGCTTGGAGTTGGCGCCGACGAGAGTCATCGAGAACGAGGCCGAATGAAGGACTTCATCACGAACAAGAGACTCATGCTCTCACTTGCTGACGCAGGTGGTCGCATGATGTACTCCATCAAGGATCTCTCCGAGTTAGCTGGCTACACCTCACGAGTGTACACCCTGATCAGCACATTGCACCGAGTCCACGCGACAGCATATCCCCCGCCTGCAGGTTCGCGGCCTGAGTTGTTCTCTTTGTGTGATGTCCAGGGCACAGTGCACAAAGGCTTCGATGGAGTTCGACTTGAGAACATCCCAGTCGTTGCTCCAGGTCTTTTCCCACAAGGAGGGGATGAACTCTTGGATTCGCTTTCGTTCATTGTCCACTCTGGAGAGCACCTGCTTATCACTGGCCCCAATGGTGTCGGCAAGAGTGCAGTCGCACGCATCGTTGCTGGCTTGTGGCCTGTTTACCGTGGGCTCGTCTCAAGACCACGGACGATTGGCACAGACGGCGTGATGTTCCTGCCTCAAAGACCATATCTCAGCACGGGCACATTGCGTGATCAAGTCATCTATCCGCACACTGAGCTAGACATGAAGACTTCTGGTCGCAGGGACTTTGAGCTGAGCCAGATTTTGGAAGACGCTAAGCTTGGATATCTACCAGATCGAGAAGGCGGATGGGACACTCGGAAGGATTGGAAAGATGTGTTATCTGGAGGTGAAAAGCAGCGTATGGGCATCGCGCGTTTATTCTACCACGAACCTCGATATGCATTCATGGATGAAGGCACCAGCGCGGTCAGTAGTGATGTCGAAGGCTTGCTCTACGAGCGCGCGAAAGCCAAAGGCATCAGTAAGTTCTGAACCTTGTTTGGTCTGTCACAGCACTGATCATGATGTTACAGCACTTATTACCATCTCGACACGGGCTTCCCTCAAAAGATACCACAGCTTCACCTTGACGTTAGGCCTCGGCGACTCTGGTGAGGAGTGGGAATTTCAGCGGATCGGCACGCAGGCTGAAAAGAGCTCGGTAGAGAAGGAGCTGAAGGAGCTCCGCGAACGACTGGCCAATGTTGATCAATGGACAAAACGAAGGCAAGCGATTAATGATGAGCTGAACAAGGTCTGGGTCGAGGGCAGTGGCGAGGAACTTGCTCCACCAGCATACGGACAGAATGAATCCGCTGCAGAGGGAGACATTCGAGAAACAAGTCACTCCGGATCCATGTCCGATAGTGGAGCGCTTGTGGAGCAGCCACAAGAGGCTCAAAGCATGGCGGAAGTGGCGTCCGAGGCAGCCGAAGAAGTGGGCGATCAGGACCAGCAATGAGTTCAGCAGCATGAACGGGCAAAAAATCCCAATAGACATTTGTCTGTCTGCATCAGTAAGCGAAATGCGCACACGTCGCAACAAATAGGCAGTGCAATGCTGTCGAGTACAATGGGATCACAGTGTACATGCACAGCATTTGCGCGTCTACCGGAGCGGCCAATAGCTTCTAGATTCCCCAGCGTCTTCAATTTTTCGCCTCTTTGCGCGATACCATTGGCACGGTGCATCTGCGGAGCCCTTGACGACGAGGCTGAACATCTGAAGCGACCATTTCTGAGGTTCTGTGATCCCGAGGCCGTTTCAGTGGCGAGTCGCCAATTGTGTCGCGTAGGATGGGGAATCGTGCTTCCCGATACCGCCTCACGAGCTAGCTGTTCTTCAAGCGCTACAATCCGCATTGCCGGTGGTTCCATACAATAAAGATCGATCTGGTCTTGGCATAGGTCACGATCCGGTGTCCTTCAGCCTTGCCCCACTCTTAACCGCCGCAAAAGCACGTGCGGCATTAGTCTTTCGGCCCGGCGGTTTTATGATCACATCATAGAGAACCTCCAACTACGACATTGTCAAGGTATCGCAGTACACGAACAGGAGTCAGGCCATGTTTCGGCGTGATGAATGCACAGGCAATTCGTGCATAGTCAGTGGGATCATGCAGCACGTCGAGTAAGCCCGCAAACTGGTTTCGAAGACAAATGTCTTGCTCAATTCGGCCTTGATACTAGCCTATCCTGAGACTAACATCCTTGTCGACTTTTTCTGGGCATCGTCAAGACTCAAATGCAACCCCGCGCTCCACAGCAAACTTCACTCCACTATTCGATCACTGACAACAAACTTTTTCCGCACTATGAGCTGGCCACACCTCTGAGGTACAAGCACGGATTTAGTGCGACGATCATCTCAAGCTCGTCGAGGCTGTGCTACTCCTCGGAGGCTCGTTTCTGTGGTAGCACTGGAGCTCTCGCCAATTAATGAAGATCTAGACGTCGCGACAGGATCCAACGGCACACTAATCGTGTTTCGAGCTGTTCTCACAAGCAAAAGGTGCGCTCGGATCCTGGGCGCGCATGGGCGTTATACTCGTCGCGTACCTTGGTGTCTTGATTCAGTCTACTGGAACCTGCATGGACGCGCAGCCCAGGTCTGGGCATCTCCTCAATTGACGTCTTACATCGCCAAAATTTGGAACTATGGCTGTGCTTGGGATTGGTGCTCGGAGGAATTCAGACACGAGGCCGTGTAGCGACGCAATAAAGACCAAAGGGTTTCCCACATTCTCCCTGCGTTCCCCGACTCAACCTTTTGTTACTATCACCCTCATTCTTCTTCCCACTAACGACAGGAACACGCTTCGAGATGTTCAAGTCACTCACGTATGCCAGCCTGTTGGCTGTCGCCGGTGCCCAGTCGTTGACTGAGGTCATCGCGAACACCTCGAGTCTCTCCACACTTGGCAGCTTGCTGCAAGCACAACCAGATCTCGCAAGCTCGCTCGCAGGCATGAGCAATGTCACCATCCTCGCACCAAACAACGAGGCATTGAGTGCTCTCACAGCCGGTCAGGCTGCCACTGCTGACGCGGGCTTGATCACAGCCATGTAAGTGCCTAAAGTAGAAGGCACCAGATGAGACGTCGAATTTGAGACGGGTGACTGGGATCTCAGAACACATTTTCAGTAGTAGAGCACTATGAGCCGCTCTTACTGTGTTTTAAAATCCTAGTCATCCTAGTCATCCTCGATCATCCATCTCATGTCGTCTTCATTGTCCATGAACATCACGTTAACAGCAACACGATTGCAATATCACATCTTGCAGGGCACATACCAGGCCGACCAGATCCCAGATGATCTTGCATTCGTGCCCTCCATGTTGAACGATACGACCTACAGCAACGTGACCGGTGGCCAGGTTGTGGGCGTCGAGCGCGATGACAACAACGTCACTCTCTACTCCGGTCTTCTCCAGAACTCTTCAGTCGTGACACCTGTAAGTTTGACCCGTGCGCAGCTTTCAGGACACAGCTGACGGACAATATCAGAATGTGAACTTCACCGGAGGCGTCGTCCACGTGATCGATCGTGTCCTCACAATCCCACCATCTGCCGTCGATACGCTTTCTGCGGCCGGTCTGACATCACTCATTGGCGCTCTTACCAATGCCAGCCTTGTCGACGCCGTCTCGGGTCTCCAGAATGTCACGATCTTCGCGCCATCGAATATGGCCTTCCAGAACATCAGCTCCGCTCTCGCCAACCTCACGACCGAGAATTTAACTTCAATACTAAGCTACCACGTTGTTCCTGGGATGATGCCACTCTACAGCACCGTGCTGACTGACGGCGTCAACGCAACAACACTCGAGGGCACCAATGTGACGATCAGCATCAACGACGACAACGTCTTCGTGAACAGCGCACGCGTCATTACACCAAACGTGTTGATTGCTGGCGGCGTCGTCCACATCATCGACAATGTGCTCAACCCAGCCAACGCCACTGCACGTGACGATGGTGACGACTCCGAGGGTTCCGGCGCTTTCGACGGTGCTGAGCCAGGTCCAGAGGCTCCATTCACTTCCGGTGTCCCAGAGCCAACAACTACGATTGGTGATGCCACTCCAACTGGCAACCCGGGTTCGCAGGCTACCTCGTCCTCGACTGCTGGTGCCATGCCAATGATCACCGGTGCTGTTGGTGCTGCTGCTCTGTTCGGTGCTGGCGCAGCCATGCTCAACATGTAAAATTGAACTATGAGATTATAGTCGCACAGCCAGGTGCATATGAACTTGGTTTTCAAAACGAGGGAAAGTTTCATGGTTGTAATGATGGAGATTTCTCACGATCGTTATGTTGCCATGTAATTATTATTTTAGCGAATCAAGGGGTGAATGACCCCCGAATCAATTTATGAACATTAAACCGGCATGATTGATTAATGAGTAACGTAAATCATCGTAGAAATCCACAGTAGGAGACAGGATCTTAGGGTGTACTAAGTATTACTAGGACGACTAGGAATGGGTTGATATGCCCATAGATCCGGTAAAGCATGTGCTATTTTGCATGACCCTCTGACCACATATCCTCCTCAAACTCAGTCTACAATTATACTCTACGTCGAAAGGGCTGTGCTCATGGGGAACTTCAATAAGGAGACACGAAGTCAGAATGCGACCAGCAGCCTGCAAACGTGAATTGAGTTTTGTCTACGTCATCTAGGCTATTGTGTACATGCGATGCCTAGGGGGTCTAGCGATATCCCATGTGCAAAGATGGAGAATGCCACAACATCTGCCTTTCAACATCGTCGAGGTGTTCGAACTCATGGTCCTAGATGCTGTCAGCAGAATGTCGCATCATTGTTCTTTCATTTGCTCTTCACTGGATCCTTTGCATTCAATGCCTCGTCGTAGATGATGGGCACTTCGATCTCGGTGCCAAATTCATCCACGGTAAGAGCACAGTTCTTGTTGATTAGATGCCATTCGTTCTCGTCGAAAGTCGTAGGCTCAGAAGAGATGATAGTATGCCGTCCGAACTTGGTTTCTGGCCCGAAACTTGCTTGTCGATTCGTCTTCTGCGGTCCATCTGGATGTCCTTCAAACTTCGTATTCAGGGTTCTCCCTGCAAATTCAGACCAGTAAAGAGATGGTGGCTGTTGTGATCGATGATTCCTGAAACGAGTTGCAACCATCTTCTTGCCATCTGTAACGCAGAAGTTGAGGCTGTTGGGTCGAGCTAGTGGGCCCAGGATCTCATACTGAAGCTTCATGATTTGCACAATAGTCCGAATCAGAGCATCCTGCATCTCGGAGAGCGTGTACTCGTCTTCCCACGCGTCTTTGTTCGAACCTCTGGTGAGGTATGGTATGTACAGTGCGGCAGCATGTTCCGAATCCGTGGACCCGTAAATGTTACAGTATGGGTCGAAGGCAACCAAATCTGAAAGCTTTCGTCGGATATCGGAAAAGTTTGAGACTACACCATTATGCATGAAAGCGTGTCTGCCGAAGACGAACGGATCTGACTCTCTCTCGTTAGCCAGGCCCTCGCAGAGGAAAAGAGCACTCACGGTTATTGACTGGTGTGACGACGCTCCCACTGGTCGCGCGAATGTGAGCGAGTAAGCAATTTGTCTCCGTGTTCTCACACAAGCTTCTGAAGTTGAAGTCGTTGATAGGTGGTGACTGTGACTTGTATAGTGCAGGTCGATCGCCGTCAGAGTGTCGGTGGTAGTTCGAAGCGGCACCGCTATACCAGCAAAGTCCCATGCCGTCCATGTTGAGTAGGCTGTTGCGCATCTTCAGCAGTCGGTCCTTTGCATCATCGAGATCTGTCTCTTCGCCGTGAGGTAGTAGATGCGGTAGGTAATGTTCGGAACATTGTTTCGCGATTGAGTTGGCAGGTGTGATTAGCACATCGGCGAGGAGGCATGGCTCTTCAGGAGAAATATAAGCGAACCAGCGGCACATGATGTGAGGAGTATGTCAGCGGTGAATGAATGAGTGAGTGAGATGTTTCTTTTGACTGAGGTTGATAGCTAAAGATTGTACTTCCGGCGGCTAGATCTCGATAGAGGAGAGAACAAGCTGTTTTTGATCAAGGAAGGTACACTTAAGTGTTGCTTGTACGAAGATGGTGCAAGCGTCGCACACAAATTGGAGAATGGAAGTCACGGCATACGCTGGTGCGGCGCATGCAGCTTGAAGACGTAACGACGGCACTTGGATGCTAAAATACACAAAGTCTTATTGGATTGAAGGTGGTCCAGGCACGACTGAAGCCGTCACGGCGTTCTGCCCTTCAAGTCCAAGTGATAAAGAGTCAGAAGTCTATTGACCACGGCCGAGCGAACACTCCAGACGAGCAGACATTAGTGCTGAAAGCCACGTGTCTGGTCTGAGATATCCTTAGGGTACTAAGCCACCATGCTCATCTGTCCATCCCTTCAGCAGATCACTCTACGACTTCCCATCACAAATGCCCTGGTCTATCGGCGCCTGATGTCTGAACATGGCGAGACGAGCCCTAGGTCGCATTCAACTAAGATCCCGCTGTCTCCGACAGCAGCCCACATCTTGAACGCTTGCGTAGCTCGAGACGCGTCCACTTTCAAGCGATGGAGTACATACGCGTACGAGCTGCAGTTCTATTCTTCCAGAGCATCGCGCCCATTAGCCTGATCTATATTGGATTGCGCGCCTTTCAAGAGATCTTGCCCCCTACTTTGAGGCGGATCAAATTACCTGAGCCTATTACGTACTGGCTGTTCGCCGAAGCCGCGACTTTCTTGCTCCTGTATCTACCATACAAGCATCTTTTCCTGCAAAGACCAGCGGTTCATCCTGCCGCCTTGTCACAAGAGGAACGGCAACTGCTGTTTGCACGATGCTGGGCCACTGTTGAGAATCCTGAGAGGTACCTCAGAGGATGGTTTCATGGTGCCCCCGAGGAGGAGATCAGGCGCGAGAATGTCCGCGAGTTTATTCACTGGGCGTTCTTCAATGCCGAGCAGGTGTCATCGGACGAATGCGAAGAAGTCGATGAATATATCGAGAGGATAGAAGAGCGGCTCGGACGAGCTTTGCTTCCAGGACGGGGAGACGCAAAGAGTCTGAGGACAACCTACGATCCCGTTCGTTGCTCTTACCGACCTTTATTGTGGAGTCTGGTATAGCCGACGTATTCAACCAGATGCTCTGAACTGACCGTGTACCCTAGACTATACTCTTTGTTGATGCCTACACGCATTGCCGCATGCTCCTCAAAGGCTTTACCTTCTACAGAGCCTCACGTCTCAAATTCTGGTCTGTCTTTCCACCAAGACCCTTGACTATGCTCTCCAGCCACCAATCTCCTGCGAAGCATGTCACCTACTGGTATCGCGAGCACAAGTCGAAGCACGATCTACCCGTGCTTTTCATCCATGGCATCGGCGTTGGCCTGTTTCCCTATGCTACTTTCATCGGCGATATCAACAAAGGCAGACTGAACGATGATGTAGGCATTATTGCGATCGAGCTACTCGCCATCAGCTCGAGGATCACGAGTCAAGCCTTCGACAGAGACGTTCTCGTGAACGAGATTCGACACATCCTAGATTCCCACAGTTGGACTAGATGCGTCCTTGTTGGGCACTCTTATGGAACAGCAATCTGCACGCACCTTCTCAAGTCATCCCAGACTTCAGCATACATTGGTCCTGTCATTCTCGTCGATCCCATCTGTTTCATGCTGCATCTTCCAGACGTAGCGTACAACTTCACTGTACGCAAGCCGACCACGGCTCAGGAATACGTGCTGTGGTACTTTGCTAGCAAAGATATCGGCGTGGCGCATACCTTGGGACGGCGATTCTTTTGGAGCTTGAATATTCTGTGGAAGGAGGACCTAGAGGATGATTCAGAAGTTGGATACCGGGACGTGACTGTGGTCTTGAGTGAGAGAGACGACATTGTAGACGTCAATGCCGTGAGGCGATATTTGTCGTCTCAGCAAGTAGTGTCGGTTGGAGAATTAAGCGACAGTATAACCGATGCTCTGCTACAAGGTGATCAGGTCCCACAGCTATGGACGGGCCGCGGATTGGAGATTATGTGGATGGACAAACTACACCATGCCCAAGTGTTCGACTATGAGGCGCCAAGGAGGCAATTGGTTGATGTCGCCAAGACATACTGCGAGAAAGCTAGAGATACTGAAGAGATACCTTAGATCAAACGAGCAAGCTGAAGACTGTACATTCTATGAGAGCCCTGCGAGAAGTATTTGAATTACTTGAATACAAAGCTCGGCAGCGACTACGAAGTGAGGACGAAATCATACCGCAGAATTTCACTCCGCAGTGAGAAGGTCCTCGCTCCCAGCCCAATGATGCAGCTGAACGCTGTCGATTCTTAGGTGTCGTCTAACGGGATCCTCTACAGTTCGGTACGATCTCGTCAATCCTCTCAGATCGGGACAATGTAGTCTAACATCCTAGGATGCCTCTGAGAATGCAGGCACTGATCGAGTACGTTGCCTTGCGTAATCGGTCGCCCACTGAGCATTTCTGGACCGAATGCTTTCTCTACAATCGATTAGGACCTCCATTGCTTGAATGTCCCCAATGGCGAACGCGGAGAGTCTGACATTTCTTTCACCCGTTGACCATCCTCTTCACTTTCTCCAGCAAGAAGCCACTCTCCCTGCCCAACTTCCTCTTTCCATCCACCGTCGGTCGCTTTGCCTTTCTGATCATGCGCTGCATCTTCTCCCTGTCTTTGATCTTCTGCTGCCGCTGTCGTTCGGCCTCCTCACGCTCTTGTCTCCTCTGATCCGCTTCCTCCTTCTGCTTCTGCGCCCATGTAATCTGCTTCGAGTATGGATTCTCACGTGGACGCTTCTGTCGCCTGTCCCTCCTTCGTGCTCCATGATCGTCGTCCTCGTGTGGTGGTGCCGGCGCATCCATCAAAGCCTGTCTATCTGGATGTGGCGCTGCTGATGTTGCAACTTCGTTCTCCACCTCCTCGTTCTCCTCATATACATCGCGTCTGGACACATTCTCGCCATCTTCTCCGTCCTGCAATTTGCGCTTCTTGACCTTCTCGAAGTCCTGCTTGATCTTCGCGCGCTGAATGAGCGCCTCTTTTATGCGATCTGCTTTGCGCTTGCGTGTGCCGTCTGGGAGATTCGCAGGGCCGACTTGAAAGGCCGAACTGTGCTTACGCTTTTCGCCCATCGTGAATCGTACTTGAAAATGGAGTAATTGTGTATCTGAATCTTCTCGTTCTCTTCAACTTTTCGCGATACCTGCTCACGAGAAAAAGTTCGCCGAAAGCGGATCGCCGATGGGTTCCGGAGACAACGCAGCCGTGCTCAGGTCTACACCCACATCTCAGCCTTGTGATCCATTCTCATCAGCCTTGATCTTTGACTCCTCTCACCCATATGTGAGGAAGACGATACGTCGTGTATTTCTGACGTGGGCAGCAAACACAATTTCGCTCCTCAGACTCACAGCGATTGCGACATCGCCATCTAGCGCATGACCACGCCTTATCGCGACATCCATTACTCACAGCGTGCGGAGAAACGACGCGGGAAAAGCCTCAGTTCTCGGCCGTCCCTGCATCGAAAGCAAGATTGCTCACGAACTGATTCACCAATTCAGGAAAAGACGAAAGCATGCTGTAAGCGTTCGGAAACTTGGTTCCTGTCTCATTGTCTCAGTCTCAGGCCGAGAGGGGCCACTTGCTTGTCTTGTGACACGCTCATGCCAGCGGATGGCTGCAGATCACAGGTCACCGATACCTGCAAGTCCTGTTCGTCATTGTTCTCACAAGACCGTGCTGGCCGACGGCTATTATCGTAAGACACCTCATTATCACCTCAGCGTTTCTGCGACCTCCTTCACTTCCCGCTCGAGTCTTTGTTCTGACACCCTTTCGATTTACTGCTTTTGGTCCCGATTGTTGAAATTTTCGACTCGTGTCCCACACTTGCTGCGTTTTTCCTGCCTCCTGCGTTGTCCGTGCAGACGTTCGGTTCCGCCAAGTGCGTTGATCTGTGCTGGACATTGGACGACAGTCTTCTCCTCGCATTGCCACACCGCAACCTCGCCTACCTCGCCCCTTGTATACTCGCTATGCGCTGTTGTTGAATGTGAACATGATTGTACGGTCTCTTTTCCACAACACTGCCTCACGATGCCAATCTTTCATGACATCGTGGAGCGACCGCCATCACGGTCCCGGCGCTCGCCGGAGGTAACCGAGGGCTCCTATGAGCAGGATCTCACCCGCTTCGAATCGAGATGGAAGGACCCTTCACAGTATCCGCCGTCTACCGCAAGAGTCACAGCGCAGGGAGAATTGGAGGGAAGGCCGTTGAGTCGTGGAGAGTTGATCGAGAGGATAAAGAGAGGGAGTTCACCTACTTGGTCGTTCAAGAATGGCTCGGGCAGGAGGACACCGGATCGATTGTCTTCGAGATCATCTTCACGGCCAAGCTCGCAAGCTTCACTTCTGCCGGCCGTAGAATTGCGAGAATCACCTAAGAGTCCGGATCCTGCAGAGCAGGGATGGTCGAATCATACGGCAATGGGCATGGAGATTGAACGACCCAGGTCGGCCTTACACTCTGGAGACTTTCGGGAAGAGAAGGATCAGGGACAGCGAGGAGAGCATGCGTCAGCGCTGGCAACATCTCCAGTAGCACCATGGCATAATGACTTTCCCGCATTCCTCGCTGCGAAGGCCCCAGCTGCGGACAGACCATTGCAGAGAAGGTCTCGAGCGCCTACCCACTCTTCGCTATCGCAATTCGTCCTCATGCCGCCTACAAGTCCTCTCGTGCAGGCTACGCATAACTCAGATCTGGATGAGCCTTCGTCTAAACCAATCCCACAGAGAAGATCAAGAAGTCCTCAGAAGGAGAATAGAAGGCACACGCTCTCTCCCCAGTCATTGCAGGCATGGGGCACTTCTGTGTTCGGTTCTCACCATTCTACACCTCGTCCCGTGCCTATGATGAGACGAGAGAGCACCTTTCCATATCAAGCACATCAGCCTCGACGCTCCATCACGTCCTTCAATCAGCTCTCGCAGTCAGTCTCCAATTCTACCCCTCAAACACCTCGTATGCGACCTAGAGGACTGTCGAATGCCTCAGAGTCCTCGCCTCTTCATCACGCCCCAATGGTGGGATCATATGAAGAGTCGATACTAAGAGGCAGAATGTCCACAACTCCATCTCGACCTCTCAACTTTGTTGCCCAGATTGGCGTGCTCGGAAAAGGCAAGTGCAAGTCGAGCCTTCGATGTCCTCCACATGCCATTGTCCCTTTCCCAGCAGTATTCTATAGCTATGGCAGTGGCAGTGGCCGGATCACGGACAATTCGCCGAGTCCTTATGTTGGACTGATTGACATCGAGAACAATGTCCCAGCTCCCAAAGAAAAGCGAGACGAAAGTCGTAGAAGGAAACGATATGCATCACCAGCACCGATCGCCGACCAAGAGGGCTCACGAGGTCCTCAGCCTATCGACCAAGCGTCAGAAGCCAGTGGGCTGGCAATGAAGCGAAAGCGCGAAAGGCTACGGAAGAGATCGCAATCACCAAAAGCTCCACCTGGTGGCAGCTACCGCATTCCACAGCAGGGTCAATTGCAGATCATCATCAAGAATCCGAACAAGACTGCCGTCAAATTGTTCTTGGTGCCCTACGATCTGAGTGATATGGAGCCAGGTCAGAAAACCTTCATTCGACAACGAAGCTATTCGGCAGGCCCAATTATCGACATGCCAATGAGCGCGAGGACGAACTTTGGTACGGATAGACCCGAAGCATCACTTTGCAATTCTGAGGATCCACGGGACCGACCTGTTCTACGATATCTGGTTCATCTGCATATCTGTTGTACCGGCAAAGGACGCTACTACCTCTACAAGTCCATCCGTGTCGTGTTCGCGAATCGTGTTCCCGACGGCAAGGAGAAGCTGCGCAACGAGATCCAATTGCCCGAGCCGAAGTACAGCGCGTACAAGCCTTCACGAGATAACGTTTCCTCGCACCAGAACCCTGCCACATTTGCTCTCAGCTCTGCAAAGAGCCTGGCAGATGAAAGAGCCGCACGAAGACGGAGCACGCCTTTCGATCTCGATGGACAAATGTCACTAGATGCAGCGGATGGTCTGGACGATTGGAGTTTGCCCTCGGCAAAATCGGTCAAGCCGATCCCTTTCATGCTGAATCGACTCGAGACAGTCGATAGTCGACCTTCGAGCCGCGATTACAGCTCCATGGAGACGGACAACCCATTCGCCCGTCGATCGTCAATGGCAGACGCTATGGGCTCCGATGAAGCCGACACGAATATATCGCCCACGGCAGCAGAAGTCGCGATACCCACCAGAAGTGGAAGAAATGACCCAAACTCCGCATGGGAGGAGCGACGGCAGAATCCGCTCCTGCTTCCTCAAAACGAGCCTTCCTCATTCGATCTGGTTAGAAGCACAAGCCCTTCGCACCTTCCTCCAAAACTGTCCGAGGGGCTTCTGGCGCGTCAACTTCGTGGACTGAGTGTTGAGCGCGAGAAGCACGATGCTGACGAGACCACTCACTGAGACCTCACCTTCCTGTACATATTTCCTCACTTCGGACTCGCTTGGCGCAGGCGGCTTCGCCCTCTCTTTTCCCTACCTTTTTTACAGTGTCACTTCTGAGTCTCTCACCTACAGTCTCATTGCTCAACTGTTGACGGTCAGCTTAATCGGCACCGTATCTGTTTTGCCTCCGGGTGGCGTCGCATCCCTTGTTTTTGCAGTGGTCTGGGTTGGGACAAGGGGTTGTATATAGGTCTGCTAATCCACTCCTAGACTTCAAGCTTGGCTTCACACATGATTTGAGTCTATGTGCTGCTCGAGCATTGTGTCAGACTAGCCGTTCGGGCTTGATTGGCATGATTTAGAACTCTGGCTGAACTAATAAAGCATAACGAAATAGCTTCCACGAGACGTCCTAAAGACCCAACACACTCGTGCCGAACTCAACTCGGCCTTTCCTGGGGCTCAACTCCACTGCTCAATCGGATCTCGCAAAGCTTGATTCTGCTTCCTTTCCTAAAGCTCGCTTTTCTCATCACCTTTGCCTAATATCTGGCAAGGGCACCTTGTCGTAAGGCTTCCATCGGAGCAGACGCATACCTGTACGGGTCGCAATGTCCCGTCAGCACCTGTCACCTGGATGTCGAAATTGGCATCCTCCTCCACCATGTTGCGCATATCGAAACCCTCGACGGGCTGCGATTCATCAATCCCTGGAGCACAGCACGTGGATGATAGACTCCCGTCAAGACACATGCAGACAGAAAGTAGTTCAGGAGCATCTGAACAGCAAGCCAGAGCAGCCTCGCCATCGGGACAACTGCACTTCATCTCTGGCAGCAAAGGTGCCGGAATGGCACGGAAATGACAGCATGCAGGACTCAGATCTCCATCAGGAGGACATGGACAGCCTCTGATACCTGGACCGTTCAATATCCCACTCAATGTCGTTATTCGGCAGCACGATGGACTAATCGATCCTTCCGGACAAGGGCAAGTCTTGATGCCAACAAAATCTCCAAGGTCGGCAGAGAACGGATGGGAACAGCATGCTGGACTGGAGTTTCCATTCAAGCAAGGACAAGTACGAATTCCGAACCCATTCCTAAGTGTTCTGAGGACTGAACAGCATGAATTCGAGGATGTGCCATCGCCGCAATCACATGATTCGTTGGCCGACATATCAAAGAAGTTGTCCACTGGCCTATGTTGGCAACATGCAGATCTGGGTGGACCTTCAGGACAGCGACAAGTCACTCGCGTATGTGACTTTGGCACCTTATCTGCGATGGGATGGGGACCGACCCGCCGGGCTGCAGTGCAGCAACGCGGCGAGATCTCGCCATTCTCGCAAACGCACCCCTGCTGACCACAGATACCATTTGGGCACTTTGGATCGCAGCATTCCTCGCGAGGCTCCCCGTCTGGACATAAACACAGCGGACGCACTGTCGATCTGTTGGCAGCGGTTGGTGAGTTGTGCACAACATTGGGAGGCACTGCATTGAAGTCCGTGCAGCATTGGACTCGAAAAAGACCGTCTCCACATGCGCAAGCGCCGATAGCCAGTGGGAGTCCAAGACTATTGAAGTCGACCATCTCACTGCATGATGCGCAACATGGGAAGATGCCGTCAGATGGTTCGGACGACCCGCAACAGCGAGGCTCGCATGCTGCTCGAAGGATCTGTGTCAACTGAAAAAGCGTATTAGACGCTAGGTTCTGGTCGGTGATTGCGCCAGATGAAGCCGCAAAGGTGCTCAATGGCAAGCTAATGAAAGCTAGATATCCCACTAACACTTTCAATGCGTGGGCCATTGATGAGGTAGCTCAAGTTATGGACTCGGTGATGCAGTTCAACTTTGATGAAGACGATGGATTTCTGTGGATAGTTCTGCGATCCGTCCTTTCTTCCATTAATCTACTGGCTTTATATATAATGACCAGTATCACCCTACCCAAATGACCCCATGGTCGCGCCACGGGTTTGAGCCTCGTCAGGCTGAACACTCAGTCGATGGAGGCGGAGTCAAGGACGCAACACACCGTTGCCCATGCTTCGCTCTCAACATCATTCCTGATGCATCAGTAAGCGCCAATGCGAACCATCAGAAGGCATATAGACCCTCATTACGGCGAGAAAAGGCAGCCTGGACGCGAGTCCTCAGCTGAGCCCTACGAGTTTCATGCATGCGAGAACGATCTTGCAACCAATCAGAGACACACAAGGCGGATATTTGCACGCGTTGAATTGCTTTTCCAGCATTTTGATAATCGGGGGGATGCCATGCATGAAAATTTCTGCATCAATACATCTGATTGGCAGGCACTTGCCGCAGCACTTGAGCTCCTCGAGTTCTTTCTGCACCTTGGTGATCCTTTCCACAGCGGACAGAGGCCGCCTGTCCCAACAGACTCGTTAAGCTACAAGCATCGCGGCCGGTTGCATCATGAACCCTGGCTCGAGCAATAGAATGGATGGGCACAGCCTTGGATCAGCCTGTGGCTTTATGATGATGCTATCTGCACGAGAGTGTGTTCAGTCATGCTCTGGCTACCTACACAAACATGGTTGATGGCCTGACCGGATCTCTGCACAGTCGCAGATGCTTGATAGGTGGGAGCTTTGGATCACCCTATGCTAACGACATTGTCGAGCCTGCATGGTGTTTCCAATGCGAAGCCACCAAGTGCATCGAAGATCAGCCGAGTTGAATGATGGGTTTAAGCTGCAAGAGACCAGCCGAAAAAATTGAAGCCATCTAATACAACATCCTCAGGTCTCTACTGGTTCTTGCAATTTGGTCGTGGAGCGGCCTATTCCGACGGAATGTTGGCCGCACTGTGCTGCAGAAGAGCATTTATACCCGGCCAATCGAATACAGTACGCTCAGCGCTGTGCTCGGTATAGCATTGCCATGCTCAAGACTGGGCTGGTCCTTAGAACAAGTGCAGCATCCCAGATCATGCATCACCAATGCATGGGCTTGGATGTTGCACAGCTCCTGCACGTTCAACCGGGTATGTGGCTTAGCCATCATCGAAACAAAGCCAAATAGCTTCGCGCAGCAATCATCCTTGATATACGCCCGATTGTCTCTAGAGATTCAGCATTGCTTGAAAGCTATCGTCCTGGACCTGTGTCAACACTCCAACTTTCTTTTTTCTTTTCACGGACTCTGAGCTGGTTCACCGAATTTCAGATATTGCAATCTTCATCGATCGACATATAGCCTCTACGACACGTACTGAAAACCATGGCCATCAACCTTCGGTTCCCAACATGGTGCAAAGTCGTGCAGTCAAGAAACAGGTCGCCCGCTTCCGGCGATACCTTGGGAAACGCAGACGACAGAGTCGCCAGAGCGCGACCGCAAGGTCTCGATCACGTGGCGAGCCCCTTCTCTGAGCAGGTCTTGACCAGGACTGACATACAAATGTGGTGCATAGGCTGTGTCCTGGCATCAACAATTTTCTCTTGTGTGCTCATCTCCATAGGCGTTCTCATTGTGATCCACAGACACGCACTCCCGGGCTTTCTTGAAGATCGCTGCATTACCATCGACATACTCAAAGTGCCGTGGATCGGCGAAATTTCTCGTTATCAGATCTGGCACTACGCCTTCCCCTCCACGGCATCAGGATCGCTGATCCTTCTGTTGTTCGTCAACTTCCTGCTGGCGATCCTACTGGATGCACATGACCGGATTGGGTCCACGTCATTGTTGTGGTTGCTTCATCAAGAGTCCAACTCGAAGCCGAAGTTCAACACAAACGGCCGACTGATGAGTGGCACCACACGATTTGGTACGTTCATCCTTATAATGAGCTAATCAGAATGGACTGACCACGACTCATCGGGACCAGGACCGTGCCATGGCATAATCAATGCGATCGCAGCAATCTCGATGTCGTTGTGCTACGGATCAGCAGCGAACACTGTGACTCGTATCAAAGTCGAGGCATACTGCTCGCCAGATATGTCAGTCATTGATCGCCAATTCGAAGGTCCTAAATACGGAATGGACATCTCGGGGTTCCCAATGATCATTCTGGGAGGTGCACTCATGGTCCAGAATGTCATCTCAATTTGGACACTTTTGCATGTTTATGTTCGCCGAAAAGGCATAATGCGCTCATGGAGTCTAGATCCCGTGGTGAATGCGCTATACATGATACTGGATAAACAGTCTGCTATCCGCCAAGGCAACAGCGCATCTGTGCCCAGGGAACGGAACAGCCTGTATGAGCAGGTATTCAGAGCTCGTCTCTTGATCCGCATTGTTTGGGCAACCTCTGCGCTGTTGATTGTGGCAGTCGTTATCGTCGTAGTCTTTGCCGCCAGACTACATTCATTCGATCCTACAGTGGTCTCAGAAACTGGACCACACTGGCAATTTTGGGGATTTGTTTATACCGTAGTCGGCACAGGCTCCAAGACCACAGACTGGGCTGGTAAGACGCACCACGGTTCACGATCTTGAAGATAGCGATTCTAACTCACGACCAGGATCCCTCGTCCAATCTGGAATGCAGGGCGTATTGGCAGGAGCTATGCATTGCGCAGACGTCGTCCTGGGCTTCAAAAATGACGAGAAGACTTGGCGAGAAGCTCATGCAAACTATGCTGAGCGTCCAAACGCATTCATTCCGCGAAAATACCGGCTTCGGTGGATGACAATCTGTTTGTTCGTTATCAAGACCGTGGTCCAATGGGTTTTCAGTTTCGCAGTGACTGTCAATGTGTTTTTGGCAGTCTCACTCATCCCATTGCTCGTAGTGACAGCTTTGTTCCTGCTCATTGCTCTTGCTCTCGAAATCATGGCAAGACGGCGTCCGAGTGAAGGGCCACCAACAACATATGGCGAATTCAGGTTACTCACGCACTTTGTCGAGCGTCATCATCTGATTTGGTTGCCACGAATAGAGGATGTATGAACTTTTTCGCGGACGCGGCAGAAACCTCGCTATGATGATGACCTAGATAAGTTGTGTAAAAAACTCTTGAGAAACATGGAAGGTCGAAAGTGGGAAGCACGGGTTTGATGCAGGTGATGGCGGTCTTATTGTTCTATAGTATGCTCAGTGTAATACTGAGATGTGCGCACAAGATGTCCTAGACTCAGATCTGTTTCCAAGTCGCCGTGATAACAACGTCATGACTTGGGCGCCTCGATTGCTCTACACGTGAACCTTCGGTAATCGTGCCTTGCGCTCTAGCTGGGGTTTGCCATGCCCCTCAGATGAGCTCGCTCTCTTAGTGATCGATTTTCAGGAATTTCCTGCATCCATTTCGGCTTGTTATCCAGGCGTACGTCCCAGTTGTCCGCCGTGAATCGGTCCACCCATACTGGCGGACGGCGTGGCCACTTTTATCATCACCACCTCATATTTGGGACTCAGAGCTCGCACATCAAACAATAGATCGCCAGATTAGATTATACCACGAGGCCATGGCATCCGCCCTCAAAGATAAGGCATCCAAGGGTGCATCGAAAGTCGCATCCAAGATCACAGATGACCAGGGTGATGTCGAGAGCGGCAGCAGTAGTGGAACAGATGAATACGGCGAGAAATACATTCTCCGGGTAACTGCAGGTCCTGGCTACGATCCTGCCAACCATGTGCCGATCATAGTGAATGGCAGGGATGCGACATCGGTCGAAAACGAGTACATTCATGCGAAAGTAAAGGTCAGGATACGTGGATACTCAGGCCTCCCTCGAGAATCATCATCGCATTCTCCGTACTTTGATCATCCTACGCGGTCAGATACGCAGTATAGTGTCGGCTTCTCTTTCGTGCCAAAGGTCGATATCCCTGGTGATGAGCTGTGGTGGGGTGCGTGAACTCTCAAGCAATGGTAGATCCATGCTGACATGAATTAGGAAATGACTTCGACCACCCTGTACGCGATCGACTACCTCCAGGATTCAAGTATGCCTTTGGCATAGTCAAAAACTTCATCGATCCGGGCATAGAAGCGGACGCATATTCGGACCAGCCATGGCTGTTTGCACCAGCTTTGGACTGCTGGTTCACCTTTCGCATTGGTGATAAACTTTCACCAGAACAGCAGAAGGATATACCTCATGTTAAAGAGGAGCATCCGCTCCAGGAAGGCGCTGACGGGACTGGAGCACAAGTTCGAGAAAAGCTTGGTATTCCAGATGGGCCCAAGCGACGCAAATTTTATCTGTCTGCTGAGCGGCGCGCCGAATTCGTGTTTGAAAAGAATCGCCTATATCAAGCTGATTTCTTCAATCCATATCTCGACTTCAACAAGTTCGCGCTGCGACTGCCAGGCTTCAAGATCCGAGTGATCAAGTACATTAACGACAAGACGCACAATTTGAGGTACGTGCTCAAGAACCGGAAAACGGGGGATGCATATTTTGTCGTCAACATTGCGCTGCTCTTTGGCGAGGACATGCAGCAGGCCTTGCTTCAGGAAAACGAGCGATCTCGAGCTGCGACCCGAGAACCTTCGCCAGAGCGCGATCAGCCACCACCGACGCAGGACGGCGAATCCATCGCATTGCCTGATCAAATAGAGAGCCCTGCCGAAGAGTTCCATGATGCAAGACCTTTCTGATGGGGGATTCTCAAAGTTTCAAGCGTGGATGACGAAGGCAGGCGGAGGGCAGTCCGGGCTCAATTGCGCGCTTTCGTTTTGTTGTGGCACCCGCCAGCTGACAAGCTATTCCGACCAACGAAGCGCGAACTTCGACCGCTGTTGATCAATACTAGTTTAGCATCTGTTAGGCTAGATATTTAACGCAATCACGAGGAAGGATAAATATCAAAGTCTAGTGTCGATTTATCTGACTAGTTGCATCCGACTTCGTTAGAAGACTAGACTATGAAATACAGCGAGGTTCGTGGGTATAGGGAACGGTACTATTCGTCCGACATTCGTAGCTCTCTCTCGGCGCTTGCTTGTGCTCTAGCACAGCGCGATCTGGACATACGCATGGATTCTTCAACTGTCTCCCGTTCTGATTCCCTGGTCGCCATACCTTCGCATCCTTCTCCGGAACGTGATAGAACCAGTACTGGGTGCTGTGAAGATTGCTATTCTCAAGCCCTTCATTGCGCACAAAATCACGAACCTGTGATGCACTAGGTCGTGAAGGATCATTCGTAGCCCATTGTGTTGCTAGCACATGTAGCCTGGTCCACCTTCTCGAAGGGCTTCTGAACCTGACGCGAACATCACCAGCACCAAGAAAGATATAGCGATCACTATGATCAGCTGGCACCCAGCACTCGTCCATGCCCTCCCCTGCATTCTTCTATTCATGATCCTTCATGCTGAAGACCCCAACATAACCACCAGTAATAAACTCCACTATAGCTCTCATCTCAGCCTCTTTCTTCTGGCAGGGGTCTAAAGCTATATAGCGGGCGGCGGGTCTTTCCACAATTGCGTGCACCTCGTGCTCGCACCCGGAACAGTCGCTTTCTGAGAGGTCGCACACAGTGTCCAGTCCACAGCTCGGGCAGATTATTCGATCCCCGAAACGACGCTTCTTTGCCATCTTAATCTCCATATTCTTGTGCATAAGTTTCATCTCGATTTGATGGCGATGCTTGAGCGGCTGGGTGCTGATGAAGCCGAAATTTTCCACCTTATGGACTGGATAGATGACGCAAATATTAGGAGGGATACATGTTGTATTCCAGATCATACGGAGGTCTATGCTTTCTCGTCTATCTATATCGTATACACAATAGTTCTGGGTATCAAGAACAATACTCATTATCGTCAGTGTTCTACAAATCGACCCATCTTCGTGCGAATCCTTTCCACGGCTCTTCTAGGAAAGGTTGGTGCTGGTCTTCTCGAGCTGGTGAATGGCAAGCTCCTTCTGGGCCGCATCCTTCTCGTCCTGAGCAACAACCGATGCGCGACGAGCATGCTCAGTCATATAGGGGTCAACGGCTGTCGAAGCGAACCGCCTGGCAGACACACGTTGCTCAAACAGAATGTCGAGCTCGCCATAGGTGCGGCCCTTAGGTTCTGGAAGGCGGAAGTATGACCATACAAGGCAGAGGAAGCAAGTTCCGGCATAGAAGAAGCCAGACTTTGCTCCCCAATTCCATGCAGTGGGGTTCAGCATTCTTGGGGTGAGGACGTTGTTGATGATCGAGCCAATATTGTACCAGTTACGAGCGAGCACCACAGTCTTCTGGCGGAGACGTGTCGATGCCAATTCGGCCACGAGCGAGTAGCAGACAGGACCTGAAATTTCGTGGTTAGAATCTCGACTTTGAGCAAACGTTTAGCTGGTGTGGTCGATCCCCTGTTGTCAAGCGCGCTTGAACGGCGATTGAACAGACAAAATCTCACCACGCTACTGAGGGATGTTAGGCTGTGATTTAACCACAATTTACTCACCGACAGTGCAATCGTACACGAACGTGAAGACAAGCAGCACCGAGCCGATAGCCCACTGAGCGGCAGTGTTGCTTGGAGACGCGAGTCCGCAAAAACCGATAATGAGCAGCAGACAGCACATGATGGCAAGACCAACAATGTAGAGTGTGCGACGGCCGAATCGAGGCATTAATACCCAGGCACAGAACACACCAACAGCGCCGAGGGCGTATTGGACCATGCTCATCGTGAAAGCATTTGAGACGTCAAGGCCGGCTTGTTCGTAGAAGTAGGTCGAAAAGCCCATGAATGACGCGCCACACCAGGCCTGAATGATCCAAACATTGGCGCAAATTTCCGTGCGTCGAAGGTCGTTTCCCTTGAAGCAATCGGTGTAACTGGTTCCTGCAGTGACAGCCTTTTCCATCTCATTGGTATGAACCATCATAGCCACAGTCTCATCGGCGTTGAAGTCCACGTTGTTGCGAGACGTAAGACGATTGACCATCTTCTTCGCATCGTCATATCGCTCCTTGCGGACCAGCCACCAGGGAGACTCTGGTGCGAAGCTGATGCCAATGATCAATGGCACGGGCCAGATCCATTGGAGAGCATATGGGATTCTGTAAGCCCACTGATCCTGTCGCTCGGATACACCCTTCAGGACTCCTGAAGCAAGGAACTGTCCGATGACCCAGCACAGATTCACATAGGTTGTGAGATATGGACGCAAAGAGACAGGTGTGACCTCCGCAGCATACTGAACAATGCGTTAGCTACAGTGCTGGCAAACATCATCGAAGTCTTTACTTACAGTGGTAGTAAGAGTTTGGAAGACACCCCAGGGGATACCCATCAGAATCAAGCCAACGAGCAGCATCTCGATGCTTTGAACAAAGAATACAATGAAGATAAGTCCAGTGACAAGAGTCAGTGCACTAATCATCGTTTTCTTAAACCCGATTTTGTCGGCGATGATTCCATTGAGCATTAAACCGAGGACTTCACCAAGATACGCGCCGTTGGTGAGGCCGGACTGCCACGCAGCAGTCAGTTCGTATGATCCGTCAGGCTGGAGGTCTCCAAACCGGCGTTTGAATGCTGGCACGGCCAATAGATTGGCGATCAAGACGATGTCGAAACCTTCCATGATGATCGCGCAGGATAGTAATATGGACCAGCCAGCAGCTTTCTTGTACAGCTTGAGAGACTGCCAGAAGCCTTGTGACTGCTCTGCCTGAGCAGCTTTGGAAGCCTCTTCAGCGACATGGGCAATGTCTGGGTTGATGGCAGACATTCTGCGAAACTGCTCGTTGTCGACATGGACTTCGCCAGTCGCACCGTGAGCACGGGAATTGGACATCTTGAGTACGGATAGTGGATGACCACTAAGAACGTTGTGTACCAGAGATGATGGAATGGTCAAAGTAAGGTACAACCAGTTGCGATCCAATATACAGAAGAAGAGCCCGTAAATGGTATTTTCTCATGGTCAGCTTGGAGCTTGGGTGTTGATGACCGCTTGGAATTGAAGGTGTCCGACTGATTTATACATCCTTAAACTCATCTACGTAGCACGACGGGATACCGCAATGAGGTTGTCAGCAATGCAACATTCTGGTGAATGCTTGTAGGTGTCTGGTCAATGCTTATGTGTGCTTCTCCACAATATGCATGCAGGCGAAGCTACGGGGTATGCTCCGGGGTTGTTCAGGGCGGCCTTTGGGGTTGTAGTCGGGCCTTCGACTGCAATGGCCAGCAGATCCACTGCTGATCAGTATTCGGGCCGGCATGGTGACCATTTTGTGGCAGACAAAAAGAGATGACAAAGAAACAAGAGCTCGCGTGAGAGCTGCAGGATGATATTGTACCCCACAGACAGCTGACCAATCAAATCGAGTATTGGTCGGACCGAGCGCGGACCGGCATTCCACGAATGAACAAGCTCTCTGAAGAGTCTCCTCCTCATCAACGCAGTTCAGTACCCTCGTGATCGACCTGATCACTGGTGGATTCTGCATGAAGCTGTACCCCAAGATTGACCAAGACTCGCGGACCGACTTATCGTCAATCAGCTGCCTCATTGTGAGCGGACCGCTCGCTTTTGGCTGTCATCGAACTCTGGCTCAGGGTTCTCCTCCATCGATGCTCCATAAATCGTATACTGTCCGCTTCTCCAAGGCACACCAAATGTTGGAGTCACGATGATCGCTGCAACATCAGCATGCTTCAGGGCAGCAGACCTCGGAACGTATGGAATATGGGGAAACGCAGGTCGGCGAACTACCCGCTATTGCAATGAATAAAGCTGTTGAGTTCTTCCGTGGTCGATGTTTCCCATCTCTGCTTCCATTTCTCACCTTTTTCTTCCTGTGCCCATTTGGAGAATCGTAAATTAGTGCACATTCGTTTCCCTTCATCATGACAATCACGGAGCGTAGAAAGTGGTGGAAGGAAGGCGTAGTCTACCAGATCTATCCTGCGAGCTTCAAAGACTCCAATGGCGATGGTGTTGGTGATCTCCAAGGCATTATATCCAAGTTGGACTACATACGATCTATCGGAGTTGACACAATATGGATCTGCCCAATGTATGACTCTCCACAAATCGACATGGGATACGACATCAGCGACTACGAGAGCGTGTATCCCCCGTACGGCACCGTGCAAGACATGGATCAATTGATCGAGCAAACGCACGCGCGAGGAATGCGAATCATTTTGGACCTTGTCGTCAACCACACATCCGACCAGCACAAATGGTTCCAAGAATCTCGAAGCTCAAAGACGAATCCCAAGCGCGATTGGTACATCTGGCGACCCGCTACGTATGTCAACGGTGTTCGCAAGCCTCCGAACAATTGGCGCAGCAATTTTGGCGGCAGCGTCTGGCAGTGGGATGAGCATACGGAAGAATACTACCTTCACCTGTTTTGCCCCGAGCAGCCAGACTTGAATTGGGAGAATGAAGAGACGCGAAAGGCAATCTATGAATCTGCCATGGTATATTGGCTCGAGAAGGGCGTGGACGGCTTCCGCGTGGACACTGTGAACATGTACTCGAAGGGCACAGTAATGGCAGATGCACCCATCACAGAACCAGGCGTAGAATGGCAGTTCGCTGGTTACCAGTACTGCAATGGTCCGAGGATGCACGAATTCCTACGAGAGATGAACGAGATCATGGTACGGTACGATGCGATGACGGTTGGAGAATGCCCGAACACTCATGATCCTGCCCACATCCTACGATACGTTGGAGCATCAGAAAAGCAGTTGAACATGGTCTTCCAATTTGTAAGTGAACTGCAGTAGTTCAAGAAAGGCCGCCACTGACTTTGTTCGCAGGACGTTGTGGACATCGGTATGGGTCCATACAAGTTCCAGACGACACCATTCAATTGGAAGCTCTCTAGCTTCAAGCAAGCAATTGCAGGCACGCAGAGTCTTCTCCGTGGCACTGACGGCTGGACAACCGCTTTCCTCGAGAACCACGATCAGGCAAGATCCATATCGCGGTTCACATCAGATGCGCCCGAGCACCGTGTTGCTGGTGGCAAGATGTTGGCGCTCATGATGATGGCTATGTCTGGGACACTGTTCCTGTATCAAGGTCAAGAGCTCGGCATGATCAACTTCCCTCTGAAATGGAGCGTGGACGAATATAAGGATGTTGACTCGCTGAACTATGTGAGTTTCATATGCCTACAGTGAATTGACAGGAACATTGACCGAGAGTAGTACAACATGGTCAAAGAGAGATCGAATGGCAATCCCACCGAGCTTGCGATCGCAAAGGACGCAATGCAGCACCTAGCAAGAGATCATGCGCGTGTCCCTATGCAATGGGACGACTCCAAGCACGCAGGCTTCACGACTGGCAAGCCATGGATGAGAGCAAACGACGACTACACTATTTGCAACGCTGCACAACAATCGACCGACGACACATCCGTTCTCGCATACTGGAAGAAGATGTTGGAGATGAGGCGTACGCATTCGGATCTGTTCGTATATGGCGAATTCGATCTAGTCGGTGCCGAGGACGAGAATCTGTTTGCTTTCACCAAGCAATGGCATGGAAGCAAGGCGTACGTAGTCTGCAACTTCTCAAAGAAGAAGCAGAGTTTCGCGATTCCAAGTGAGAAGCCCACATCACAAGTCTTGTGTGGCACGATCTTAAATGGCGAAGCAAACATGCTTCAGCCGTTCGAAGGCAGAGTATACATGCTCTGAAACCACTGCGGCAGCGAGATAAACGACGGCCTGGACATGACTGTGGAAGGAATAAGCCTTCGATCTGCTGCTGAACTGTAGAATGGCGCTGGCGCACGGGAGATTCTAATGATGCCATGAATGATTAGATTCAGCTAGACTGCATAGAAGAATTAACTGTCGCAAAATCTTCAATCGATCTGTTCGAGCTGTGGCTGCGGGGTGGTATCATCTGCCATGAAAGCAAAATCAGCAACTGAGAGACGCCTTGCAATCTCGTTGTACTGTGTATAGAGATTGCCGTTCGTGAACTGTGGTGGAAACATCTGCCCAACGTCGTCGCTTGGAGTGCTTGCAGTCACTGTAGGCGAGCTTATCGTGACCGGAATCATGGACTCAGTGGCGCCGTACCACGGACCATCAGAGCCGTTGAGGTCCGCGAAGAAGGGGTGCTGTGCTTGCGGAGAATTCGGATTGCTGCTCAGCTCGGCAAACATGCTGCGCAACTTGTCGAGCTTTTCATTCAGCATGCTCTTTCTTGTTCGATCCAGGATTGGAAACCCAGAGAGGTACTCTGCTAGGTAGAGGAAATCGTCCACTCGATTCGAAGTGTCATGTATACTTTGTGCAGGTGCGACCATGATCACATCTGCAATCGTGTCGGTGATTTCGAACAGCTTCTGGACAATTCCACTCCCGTGTATTTCGATATCCTCTCTTGTGATCGAGGAAAGCTGTCGGCGAAGCTGCTTCGATAGACGGACTGGAAAGAGCAATGACAAGCACTCCTTTGGCGAGCTTGACGACAGCAGGGTATTCGACATGGCGAGTCGCCAGACCAAGGTCTTCAGCCACTGCTTCGTCACAACAAGATCAGCCTTCTGCATGCTACTCAAAGCAGAATAGTTTCCCTCAGGGTTGTCCATTTGTAGGTCAAGCTCTGCTTGCTTACTCTCAATCCATGCGGGTGTTATGCTTGAATCGTGATGACCGAGCCAGTTTTGTAAGAAGCTCGTGTCGAAGAGTTGGAAGAGTCGAATGATCTGATTGAAGCCCTCTTGTACACCGGCAGGTATTGTGGAATCGTCTTCGGGCAGACTTTGCAAGGGACGGAGAACTGCTTGTCGATAGTCAAGGATAGACAAGAAGCGCTCGTGAATGAATGCTTCCCAGTACAGTCTCTGGAGCTTTGCCCTCTCGTGTGGAGCGAGCATTGCCATTCCACCTGGTGTTTCGATTCCCAACATTTGCACCAGAGTGATGGCGTCACGTATGTAGAAGAATGAGGCATCGGAGTCGTGCATCGTCATGAAGCAATTGTGTAAGTGCAGAGAGGTCATGCACTGCCGTATTGATGACTTGTGGCCTCTCGATACCAAGGGCCGCGATCTGATGCTCTCGTTGACCAGCCTTTGAATTGCTTCGGAGATCTCCTCGGTCCGTCTGTGCCCGGGGTATGCCAGATTCAGCGTACAAGCACCGAAGGCGTGGACATATGAGTATGCTTCTTTGTCTTGATCCATGGCTTCGATGTTGTCACGGATCTCCATCTCGCTCAAAATTGGCTGAACAGGATAGACCGACGACATGTATTCCGGTAGAAGGTTGAAGAAGTAGGCTTTGTCAAGTACCACTTCATCTTTTCGAGGTAGTAGAGGCGCCAACGTGCGCGAAGGATTCGACGTTTGTTGTTTGTACTCCGAGATCACCCTTCCCCGCCGTCCTTGTGATCGCGGCTTGACCGTTGAAGAGTAGATGCACCTCAGTCCCGTGTGAGCGCACTGTGAGCACCTTGCTTCGCCATTGCACTTGACTTTTCGGAGTTTACACGCGTCGCATGCCCTCGAGACTCGCCTTTTCTGGTCCATGGTCATCTTTCGAAGCTCATCCGGTGGTTGAAAGGTGGTTGGTGAACTCGTCGCGTTCAAAGCTGGGGAAGCAGGTGGAGAAATATCTCAGCCTTTCCCCTTTCGGGCAATGCTACGCTGAACTATGCTGGAAGCATGCTAGTTTGATGTCAACCGCGCTCGATAGCTCGTTGCTTGTGATGATGAGTTCCGCTGAGCCTCTTCTCGGGCTTATTATCTTGGGTCCGCTGCAAGTCATCTTCTTGGACATCCTTCGCTTCATGCACCTCGCGTACGGTCTTGACATTGACTCCACAATCTGCGGCGCACACATGCATGACAGGAGCTCGAGCATACTTGCTAGATCGGAAGCTCGTGATCAACATTGGCAGAATTTGATTATCTAGAAAGCTCATCACTTCTTCTCGCTCCACAAGTTTTCACATAGACTCAAGCCTGAATTGCAAACTCCAGACCACGCATGCAAAACATGAAACTCGTCAACATCACCACATCAAAACATCGTCGCAGTGGAAGACTTAAGAGCCAAGAGCTCAAGACCTTAGATCTTGTAGATGATACCACCAGTGTACCTGTCAAGGTCATTAGCACATGTGACATGGAAGATAGTAGGCTGGAATCGCGCGGCAGGTACTCACATGATCTTGTTGCGCTCACTCAACACTTCAAGACATTGCCTTGCCTCGTCATCGTCAAACTCGTCCGGACCAGATATTCTAGCATTAATGGCAGCCACCAACGGCTCCTCATCAGCAGCGTCATTTGCGAACAGCGGCGTATCGATCAATTGACCCAGAGCCGTCTGGAACGTCTGGATTCTCGCGGCCGAGACTTCACCCGATGAAGCGGCGCCAGATGTCGCCTGCGAATCACCAGCTTGCGGGATGAGTTGCGAAGCTGGCAACGACGAAGCAGGAGAGAACCGCGACTGCGATTGCGATTGAGTGCCAGCCCCGTTGGTTCGCTGAGTGCGCGTCCGATCCGTACGTGGTGTGACAGTGTATAAGTCGTCGTTGTCCTCCTCATCGTCGCCAGCTGTTCCATTAGTGCCATTCGTGCCGTTGGGAGCACCTGGGTGACGCCTAGTCCGTGGACCATTGGTTCGGGGTGTGCTCTGTCGCTGGCTTTCGTCACCCCCGTCATCATCTGACGAGTCCGAGTCTGAGTCGGTCGACATGGCATCATCTTCCGGTCTGTGTGTTCGCTTCCTTCTCTTCCGTCGCTCGTCCTCAACAACTTCCTTGAAAAGTGCGAAGCGCAGGATTTGCTCTGCAACTTCTGCGTCCTTGGTCTCCACGCGATTGCTGAGTCGCGCTTTGGCATGAGCAGTCGACAGACGGATGAGAGTCTCAAGAGTACGGGCAGTCATGGGAGATGTCTTCCGTTGGTTACCTTCCATCTCATCGTTGCGCAAGGCGGAGTACGTCGCACTAATATGCTCTGCAGCACCCTGTGTGAGAACAGGCTTTATCCTCTGCTTTGCGTACTGTACGTATTTCTTGATGAATGGAATGCTGAGAACCTCGACTTTCCTGCCCGAGCCACGACCGGTGGTGACCGTGACACCAGCATGAAGCATGACGTTGAACTTCTCGTAGATCTCCGTTGGTTTGTTGGCATCCACGTCCGCTTCCAGACCAACACCGAGAGATTGCGCGCCAGACTCGCGGATTGGAGCACCCTCTTCCATGCCCGGCTGGCGGTATCTGTGCATGCGCAGGACGTGCTCCGAGACTTGCCGATCGCGAACATCGTCAATGTCATCTGTGACAACAAATAGCAAGTCGAAACGGGACAGCAGCGAGTCGGGAAGAGCAATGTTCCGATGAGGATCTTTGTGGGTGTCATATTGGCCGTAGATGGGGTTTGCGGCTGCAACGACCGAGCAACGAGCGTTCAAGCTCGTGTGGATGCCTGCTTTCGCAATTGTGACAGTCTGCTGTTCCATGACTTCGTGGATGGCAACACGATCGATATCGCTCATCTTGTCGAATTCGTCGATACAGACAACACCACGATCGGCGAGAACCATAGCACCTGCCTCGAGTCGTCTCTCGCCAGTCTCCTTGTCAGTTGTCACCGCTGCGGTCAGACCGACACCTGAAGAGCCTCGACCGGTGGTCGCGATGGCCAAAGGAGCGGTGTTCAGGACGAATCGAAGTAATTGAGACTTTGCCGTCGACGGATCACCAACCATCAGGATGTTGATGTCACCTCTCAAGTGAGTGCCATTCTCAAGGTTTTTTTCGATACCACCAAGCAGCATCAGGAGAATGGCTTTCTTGATGTAGTCGTGACCGTAAATGCTTGGTGCCAGACTCTGTGAGAGCAGATCAAAGACCTTCTTGTGCTTAGCGATCTTATTGATGTTGCGAATGTCTGTATCGGTAATGGTTGCCTGGGCGATGCCGCCGCCAGACTTTGAAGACAATTGGATGATGTTGTTCGCGAGGATGAGCGTGCGGAAGGTTGAGCTTGAATGGCCAGCGTTGCGATTACCAAGACTTCGATAGATACCGACAAGCTGGATGCGGTCGCCAGGCTTTGTGCGGTCGACCAGATCGTCATCAAGAATGACATCAACGCTGCGAGGCAGCTGACCAGCAGGTGCCCGCTCAGGCATTTCCTGGATGGAAATCGTCTGATGGTCTCTGTATGTGCAATAGCCATACTCGGTCACAAGCTGTCACGCGTCAATTCTCCTGTCTGAATGCTTCGTTTCAGGGCACTCACTGGGTGCCCCTCGTCATCCTCAGTAGGGTATACGCTGGTTGTGGTTGCGCCTACTGTCATGGTCGCATCCTTGTATTCTCTGCTGACGAACTTGTTGCCGAGCTCGCTGTAGTGCACACTCTTGATGACCTTCGGCCGCACGAGGGAGCACTTTGTGACGATGCCCTCCAGCGCGACCATGTGATTTAGGTGCTGAGAGCTCAGTGTGCGTGGATTGCAAGCGAATTCGCCGAATGAGCCAACAAATGCGCAGTAGTACATGACACTGTCGTCCAGTTCATGCCTAGGTCTGTTTGGGAGCGTCTTGATAACATTTTGTAGCGCTGTATCGAATGCGAGAGAGTAGTCGAAAGGTGTGTTGAGGAGGCCGTCGCTGAGCTCCCGATTGTGTGCTCTGACTTCATCGATGCTGACTGTGAGCCGGCGCAGCCCACGGTTGAGCATCAATATAATGTCTGGCTTATAGCTGTGAGCTCTCTGGTCGCCTGTTTGTGGTCATCAGCAACTTCATGATGCGCTGGTAGGACTGGCACATACTCGGATCGAGGAATTCTTCGACCGCCTGAACGCGATCACGAAGGACTTCATCTCTCAGCTGATCTTGATCTGCCATCTTGTGTGACGAAGTTCCAAGAGCGTGAAGTGACTTCGGAGGCAGATATGAGGAGACTGTTGCACTGAGTAAGGGAGGGACCGATTTCCTGAGGGGCGCGACGCGTTTCGATCGCGACAGGCGGTAGTACTAGCGCGAAAGTCACGGGACCCAACCACTCAGATAACTCTTTACAGCCTAGCTTGTCGTGTCGTCCGCCATCACCTCCCGTCCGACTTTCTCATCTTCCTCCCTTTGTGATCTCTGGTTCGTCGTTCGATCTTCTGGCCCGAAGCCATGGCACTGCACCTCTATTCTTCCTCAATGAGCGGTCATTGCAGTAGTTCAGAACCATGTACCACTGGCCTTGAAGGGACCTGAGCACCGTCCTCAACGCGTCACATCTCCATGCCCACTGCCTTCCGCATAGGAGCAGTTCATATGGCAACATGCTGATCCCTCGCGCAAATTCTATATGTAATGACATGATCTACGTGCTCATCCTCCAGCCTGACCTTGCATCTACATTGGATGGCATGGCAATGATTAGAGGGTTGTGCAAAACAGCGCATCTTTTGTGGAATCTTAGGACATATTAACTCGTTTTTAGGTATCCCGCATATAAATGATACGTCTTGAGGTCCTATATTGGTTATGAGATTTATTTGCTAGTTCGCACAATGCTCTGATCTGATCAACATCCCGACTCCCACGATTTGGGCTCTGGCCGCACCGTTGAGGCACAGGAGTGCAGTTCTGTGACGAAGCGTCCGGAGCAGTGGAGATTGTGCCCTGGGAGTCAGTTTCGGTTCGAGCGACAGATATTATGCCAAGGAGGTATGCACATTGGTTCACAGGCACTCGGTTTCCTCAGGACTCTAGCTGTACTCTCTTCCCACGCTGCTGGTTGTCAATACAACACTTTCCTAAAAGAAGCTGTAGCCACCGGACAATAACAGTAGCGTGAAGACTATTATAGGCCTAAAACGATAGCGAGGGAGGAGACCAGTGTATCGACCAACGACGCGCAGCCAGGAGATATTTCAGTTTTCGGTCGGTCGGATATGAGTTTGCGCACGTCTTACCACGATCTATAACGGCCTCGTCCGGGCGGGCTTGACTAAGGTACATGTGGCGCATCACTGCACGACATGGTGGACAAAAACGGCAGCGGTACATGATGGAACTGGCATCGTGCGACCTATCAAGTAACCCAGTCTCACACTGAGGGAGACACGAACATCAGCTGCAATGATGCGCAGAACGACTCGAGAACGAACAAAGAGCAACGTGACTACTCCCTGCAATTTGATTTTGCCCCGTGCAATAACATATATAGCAGGTTGCCATGCACGCTGATCATGGACAGAATCAAGCAGCTCGCCCACACTCACTTTGTACAGCCATTCGCTTCTGGACTCGCTTTGCCAATCCTCATCATGAAGATCTCGAATGTTGTTATCTCGATCTTTGGCGTCACTGCTTTGGCCCAAGATGTGAGCACCACCTCGAGCACGACTTCATCGGCAGTCGCTGTTCCAACAAGTTCTTCGGATACCCTCGCATTGTTGATCGAGTTCATGGACGCCTTCCCTCAGATGTAAGACAATTAAACAACTCAACATAATCCTACATATTAATGGCACACTAGTATTGCGAGCGCCTTTGATGCCTGGCTTGAAGATAAGGCCGATGATCTTTCAGGCATAATTTCGGCCAGCTCTTCCAGCGTGACCGCAACAACTACGTCTTCCAGCTCCTCGTCCTCAAGCTCAAGCACCTTCACTAGCTCTACCACCACCGACTTCTCTAGCAGCTCTTCTAGCACTTTGTCGAGCACCATCACCAGCAGCACTAGCAGCTCTTCATCCAGCTCATCAAGCACCTTGTCCAGCAGCGAGTCCAGCAGCTCCCTCACGAGCTCGAGCACGACAAGCAGCTCTTCGTCTTCCTCAAGCCCAACGTCAAGCACTTCAAGCACGAGCACTCTGAGCAGCTCCTCCACCACCGAGACCGGCAACACGTCCAGCTTCACCTCATCTACGTCCAGTCCAACGCCCAGCACCTTCAGCACAAGCACACTCAGCAGCTCGTCTTCCTCATCTTCCACGGATCCGTCATCCTCATCGTTATCGCTCACTTCTTCGTCCACGGACTCGTCATCAACTGTGTCACCAACCTCATTATCTTCGACAACATCCAGCACAACGTCTTCTCCCACGGTGTCTTCTACCACGAGCTCCGACTATAGCTCTTCGATCTCTTCGGGATATTCGACCACTAGCGGTGCTGCGATCCAGGCTGCTGGGCTCAAGTATGGGGGCCGCCTTGCTCAATGTGTTCGGAGATTGACTTATTCGACAGATACTAGGAGATGATCCGTGAAAGGATTGTCTTCTGTGATACATTGCGGTCAGAGTTCAGCGGGCAGTGGAATAGGAATGTGGAGTGAAGTTGTGGTGAAGCTGATCTTCCTTAGTTTGTCAGAGTGTTTACTCTCTTCTGTTTTCGCCAACTATAGGCTACTCGGAGAAGCAGCGAAGTAGTTCCATTCTATTTATGTCGGTCGCTTTTCGCACATTCCCTGCGTGCCAACGATCCGAATAATATCGCCTTGATTCAGACACCCACCATGACAACATGTGCCACCAGTCTGTGCCAGCAATTTGGTCCGGCATCAAATCAAAACACTTGCCATGTTTTCGCGCTTATCTCTTCTCATTCCAGCATGATGTTCTCCTCGTTGGCCTGCATCTACAACACTTGTTGCGTCCCTCATCACGGGATGATCGTGATACAAACACTTGTCGCTCTCCTTCCACGAGTGCTTCGACCAAGGAAGCTCAAACAGGTTCTCAGCGCGCATAATGTGCAAGCGTTTGACCACGTCAAGCAAAAAGTCCTTATGAAGCGCGTCGCGGTCATTCTCGAAGAACAATGCCCAGTTGTCGGCAGCAGTCTTTGTGCAGAAGTCCACGAGTAAGCGTCTCAGTCCGCAATTGTCAGGGGTATTGTTGTACACATAGTCCACGAGATCGAATGGTATAGTGAAGTCTTCGATAATGCGATCGCGAATGGCGTCCATTACCACAGCCTTGAATGGTGGGCATTCGATGAAGTCGGCAAGAGTCCACATTCTGCACAGATCGTGTCTCGTGTAGCGATCCTCTTCCTTCCGCTCGTCTTTCGCACTGTGCCCCTCATCGGTCGTGTCCGTATCATCTTTAGTAGTCAGTCGCGCCAAGTCCGTCGTCATCTTGACTGTTCTTCGGACTGTGCGTTCCGGGTTCGCCGTGATGCGACGGGTGAACATGAGGTGGAAGAAAGCTTTGAAGGTAATCTCGTCGGCTTCGCTGAAGTCTACAGTCGTATCGTTTCCCCAGCGACCACTGAATTGGCGATTGAAATACTCGGGATGGTGTGTGATAAGCCCTTTGTACACTTGAAACTCCTTCTTCGTCTCGCCGACGCGAACCGTAACCATGGTTCCGTAGTCATCACTGCTGCAAATTAGTTCCTGGCTATTGAAACAATTGATCGACATTACACGCAGAGGAAACGCCAGTTGCGCGCGGCGAAGGGACAGTCCTTCATGATGCTAGTAGTGGTGCGGATGATCTTCGGCCACAATGGACTGAAAGCGCTCAATGTGCAAAAATTAAGAAGTGACGTCAGCATAGAAGGTTGTAGAAGGAGACGATCCTGAGCACTGCCCAAAACTGCTGTTGCATTCAGCCAACGCGACTAATGGATATCGGTCATGCCAGTGCTCTGCCTAGTGAGCTTCTACAGCTTCGGCACATCAACCTCGAGCAGGTCAACGCCATTGGTCAACTCCTTCTTGCCTGGCATCTTGCCTCGTCTCATTAGCTCCGCAGCCTGTGACATGTACGGGTCCTTCCCCATGGTCGCGACCGCCACAACCGTGTCGCCCTTCGTGTAATATGCAATGAAGCTCGCCTTGTCGGGACTCGTGTCGCCCTTGATGACGACGTCATCGTAGCCATTCACGGTGTTGCCGCAGTATCTCAGCTGCATGCCCAGTGCTGACCAGAACACTGGTGTGAAGGGCTCTGGCTTTGACCCAGGCTTGTTGATGATCTTTGCGACGCTTCGTCCTGCGTTCTGAGCAACGTTCCAATGCTCGATGCGCACTGGCTTGCCTTCGCCACCTGGCCCGTGGTAGGGATATGTCGCAATGTCGCCGATCGCATAGACATCCTTGAGACCCTTGACCGCGAACAGCTCGTCGACCTCCAGGGAGCCATCTTTCAGTAATGAGACAGCTGAGTTGTCCTTCAGGTAGTTCGTCTGTGGTCCGATACCGACGCCCTCGATGACAAGATCTGCTTCGAGCTTCGTGCCATCCTTCAAGTGCACTGCGCCAACCTTCGAAGAGTCCGATGATGAAGGTGACGCTTTCTCCACGGAGGCGCCCATGTAAAACTTCACACCGTTCTTCTCCACCAGGCTGCGGAAGATCTTGCCGACCTCCTTACCCATGACGCGCTCCATTGGCTCCTCTTCCATGCCAATAATACTGACTTGGTGCTTCTTGCCAGCCAATCCATTACCGACCTCCATGCCGATAAACGATGAACCGACCACAACAATCTTCTTGCCGCCTTCCTCGCCAGCTGCTTCCATGATGCTCTGCACATGTGGGAGAGTTCTCAGCACAAACACGTTCTTGAGATCGCCCTTCAGGCCTTCCAGCGGAAGCCATCGAGGTGTGCCACCGGTAGCAAGAATCAGCTTGGTGTAGTCTACAGACTTGCCTGACGACAGCTTCAGCTTCTTGCTGCCAAAGTCGACTGACTCCACCTGATCCTTCACCAGATCGACATCCGCCTCCTTATAGAAGTCTTCCGACCTCCAGGCAATCTTGGACAGATCTGTGATGAGCGCTTTTGAAAGCTTCGTCCGGTCAATGGGTGGGTAGCCCTCTGATGTGATGAGTGTGATCTTGCCCTTGTATCCGCCACTTCGTAGGCCTTCACTCGCACCGAGTGCTCCGCTGCCGCTGCATCAACTGTCAGTCTTGCCAAGTACATTCTGTCCACCTAGCAAACATACCCTCCCACGATGACGACCTGCTCTTGAGACTTGGCCGCACACTTCAAGTTCAGCTTCCTTCTGTTGGCTTTGATTGTGGCCTCGTCTCCCTTGATGTAAACTGCTCCATCCTTCTCAATGATCTCGAACTTTGCGAGTGGATCTAGTGCAGGCGCGTCTTCGATGTCTCCGCTATTGATGTTGAAGCAAGCTGTGAACTAACCATCAGTCTCATATCCATGGAGTTTCACCTTCTGGGGATCACCATACCTCCATGCCACGGACATGTGATTCTGTCTCCACTTAAGACGCCCTTCGCCAACGGTGCTCCATAATGTGTGCATTTCGCACTCATAGCATGGATCTTGCCTTCACTCTTGACCAGTAGAACTTTGCCCTCCTCAATACCTTCAACCTCTGCCTCTTGCTTTGCTCCATTCTTCAGCGAGCTCAAGTTCACGTCTTTCAGTCTGTATTCGGTAGCCATGGCTCTGTAAAGTGCAGAGAAGTGTCTGCGCGATGAATTATTGCTTATTGGGAAGAATTGAAAGCTTCTAGGAGAAGTAAAGGCCAGCCTCTTCAGCAACGACATGAAAATACAGCTGGAAAGCAGTGATGACGAGCAGTACAATGTTCAGGATGCTCGCGACTTTATGAAGTGACCGTCCGCTGACATCAACGTCTTTACTAAGGCGGGATTTGATTGGGTGCACACGCATGCACTAGGCTATTCTTGGGATCGACAGGGGAGCTCGACATGCACTTGTCAAACGTCCATCTTCCGATGTCTTCACGATGTACATCGATCAGATCTCACAACATCTTGAGAGTAAATGCGCACCTTCAATGAGACTTGAATTTGGTGTCACGTCAACTCTTCTGTACAAACCGGCCACAGAAGATCATCGGAGGTGAGTTCGAGCACCATGTCCACCTTGCAGCGCCCCACTGCTGCAGTGGTGACGTATGCTAGATATCAGGCACTTCTCCTGCGAGAGTAAGCATCACGATTCCGAATGATGGCGACATTGCTCGGCTTGTTGGTGATAATGGAGAGACAATCCGCCTGTCAGTATCTGAACTTCGCTGCTACCTGATGCCTAGGGCTTTGCAATCAGCACCGGGAGCCTCAATTTCGGATTCCACATGCATAACAACAAGCAAGGGCAATGGATCCGTGTCTTCCTAGACGCAAAGAGAGCTACCAAGACCACGAAGCTCTCCTCTATGATAAGGATGCCATGAAATGCAGGAGCAGTCTAAGGTAATACTCCATGTCTCGAGTGAACACATGCTTCCTCCACATTGACAGCTGTATCTCTGCACGATTCGACCACCACACACATCGCCGCACTTTAGGGACAGAAAGATTGTGAAAACCCCATGGGATCATAGGAGATGTCAAGCCATTTCTGAACAAGTCATACACGGTCGTTGTGTCCTATGATCCTGATTTACATCCTCAGATTCATCCGGAGATTGGCATTACCTTCGGTTCATGATTATACTTTGGGACTCCATGACTTGATCAGCTGTCCCTTTTGGATCAATTTTGCGCTTTGAGTAATGCTCTAGCTGGCCATGCGAACGATTGTTTCTCCCGCGAATGCAGTAGTCGACGGCGAAGAGCATCGAACATGCTTCCCCAGATTACGCTAGCACGGATCTGGTAATTTGGCCAACCCCTGGATCTTCGCACGCGGTGATCAACCTTCATCGTCGCTTCCGCGAAGCTTGTCTAACGCCACGATCGCAATACTCAGTCAATTTGATCAGTTGCAACATACCATCCGCTCGTTATGTTGACACAGCCCATGGAGATTTGTCCAAGATGTCTTTGGACGCGTCTCTCTGTTCGCAAGACACGGGACAGTACAACTTTAGCGCCGGCCAATGACGTTGGCACAAATCCCGAAATTGACCCACCTTCGCGATCGACCAACGAACAGCCTCAGGTGAACCTTCTGACCTTCGCGACACCAACTTAGCTTGTTCATGCGACCAACTCCTCACCATACAGCAGACTATCGCGCACGCGGTGCAGATACCCTTTCGAGCATTTCATTCGAGGATGCGTCGGATAAGCTTGCCGGTGGTGCAGTTGTCGTGGGAAAGTGCTCTCGCCAGTAGATGTATTAGTACTCCATGTTCCTGGAGATCTCCGTCTCGTATTCACTCCTCCTTGCGCTCTTCACTCGCCCTCTTGGCTCAGCTGCCCATCTCCATTCGTTGACCATGCGTCTCTCCACCTTCGTTTGTTCTTCTCTGACGCTCGCTTCGGGCGCGTGGGCGGCTGCTGTGTGTAAAGTGCAGAAACCGACATTGGATACGATTCATGAGGATGGTGTGCTGGATGGGAACTGCTGTGCGCCCTTGACGATCATTTTTGCGCGCGGCTCGACCGAATTTGGGAATGTGGGCACGTTCGCTGGACCGCCTTTCTTCCATGTCTTGCGATCGCAGCTGGGGAATGCAGGTGTGCTTGTCCAGGGCGTAGATTATCCAGCCAGTCTCATTGTATGTTGTGATTTCATTTTTACCCATTGACACGCTCGCTGAATCACCTCCAAGGGGCTCCTGAGCGATGGAGCTGACGGCGGACCAACGATGAAGTCACTCATCAAGCAAGCGAAAGCCCAGTGTCCAGACACGAAGATCATAGCATCAGGCTACTCGCAAGGCGCCGAAGTCGTGCACAACGCCCTCTCTGACCCTTCAATAACAAGTCTGGTCGGCGGTGCTGTGCTGTTCGGAGATCCAGACACGAGGAAGCCGGTTGGAACACTATCCGATAAACTTGTGAAGAGGTTTTGTGTACCGGGAGATGTCATCTGCGAGACTGGTATCTTGATCGTGGGACCAAGTCATCTGAGCTATGTCATTTATGCTGATGATGCTGCGGCTGCAGCCAGGGAACTCGCAGGTCTATGAAGTCGAATGACACCTAATATCAACAATGAATCTGTCTCTATCATTTTTCATCCTGTACTTTAAGTGCGCGTATAGAGGCTGGATGTAAAATACTGCGCATCCTGCTGATACTTGTTGGACCTTGAACTGCTATAGCCATCCTGAATTCCATGTCTACAGTCAAACGATGAACTGCAGATCATTCAGGAATCCAACGACATCCTGGAGGACAAGATGTCCAACCTGCAGAGTCGTTGGACTCTACCATGCTCTTGTCCAATGCCTCCTCATGGTGACCAGCCCATTGAAGCTAGTATGGCATGCTTTTCATCTCTGTGGTATTCACCATGACCAAGTCGTCTTCGACATCGACAATATCGAGATCTATGGTTGTGAGCCTTTCTTCATCGCTGACATTTGACGGTGCGATAGCAAGACTGATGAACTTCTCCCTGAAAGCTCACTTGCCTTCCTCGGGGCTTGCTCCACTCTTGCCTTCCGCGCTGCCACCTGGTTGTGCTGCATCTTTTGCATCGTCGTCGATGATGGCAGATGACTTTTCTGGATCTTCCATATCCGCATCGCGCATCTCTTCTTCTCTCCCGCCTCCCGCATCACTTAGGCTGGCATCTTCGGGGTCCACACTGGAGTCTCTCCTGCTTCTGCCCACCGCAGCTTCCAGATCCAAAGCACCACCCACGGGCCGATCCTGCGCTCCGATATCCTCAGCGCCAATCTCGGCGGGACCGGTTTGGTGCGGTCGCTCTCCATCCTCGTTTTCGCCTCCTTCATTGCCAGCGGTCAGCTCATCCATTTCTTCGTCTGTCATGCGCAGGCCGCGAGGTTGCACGGGCACCACGCCCGCCTCCTGTTCTTGACGGAGCAGCTCACCTTGTGTGACTGCGCCTTCTGCCCGCAATGATTCTTCCGTGGATTGATTGCCGTTGCTCGAAGATCCCAGGCCAGCAGCGGGTGAAGTGGAGACGGAAGTCATAACGCCGTTGACCACATTGACCGTCTCTATTCTGCCTGCGCCATTTGGACCCTCGACCATCTCTGTGCTGCTCGTTTGTAGCTCCTTCTCATTACCGTTGCTGTTTCCTCCTGACGAAGATCCTGACGATGGCTGCGAGTCTCTACGGTTGGCAAGCCACGGGATTGGAGTCAGGAGCGCGCCTCCCAGGCTCTCATCACTGCCCAATTCTGGCGCCGTCCGCGTTAACGCAGGCGATGCACTCGCGCCATTGAGCATGCCAGTCGAGCTCGGCAATGTCGCTATGGGCAATGGGAATAGCTGCGTGCTGCTCTGAACACTAACGACTCGATCTAGCGCATTGAGGTATTTGGGCAAGAAGCGATAATGCTTCTTCGGCTCCAGTATCAAATCTGCCAGCCTCTGTATTGTATGCGGCGGGTACTTAGGGTGGCCAGTCTTGAGGCTCCTCTGTATACTACGTGCCTGTGCAGCAAGATCTGGTGGATAGTTGGGGGGATAGTCGTCGTCGTTCTGAGAGTTGTCGCCAGAGAAGGAAGGTACGGGAGGACGTTGAGCAGGCGCCGATGTCTTTGCAGGCGCATTCTCCTTGTTAGAAGTTTGCGAGTCCTGACTGGACGGGCCACCAAGTGGTGATCCAAGTTGCGGTGGTGGTGGAGGTTCCGGAGGGAGTATAGGAATTGGGAACTCTGTGCGAATGATCTATCACACCTTGGTTAGACCTCCCATCTCGCGCGCACGTGTAGATTTAAGTACCTTATCTAATCGTGCCAGTACATCTTCAAGCACTGTCGGCCATTCTTCTCTGTCCTCTTGGTCAATGTCTCGTGCACATCATGAAGGAGGAGTGACGTACGAATCCCACGAGCCATCTTGCGCAGCTTTCTCAAGAAGCTGTTGGCCTGGGAAAATCGTCAATATCGTAAGCACAATGTCATATCTGCTGCACCTTACTCGAAGCCCTCATGGTCAGGTTGTCCGCGTGTCTGCCACAGTCCCAGCTGCGCGGATCAATGTCGGTCGATATGTGCTCCGATGTGCGGTCAAGGGAACTCGGTAACCATACGGCGAATGCGCGTATGTGAGTGGGCAATGAAGGAGGCTCAGGTTCGCGATTGCGAATGCGACCAGCTCATCCATCCACCACCCGAGCGCTTCCCGCAGTCGCGACCCACTTGAAAGCCGCAAGTGTGGCGTCATCGCACGGCAGGGAGATGTGGCGGTGCTATTTCTGGTCAGCACTTGCCCAATCTGACCCCTCGGCAGGAGCGGACCTGCCCCACCAAACTTCTCTTCCATCTGCTTGAGCGCACGCATCCACCTCCGGATGAAGTAGGGTTCATCTGTCTCACACAGCCCTGCAGCGGGAAACACGTTGCTCCTGGCCAATTACGCGCGTGACTGTAGCACACCATCGAGAGATTGTCCGCCATCCCAGGCATCGACACTTCAGCTTGTGGGAATGACCGAAGCTTGTCGTGCTTTCTTGCGTCCATACACCTACAAGGCGCAGCTGAACCTTCCGTATCAACTGAACTTACAGCGATCCTAGTCAGCTCTCCTTCTACATAAGCAACTTCTCTTCCTTAGCTCGATACAATTTCCTTCATTCACAACTCCAGATCCATTTACCTATCTCCTGCATTCCCATTTCCATTCCAAACATGGCCAGCAACGATTACTACGGTCAGTCGAATCAAGGCTACAACAACCAAGGTGGCTATAATCAAGGTCCACCGCAACAGCAATACGGCCAGGCACCAAGCGCATGGGACCAGTATGGTGGACAGCAAAGTCATAGCCCGTACCCACCACAAGGTCAAGGCTACAGCGCTCCACCACCCCAGCAGGGCTACGACCAAGGCTACAATCAGGGCGGATACAACCAACAACCTCCAGCGCAGTATGGCCAACAGCCACCGTACGACCAGCAGCGCGATCACTCGCCGTACCCACCAGCAGGTCAGCATGCTCCGTATGGCGCACCACCGCAAGGCCAATACTCAGGACCAGGCGCATATGCCGATCCGAATGCGCCGCCAGGTGCGATGGGTCCTGAGGGCGCAGAAGGCGAGCGCGGTCTAGGCAAGACGCTTCTTGGTGGTACTGCTGGCGCTTTCCTGGGTCATCAAGCCGGTCACGGTATGCTCGGTGCGCTTGGTGGTGCCGTGGTTGCCAACATGCTAGGCGGCGACAAGGACAAGTAAGTTACCCCTGACTTTCGATCACTACGAATACATGCTGATCTCTATGCCACAGAAAGAAGAAGAAGCACAAGCACCACGATGACGGTCTTGCTTACGGCTCATCGCATCACGGCTCCTCACATCACGGATCGTCGCATGGTGGCAGCTCATATGGCAGCTATGCTGGCTCTGCAGCCGCGCTTGGTGGTCTGTATGGCGCCAGTGAGCACGGCAAAAAACACAAGAAGCACAAGAAGCACCGAAGCCGAGGAGGTGGCAGCTCGTCCAGTAGCAGCTCTGATTCAGATTAGGAGGCTGGTGAGGACATGAAATGATGAGGCGGTTTTGAGGCGATGGCGGCGTTCTGGAATTGATCACGGCATTTCTATCTCCTATATTGGCTTCTCTTGCCTGGTCATTGACGATTTCATATATTGGCATGATACCTAAGGACTTATTTTTGACGGCAAGGAAAGAACCTTGAGCTCATTCACCAGGTCAAATGAGAAATGAATATCAGTGAATATGAAGAATAATCTTCTTCGTCATTATGCGCTTTGACTGCTAGACTCTTTCGAGTGTGCTGCTTTCTCAAAGCCTTGGGAAGTATTTTTCCGTCCCTCCAAACCCTCGATGGGAGGTAACATTGAAATCAAAACGCCTCCAGCACCATCGCTAAGTACCATATACAAGATCAAAATCGTTCCAGATCCCTCATAACATCTTCATCTCCATAGAAGTCAGGTTCGCGTCGCAAAATGCTCATGCTGTGATTTGAGAAGCTCGATTGGAGCTTCTCGGGATTTGACCGCCGATCGTCGCGGGACCCCACTCTCGGGCCCCCAGTTCGTGAAGAAAATAGCTTCTTACCGTCGGTATTGTTGAGAGTGACGTCGCGTGAAGATGTCGCTTGATGATAATGAAGACAAGCCTCTGCTATCTTCTCGAGGAAGCAGAGACTGTGCGACGGTGGCCATCAGCCTGAGCTGCGGGGTGTGGCGTGCGACATTTCTCCGGGAGTGTCGATGGGCACAGACAGCTCAACATGCGGCGGTGTGAATGATCCCGCGAAGCTGTCGCAGAGGCGTCCTGGTACCTCGCTGGAGGTGGAACTGGTGTAGAATGTTGACCCATGATTGCAACAATGCTCAAGTGTCTTTGTGTTGCTGAAGAAAAGAAGCAGAGGGCTGGTGTTTGAGATGTTCGGCGCGGTGGTCTGTGGGGAAGGGGTTGCATTTTGAATCTCCACAGCTTAATTCGGAGCAGCCCGTTGCTCTTCTCCTCTTGCGTCATGCGAGCCTTGGCCGCACCACTCGAGGCTGGCAGCGACGGTGACCTGCATGTGTTGGGTAACTTGGGTAGTGGCGAAGTTTGTTCGGCAGTCGCCCTCACAGAAGCTTAGTTCATTTTCATAGCGTTGCTGCGGCCTCACATAGGACATTCTAGATCTGCTTCGGCTGTATGCGACATCACGTACAGCCGGCGCTATTCAGTACAGTAATGCATTAATCTGATCCATCTCATTCTAGTGCAGTCCTCCACTGTCTTCACCACATCGCTTCTACGCGTACACTCGCAAATGCTGCTCGCTCGGAAGGCAAATACCAAGCAAGAGCACGGTATCCTCGGGTGGAGCAGCGATGCGACCCCAGTCTGACAGCCTGGACTTCGCAAGAACTCCCCTCAGCTGGCGTCATCTTTCTTTCGCAACCGTACGGGAGTTCGACATTACAGGACTACAATCCCACGTTCTCCTCGACTGATTCCACATCGATATTCTCCATCGACACTGTCTCACGACGCAGATGATGCAGATGGTAGCATGCCGTTGCTCCCCATCATCTCGCTTGAGTAGCTTGTCGCTCGATTTGAGTACTATCATGTGAGCACGATACAGATGGACTAATTCGCGTGTATCGTGAGCAATCAGCTGCGCACGAAGCGCACTAGGGAACTTCTGACAACAGCTCCTCTCCCGCTGCATCGTCCTGTTCTCTACTGCCATATGATCCTGGCGCACACATGTATTGTTCGCTCAAGCCGTCTCCGCTACGAGCTTCATCTCACCTCCGTTCACATGGCTCAGGAAGTATGCCTTGTCATGCAAATGTGATGTCTCGAGACCCTCATCTGCCACGTACGCTCGCAGCTGCTCCTCACTTAGCCTGGTATAATCATTCGTGGCCCATTTCAAAGCCTCATGATGTAGCAAGAACAGCTTCGTGGCCACGAGCTCAACGTGAGCATCAACCTTCTGAGTGCCGAGCTGAACGTGCGCCATGCTGCTTCGTGGTGCCCAGCACTCCTCCACCCCCTTCGAGGCATTCAAGTGCTCGTTCGCCTTCATGCTGAAAACACCAGCATGTCCACCCATGACCGCCTTAACGATGATGTCAACGCGGATGTTCATCTGCGCAGACTTCCTCATCTTTTTGAAACCTGTCGGGATAGTGCTTTGGAGTGCGTAGATGTCGTGATCACACCAGTAGCAGCAGGCCACGGAGAATCCGCATAGAGGAATCGAGGCTGCGTCTTGGACAAATGATGCGCTCGCCGAACCCACAATCCTGGGGAGACTTTATCGGCAGACTGGAATGGATGCTTCGAAGTTCGCTTCGGGCTCTGCCAAGATCGAAAGGCTGCACGGCGAGGAGCGCACCGAGACTATGCGCATGGAAGAGGACTTCATGACTCCAGCGCCCTCTCCTCATTCTGTTGACACAGTCTCACTTCTTCTCCAGTTGCTTCTCCGAAGGACACTTGGTTGGTGCGGGAGGTTTGATGATAGTTGTTGCGGGCGCCGGTAGTTCTTCGCTTTCGCCGCCTTCTTCTTCTTCTTCTTCTTCTTGTTCGTTATCATTGTTCAAGTCCTGGTCCCCTTCGAGGGCGTGTTGATTGTGCATCTTGAGATTGAAGTCGCCGTCTTCGCTATCCTTATCCTGGCTATCCCGCATTTCTGTCCGTCCTCTTGCCGTTGCTCTCCTCCTGCGTGTGGTTTTATGCGCTGGTACTCGGTTTGATCGACGACGTAGTTGTTGTTGAGGAGGAGTAGGTGAGTGTAGTATCCTGATACGGTTGTTGGTATCACGGCTATCATCGCTACCTTGAGTTGTACTTGCGAATAGCGTAAGGAGCCTATCAAGCGATTCGTGATCACGTTCGTTGTCGTGACTTGGGTAGTCCGAGGGATATGCAGGTAGGTTATCGTCGCCGCTCTCATTGCGTTCATCGCGCTGATTATATTAGAATCTGACATACGATCGACCTATGCTAGACTTACAGTCTCCTCGTTGTCGCTCATGCGCCTCTCTCGATTATCACTTATCGATCTCTTGTTATTGTTGTCAATGACAGTTCTGGCTCTATGATGGTGTTGATGGACATGGATGCGTGCGGGAGGGCAGTCTCGAGTATTTGAGGAGATCGTGTTCACCTCGCGAAGGGGCGAGGGCGCTGAGGATTATCAACAGCTGCAGCCTCCGTGAAAGTATGTGCAAGTGACGTATATGCAGTTCTCGCTCGTGTGCCATTGAACGTGGCTGCAATCTGATCGAGTATTCGGCGCGACATGTTAGGATGCGTAGTTCTAACGGGTTAAACCAAGATGGCTCCGAACAGACTAGAAGTACAGTACGGGGAGATTAAGGTAAGCACTCGAGTGGCAGTATATATAACATGGCGGTTCTGTATAGAGAGTGCTTCCGTGGTGGAAAGACAGCAATGCATGTAGTGGATTCCAAAACATTCCCTACTAACTTCTGCTCCGCTCCACGCTGCTTCCTCGGGGTAGAAACGCGAAGACTCCCTGCATCCCTCGCGCATCTCCCAACGCGGATGGAATCTCTCTGTTCTGGCTAGCCTTTGAGCTCAAGCGGTACTCCGATAATGTAGAGATCACCAGCTGGACGTCTTGTCGGCACATGCTGGCACGCTAGATGGATTTCGTTTGGCCATGTCCTGGTGAGGGCAGTACAATTTCTACGACCTGTTTGAGCACCTTCACCCGGCGCCTGACGAGGAAGCTGCTGCATTTGCTTGTATGTGTGCACGTAGTGCGGCGAATCGCCCACCCGGCAGTGTACCTTCGCCCTTGCTCTGTGCCGCCCCGGTGGTCAAGACGGCCATGTTCTGACCAAAACGTTGGCGCTCCTCTTTCACGAGCTTCTCCCTTCTCTTTGCTTGTCCACGGCCTTCTCTCACATTTTTCATCTCGGGAGTCTTGGTAACGCCAGATTCGACGTCTTCGAGCGCATCCTCAAGCGATTCCAGGTTGGTCACCAGTTTCTTCCCTGGACGTCTCCGCTTTTGCTTCTTGACGCCAGAATCCTGCACCTTGGACATGAAGATCGAGTGCTTCATCATGCGCTTGTCTTTCTTAGTAGATGTGAAGGCCGAATCCGTCTCTTTGGCTGGGTAGCTTGTGCGCTGCTTTGCTGCGAGCGGATTGGTTGCGCGTCGCGGTTTCGATGTTGGCTTTATGGGCGCCTACAAGAGCATCGCACGTCAGCCTCTTCTCTAAGCTACTGAATGCATACTAACTCACCATGACGATCCATTACTGATGTGCTCGGAGAGATGTGCACGCTCGTTTTCTTCGATACCTTTGGCGCTAGGCCGGAAAAGATCTAGAGGTAGTCGGCAGATCAGGGTCCGATCGAGAGCCGGCAATCTGCATCTCAGCCTGGCTCGGACTCCAAATGCACCTCACAAACCTCTCGATGCATCATTCTGATCTGAGTGGCACTTCTCACATCAGAGCTACGTGCGAAATCATACTCTGAAACGGACATCGTTCCATCTCTTCGATGACGTGCGGTTCTGCCTGAGAATAGCCTTCTCCGCGGCTGCCAAGCTTAGCAAGCGACGAAATGATTACTGATCAGTAATCAGCCTTCCTCCTCTCTCAACGTTGCCCAAAAGAAACTCCATCATGCATTAAATGTCACACATACGGCCAATGATGGCTCTATGACTGCCTCTATCATGGCAATTTGAGGTCTTTTGATACCACAGATCCCTGGTACACTGCATTGTGGAGCTTGACCTGGGCTTGGTCATCCTGCGCGCTCAGTCAGCTGTTCTAGGACACGAGAGCTTGACGTGCTCGTCGTTGGGCGCGTTCTGACTTAATACGAGTAGCTTGCCCTGCAAGTGGTGCTCGTTCTCAGCAATTGTTCCTCCGTACTATCCGAAAGCCTGATCTTGCGTTCGTAAAGAGCAAATGTCGACCACAATCACGTTGCCTCAAGCTACCTCCCAGCCATTGGCGACAGTCAAAGCCTTCCAAACTAAGAAGACAGCTGGCAAGAAACGAGCGCTCTCACACGAAGATATGGCACCAGACAAAGCGTCCAAAAAGCGCCAAAGGACTGATGCAAACGATGAGAATGGAAAGAAGCAACGCGGTCGCCCACGTGTGGAGGGCGAAGACGAGACTGCTGCTGATGTATGATCGACCATTCCAATATTGAACAGGCTATCTCTGACAGCTTCATAGCGAAGGAGAACACAGATTCGTCTTGCACAGCGAGCTTACCGTCAGCGGAAAGAATCTACCATAGCCAACCTCAAGGAGCAAGTTGGCAACCTTCGATCCACGATTGAAGAGATGGAGAACATCTTTCTAGCTTACAACGACCGAGCAATGACTTCGGGGATACTGCACAAGAATCCCGACCTCGCAAAAGACCTGAAAGCAGCAACAGAGGCCTTTATCCAGCTCGCAAAGAAGACACACAGTGATGAGCACGACGATATCTCTGAGTCGGAGGCAGAGGAAGTTCCGAGAAGGCCAGTCGGGACTTACGAACAAGATGTTGCAACGCTGTTGGGCCTCAACAACACCAGCAACACAATCAATTCCTCACCGGAGCCCGTCGCCACGGGTCAAGGCTTGGGACCCATGGACCTGGGCTACATCTTCGACAATTCGTCAAACACGCCCAGTGGTGCGAACACGAACTCGATGGCAACTCCGATTTATTCGTCTACAACCCAACCCGCCGCAACAATGAGCATGGACTTTTCCAACTTCTCCTACTCCACAGCAGGTGCGAACACAAACCCTTTAGCCATTGCGCCAGCCGCCTCAACGCTTGCTGGTATGAGCAAGCAGGTTATCCCGATCTCTGCGGTCGACAAGACTGATATGCTGCGGATTAGGTCTCTTACCCCTCCCTACACATATTCATTCGAAGAGACGACTTTTGCACGAAGATTGCAGCGGGCTGCTCTGGAGAGAGGTTTCCACCTGATCACGAATGCAGAAATACGACCGTCTGTTTTCCTTCGAGTGTTCCGACTGTCTCTGTTATATCACAACCGCGACACGTTGCTAGTCAAGTTCCGCCGGGCACTCGCAAGGAACACTGAAGAGCCGCTGGAGACATACCAGACCCCTTTCATCCACCTCGGAGGTGCTGGTCTGCATTACAATACTGGTCGCGTACGCAACGGCTACATTGTCAAGCCTGGCCCTTTGCAGCGAAGAGCAATACTCGAATCGACGGAGTCACCTGGCGCAATGGTTGATATCGACTTTGACCTGAGCGACTACGAAGGAGAGTGGTTTGACAGCAATGACGTGGAAGGCTACTTGAACGAGAAGGGTCTTTTTATCAACCCGCAATCGAGCTTTGCAGAGGGTCAGATTTCGCTGTCCAACTCTGTTGGGGTGGCAACTTTCCTCGCCAACTCATCGCCGCCAGCAAACATTTTCGACTCCCCACAAGCAACAACTGCGGACATCGATATGAGCTCGCTCACAGCCGCCGGGTCAACAGCGACACCGCCCACCCCGAATATGAGCGAACAAGCTCTTGAGCTCGGAATGCAGCGCCTGTTCCCCGAGCTGGGTGCAGCATCACCAAATACACTGTGGAATAATGCGGCGGCGGACTGGCTGATGGGCAGTGGCAATAAGACACCAGATTTCTTGGAGAGCGGTTGGAGTGGCTACAATAAGTTTAGCGGGTGGGATATGCTGGATTCCGTTGGCATGGTGGATAGCTTTGCTCCGAGCAATGTGGTAACCGCTGAACAGACTGTGCAGAAACAGGTCACTGTTGACGTGAGCAGATTTATTGATGGTGAGTCTCCTGCCCCTAAAGTAGGATGTGCTCATACTGATTCCGACACAGAATTGATCAAGACTGCGATATGCCTTGGCCGTGCTCCAGGGTTCAGGAAGAAGGACGTTGACCGTGCATTATCTGCGTCAATTATCCAAGTGATGTAGATGGTTCATGAATATCAAGAAATTCACAATGACCCACGATTTGATATATCCCGACTGAAGACTCCAGCATGGCCATCCATGAGACTCTTGATCATTCGAGTGAAACAGATGTTCAAATGCTGATATAACTCTTAATGCAGACTATGCGCAAGTGGTAATACCTCGAAGAAGCAATAATATGCAAGGCACTGGTTTCAATCGTCCAAGACACCATCGCTGAGCCTAAAACAAGCTCGCACGCTCTGATACCCGACATACAAATACAATCCCATGGTACACAAGGAGAGGCTCCGCGTTCCCACTCAGTGTCGATCCGCGACCACCCGCGTTTGCGAAACAGCATGCTTCGATCAAGACTTGGAGTGCCTGACTGACGAGGTCCGCCCACGGCGATACATCACAGAACTGATGCCACTGTTGACCAAGTACGCGAAGATGGCGATAATAGCCACAGCGAAGGTCGCGACATACAGGCGGCACGTCGTCCCTGAACCAGCTGGGCAACCAAAGCGAGCATCCCGATTGAGAACCGCGATGGCGATCATTGCGCCGGCGAAGGCAACGTCCATAAGCGCACCGACAAATGCGAAGAAGCCAATCCCTGCAAGACAGCATGTGAGGAGCATAGCTACGAAGGAGTACCTGATATGCATTAGTCGTCTGCACTGTATATCGTTTGAAGGTCATCTTACGCCATGGATACTGCTCCGATGCCGATGATCGCGAAGTCTCGCTTTGATCCAGAGAGGCTAGCAATGAACTGTTGCAAATGATCAGCCATCGTTGGGAATGAGGGGATGTAGCACATACCCATGCTGTTGCACCGACAATGATGACTGAGCAACAGAAGGCGACGAAATAGAGGAAGGTGGAGAACAAGCGCAGGGCGCCGCCTTTGATGAGACTCATTCTGACGATGCTGATTGCTAGTTATGGATGTGTTGTGACGAGACTTGACCAAAAGGGGCTTGAAGAGAACAGCGTCCAGAGTATCTGGCAGTATGGGAAATGTTGCCTGTGGTATAATTCAATATCTGCTGGCATTTATATAAAGCCCTCACTCTTCGTCACGGGCACTGAGGAGGCATAAATCCAGCAATGTTCAATGTGAGGCCATGGCACACGTACTTAGACCCAGCACAAGACAATTTCTGAATAGCCACAAGCCATCGCCGAGTCTCCGGAAACCAGTTCTTTTGGTGTTCGGCGCGGTACTTCGGAAGCTGGGCAAGTCACGGCATTGCTCTGATCGTAGCTCAGTGTTATTGATCTACATGATATGAATGGCATCGTGAGGATGAGGCAGTTCCCTTGCTTCTGGTTCGATTCTCTCCATGGTGGTCAAGACTTTCGCGGCGGCAATCCGGTCCTTTTACACGTCATCGCTGTGAAGCAGGAAGTGGAAGCCAAGGCGTATGCAACTACAAGATGACAGAAGACAACAGGTCGTGAAGAAGTACAGCGAAGCTAACATGTGGTCAGCATGCGAAGATATACCGAACGAAGTACGGTGTGTAGTGTGAAAGCGAAAGTCATGCCGTTTCGCGGGGCATGGTCAAACTCACGGAGTCGCTTCCGTAAAGGCTTCTAGAGTCCGTGATCTGCACCGCTACGCATGCAAGATACGCATATCGATAAGGTACTCGATGGAGCGGTCAGAGAAGATCAGGCACGTGGTTAAGTGGTCGTGACTGGATCTCTAGGAACACATAAGCTCGTGCGGCCTTTTTTTCCACTAGACCCGGAGGCAGATTACAGCTTCGTGACGATCAAGCACGTTTTCTCGATGATCGCTATGGATAAAAGCCCCGCGAGCGCGCAGCAGCGTTGCAAGAACCTTGGTTTTTCGAAATCCACCGCGCCAAAGCCACGATAGCGTAGCGTAACAAATTGATGGTCTTCCAAATCCGAGTCGCTGACCGAAGTACGCTCCTTATCTCTCCTAAGCAACGGAGAGCTGCTGATGCCATGAATGGTCGCGGAGTAAGAGCATCCTGGTCAAAGTGCCGGCGGTATCTCGCAGCTATCAGCCCATGCGGTGAAACAGTAACCATCAAAGTTTTTTTTTTCTGCTTGACTGCGTGGTTGCTTGCGAAGCACAGGTTGGACAGACGAGCACTTGCAAACTGAAGATTACGAGTTATCGTGGCTGGCTCAGGACATACACGTGGTTCGCAGGCGACGTTCGTTTCCAGACAGTGGGCTGAGCCTAAGCGAGCAGCCTCGTGATGAAGTCGTATAACTGATACGCCTCCAACTACAGTCGCTCGGCCGTTCTCGACCAACGGACGACCCGAAACGAACAGCTTGCTTACTCCTTTCAGTCCTGCTGGCGAGCAACGAAGGAGGTGTGGAGCAAGGTGTTAGCTTGGGTGCGACCCGAGGCGCTCTCCAGGATGCTGGTGACAAGCGGGCAGATGCGTCGATCTGGACTGTCAAAGGAGGATCATGTACGCCGTCAATACTTGTTTGCGTTTTTGACACAACTTTGACAGGTGGAGGGTTCGGCGAGAGGAGTTGTGTATCAGCAGTGCGCAACATAGATACTTTGAGGCCAACGGGACTGCTCGGTCAGCACGAAAGGCTCTAAAGGTTTTGCATATTTTCAAACGAGAGGTCATGCACGAAGATGCGAGGTGCATGATCCGGCCGGTCCATTGTTGCATGTACCATGCAAAGAAAGTACGCCAATGATGATACACTTTTCCTTCGCAATTGTGTGTCTTCTGCTGTGACCATGAATCGCAGCGTCGAAGTGAAGCATGAATTTGCGAGTCCTGATGTCAAGATGAACAGGAAAATAGCGATATTTGGAGGGGCGGCAAGCACGATCGTTGACGTCGGTGTTTCCTCATTTCCTTGGTAACCATCGATCAAGTCTCTTGCAGCTGCTAGTGGAGGACAAAGATACAGTAGCAGCGGTAGACCCCCACTATTGGTCCGGCAAGTAGTTTTCTAGGATTCCATCTCCGCGCCCAAGGTTGTTGCAGTTGCGCGCTCAGCCTAGTCGTCCGTGTCATCAACACAGCGCTGCACCGGCTGCCGGCGGGACCAGACTTTTGTGTCGTTGCATCCTCCTCTTCCCCATAATCCCGCACTCTTCCTTTTCTCACACTCTGCCCTTTGATTATTCTTGTGCGCCCACGGCAAGTTAATGTCCCTTTGAACATCGCATGTGGCTACCCGCTGGGTGTGAGAGGTGAAACCTTGAGAGTGCAGATCAGGCCTGCATGTGCAAGGTCCAGTACACAACCCGGCGCAGGCGCAAATAAATATTGCAATAAACTCAGCCTTGGGCCACCCGTGTACCGATATAACCCAACCTGAGCCCCAGACAAGCATGCCGGTCATGCCCTCATAACAGCCGTCTGTTGTTCGACCGACTTGCTGGCCTTTGAGGTCACCGACACGAGAGATGGCGGCGTCATATGGCGCCCGGCCGGGCTATTCGACACATGGGAAGCTCCACAAACGAGGCGGATCGGCGTCGTCCTCGATACAGTCGCCACAACTGCCTCCAGCACTCGAGCATCTACCATCGGATTACAAGGGGAGTGGAGAGTTCAGGAGAGTGAAGTACACAGACGAGCAGTGGGAGATACAATCGAAGAATGGGCCAAACAAGATCAAGCCGTACTTGCGCAAGCTCTCCTCGAAAGACGACAACAGAATCGACCTGGGAAGGACGACAGAGGAGAATGAGAGGATAGCAGGGCTGGGCATAGGAGAGTTTCCTTCGCTTTCCGGGCCCAAATCTGCGTCGGATGTGTCCTTCAATCCCGTCAATGGGCGAGGCAGACACGGACGTGCTACAAGCAATGGCTCTCAGTTCTCCGTGAGTAGCTTGCAGAAGCCATCTGCGCCATACGCGCATCCGATGCGACAGACTCCACGCCCGTACACACCTCCAACAGCAAAGTCGTATGCGAACTCGGTCATGACTGCAGATGCCGTGGACGAGCCGACCGACCTCATCACCGTCGAAGACATACGACCCCGCTTCTACTCTGAATCGCATCACCGAACAGATTCAATTGGGTCCCTTCCTGCGCATGCACGTCCGCTCTACACACACAGCAGCACTTCGTTCACGCGACTCAATGCGTCACAATCGAGCATACCCGCAAGTCTGCCAACGGGTGGTCGATCAAGGGGCGCCACTATTCAATCACTGGACACGATGAATTCGCCCAGTTCAGGACGTCCATCGTTTGATAAAGCCGTGTCGTTCCTCCACAAAGGCAAATCGCACGACGAATACGAAAGTGAAGCATCACGAGTCGCTTCGATTCGAGCACTGCGCGCAGCATACAACGAGAAAGAGGAGGCAAAGGAGGCAAAGTATGAGCGCGAGGCAGCGAAGCAGGCCAACAAGCAGGCGAAGAAGGATGAGCGAAAACGGCGCAAATCAGATACTTCGGCATCTGCGTATCGGGTGCGAAGTCACTCGACCACGAATGAGAAGGCGGAAGTGGTGGGCAAGGCTTACGATGACTACTCAGCTACGCATGCGAGTTCGCTGCCAAAGATCACGAGCGAGAAGACCACGCGGCCCCGGGGCAGCACGAACACTTCGAGTGGATCTGGCAATCGAGGCGCGAAGAGTAGCTGGGTACGCTTCATTGCGTGGCTGAAGACACGATTCCTGCGCTGGGGTGACGATAAGAAGTGATGCTACCCTGGACGACAGGATGACGGAATGAACAACGACCGAGACGCGAATACACGACACGAAGAAGATTATTCCCTTCTCTCTTGATTTGGATCATTATGGCAGGCGAGCATTGGCGTTCTTTGAGCGGAGGTTCTGATTTCTGGCAAGCGAGATTCATGATACACCCGCACCGCTTGTTTTTGTGCTTCACCATCTTGGAGGATTTGCATGTTCTGGGCCCTCATTTCTTCTCGCTGCATTGTTGGACGGGAGATCAGCATATGTTGCGCAATGCATTGCGGCTTGAAGCATACTTCATCTCATTGCCACTCGCCCTAGCCAGAACCAGGCTCGTCACTTGATAGTGGGTTAGGGCTTCCCTCAGTCCATCGTGATACATCGTGATAGAAGGATTAGAATACGACTCTTCATCTCCTTTCCATTTTGAAGTCCTTGTCCTGATCATGTCTCGTTATGGAGCTCGAAGAGCTGTACGAAACAGAAAGTACTTCAGGATTCTACGATGAATGAACTCCTTCCCATTACTTAAAGATGGTAAATGTACAATCAATTTCTGCCAGTCTACACTCGAACTTGGACGTTGACTGACACGTGCTGTGTTCGAGGACAGGATCGGAATTGAAGTAAATCTCAGCCGAACATCATGCGAAGGGAAATGGTCAATGAGCCATGCAACCAAAGCACTGAGATCCTCTATCCTAGAAGAATAGTAAAGCGCATGCAAGCTAGCTCAGAAGATTAGGAGGCTTTGATGTGTGATGAGTTCCTGAAACTACCAGCTCTCACACAGTGCTCGGCGGAAAAGTTGGTCGAAGATCCTGTGACTTGAAACGGATATTGATTGTTCGTGATTGGAGATATTCTATGTGCACTTGTCACTAAGTGCTTCTTGGACAACTTTGTTCATAAAGGCCTCCATGTTCCTTCTTTGAGTGCCCAAACGCCCTGATCTCCATAGTAGCACGCCACGAAGAAAGGCAATTTCTATGTGCTATTGTTTTTCCAGCTAGTGCTGGAGCACACGTTCTCTGGTATGATGGCAACCCAATTTTGTTGAGCATCAAAGAGGGCCATTATGGTAGCCTTTCGTGGAAGGAGACCAACGCCGTTCGAAGCCATAATGTTACACAACTTTTCCCCTTCATGGGTTGAAGTCTTTTTGTGTTCACTTCACCAGAGAGGTCGCAATGAAGCGCTCCACTGATTGTGTTGTGCTTTGGGAATCTTAAAGAGATGAAAAGAGATAATGATTTCGTGTCGTCGTTCGCCCACTACCATTCGAACTCGCCTTGAGCCTTGTGGAAGACGTACTCCTTTTTGTTGGTCGTAAGAATGCCGTCCTTGAGTGTGCACTTCCACTATAGCAGCTCATTAGTCAATGATTGCTGAATGTTGAGGAGGGACATGCAGCACGTGCCTTGTTCTTGACGCGCTGCACCTTGTCATAAGTGCAAAGAATGGTCTCGCCCATAGGACCGTCCGCATCCTCATCGTCCACATTGTCACCCTCTTCCTCGGAGTCATCAAGGTCAGAATTGATGGCATCTTCGTCGTTCTCTTCACCCTGAATCGCCTTCTTCACATCGTCCTTGTTGTCCTCATCATTGGGGCCGTCAAAGCGACCTGGACCTGCAGGAGTTGACGGCAACGGCTCTGGATTGATAGGGACCATGTTGCGGATCTTCTTGCTCTTGCGCGCCTGCTCTGACGCCGGCAATAGCAGCCCGCCATCATCAAGAGCAGCCGATTGCTCGAGGTACTCACGGAGCATGTGATCAGCATGAATGCGATCCTGTTCGCTGGTGGCACGACGAGCAGCTACTTCAACGCGCCAGTCAGCCAAAGCATCAGACGCCCCATCAGATTGCGCTGCGCCCATTGATGATTGCTGCTGACCGTACGTTGGCTGCCCTGGCCGTGGCGGCATCTGGATATGTGTAGGGCGCTGCTGACCACCAGGCATCTGCATCTGGCGTGCTTGCGCAGCTTGGATCGAAGCGTCGGCCTGACTGCCATACTGCTGTTGCAGGAGCTGGTCTCGGCGTTGCGCAGCGAACTGTGGATTCAGTCCGCCATAGCCCTGCTGCGGCTGATAGCTCTGCGGCTCATACTTAATTCCTTGCTCCTGCTTGATGGGAACGTCATTGGAAGCACGAGGAGCTGAGTTGCCTGTGTTGGAGTTCTCCTGCTTGTACTGCTCCTGTTTGAACTGCTCCTGCTTGTAGTGCTGCTCCGGCTTGGCATTCGACGGCACTGTAGGAGGGTTCGCAATCTGCTGTTGTGCAGGCGGAGGATCCCAGGGGCAGTGCGCAATGTCGAGGTTGGTGATGTTCTTCTGCCACGTCTGAATGAATCAACAGTCAGCCTAATGCAACCAAAAATAAATCGAGCAGTGCAGAGGCAACGGTCGAGAAGGCTGATGTCATGTGATGGAGACAGCACAAAAGAAGTTAGCGCAGGAGGGGAGATTGGCAGGGGCCGCAGTATAAAACGAAGAGTCAAATACTGGCTTGCCCGCCCCAGACGCCAGATTGTAAAGGCCGAGCCGCCCCGCTCTTGCCCGAACTCATCACCCAACTCAACGCAGGCTGACATCTGCCGACGAGCCTGCGTTGTGCGAGCGAATTGAGCATCGGAATGCTTGAATTATGATTTTGGTTGAAATGCTGATGTTGCAAACAGAATGACAATGCTCGTGCAAGCGATGAGGGTGGCGGTCAGCACAGAAGGAATGCGTCTCACCTGCTTCAGTTCCTGCAGTGTCTCTTGATCCAGCCCAGCCTGCTCGAAGTCATCTTTGGAGTCGGCGATGATCTTGTCGATGATGGTCGAGTAAATCGTGCCCTGTAAAGGCCCGTGTCAGCCCTTTGTCCTCACACTCTCGACCGCTGTCTTCGGATCTCTCCAGCAAGACCTACAATGACTTGGTTCGACATATTTGCGCAGCGCGAGGATATCACAGGATGGGTTGGCGAAGTGTATTGATGATGGCGATCTAAAGATAAGGCAGACTCGTCGCGACTGAGGTCGTTGCCGGCGTCCGAAGCTCACAAGAGGAGGATGAAGGTGACCGGGCGCTGCCGCCTGCACCGCTCTCGCACACCTCGTTGCGGGACTCTGGCCGCTTCCGTTGATGTCCACAACTCTTTCCAATACCCCAAAGACTGAGCTAGTCTGATTCGAGGTCGTCTTGCTCGGTCTGGCGGTGTTGCTGTTGCGCGGTTGTCAATGAGTTAGCAAGGTATCGCCGGATGCGAACGAAAAGCGTCTACCCCAGGTGCAGCCTGATTATGTCAGCCTTGTGGCCTTACACGTCACGTGCACTTCTCGATTAGCAAGCAAGTCAAAGGATTGCAATTAATTCTTTGGACCGTAATTCGTTCCCATACATTTTTCTCTCCAATAAGCAATGTGTTTTGTCGCCGCAGAAAGACTCTAGCCTTACTTGTGTCATCGCACGTGTTTACTACACTCACGCCTTGTCTCCGCTTGGAATGTCCTGAGCAAAATTGATCAGACGGATGGTTGTAAGCATGCGCATTCGAGACAGTCCTCTGCCCTTCTGTTTAGAGTGCTTCAATACCAAGCATTCATTATGTACATTTCGGCATATCTGCTTGCATATCTTTACGCAAGCTTCACCCAATGATTCTTCGGGTATCTAAAATTTGAACAGAAATATCCAACATATGTGGACCTTCATCAAGTACCAAGCTTTAGCTACTTGTCGATGCTCCCTGCGGCAAAGAAGCCGGCAGCGTACTGCTGGCTCCTGACTTCGGCTGCTGTCGCTTCTTCTCCTTTTTCGCCCATCGCACTGCACTCATGATTAGCAAGGGCTCCTTTAGTATGAGTTTAACATCCGAAACTCACATCCACAAGCATTGCACAGTGTCTTAGGCCCATTCGGGCCCTTCCTCCACTCAGGCGAATCCAGCGTGCCGCAGTCCGTGCAGACATATTCGTCTGCCACCTTGTTCTTCTTCTTGCGATCTGCATTGATCCTACTGTCCCTGTTGGCGAGAATGGCGATCCCAGCGTCGCCTCGTATCAGAGCTGGGCTCGGGGCACCCGTGCTGATGCCCTGTGATCGTTCTCCATCCCGATACCGCAGCCCAGTGAGCATCTCGATCGTTTCAATGTGTGTTGCGCCTTCGTACCGTGCCATCTTGTCATTGATGCTGTCAGGTCTTGCTGCGGCAAGGGCTTCGCTCAAGTTGTGTCTTGTCAAGGCTGTCCCTGAGGGCGCTGGTCTCGAAGGCGGCGGCATGGCTTCATTGATGGCTCCTGAGCCACTGTCCCTCCCGTCAGTCCGTAAGCTGTCTGCTGGTGTCATGCCGCCCTGATCTTGACTTCGCCATATCGAGTCCTGCTCTGCCTCTTCCTCTTGCTCTTCCTTCTTCAGCTCCGATATTCTCTTCAACAGTCTCTCATTCTCGATCTTGTGCTCCAGGAATGAGTCAAGCAGTGCAGCGTTCTTGGTCGGATACGGTCGTGACATGAGGAAGTAGCCTCGACAATATGGTGCGCCGCCCCTTGCTCCTGCTAATGAGAAGGCATCTGAGCTGTGATGTGGGTGTCCGAATGCCTCGAAGATCTTGTTCGTGCCATCATACTTCTTTAGCCGATAGAAGAAGCGCATCTGATTACCGCTTGCGATCGACTCGTTGAATTCGCGCACGAACATGCTCTTGTCGTCCTGGTGGATGAAGTCGCCCAAGAACTTCCCAAGCAGCATGAATGGTTCATAGCCAGTCAACATTTTGCTGCTCGGACTTGCGTGCTGTACTCTGCCATCTGCGCTCAATACCAGCATGAGATCTCTAAGCTCTTCCAATACCAGCTTCGACCAGTTCCTTCTCTTGGTGAACTCTGTCAGCGTGCTTCCTCCACCAGTCTGATTTTGCAGGCCGAACCCTGCAGGCATGGGACCCGCGCCCACGACGGCGAGGTTGGACTGGTTGCCCATGGCGCCTGTGGACAGCGGCGTGTCTGGTGTTGCAAGAACAGACTGGTCTGGCATGGGCATCTGACCGCCCAGCTGCGGGAAAGCCTTGACTTCGGAAGGATCGGTGATGGGCAGCGTGGCTAGGTCGGCCATGTCCACGTCGTCCATGGGATTGGCCATGCCCAGCTGCATCTGCGGCGGCATCACATTCTGTGGGACGAAACCGGGCATCTGCGAGACGGTTCGAGTCACGTTAGCCTCAGCTGCTTAGAGTACTTCCTCTTTGTTTCGCGCGTAGTATTTCAGTAGCTCAGTCCGAGGCACGCTGAATTGGCTGCGATGTCGCTGCAGGAGCGCTTCTCGTACAGGGCAGATGCAGGCGTGCTGCGCGCGACAGTGAAGTATGGGCAGTGGGCTTGCTGGGGGAAGGTTTAGCAGCAACGTACCGCCGAAACTGGGGGCATGCCGTGCTGCTGGCCGCTTCCAGTTGGATACATGGCCGCGGAGGTCGTTCCGGCGGGTTGGTAGGCGACCAGGGGAAGTGGTTCTGGCTGCTGATTGCGGGCACAGAGATCGAGATCTCTCGCACAAGAAAAGTGTAGCGCAAATCGTACGATGCAAGAGGCAGCGCCGCACCTGCTGTGATGGGGTCGCCCATCGGCCTTGGCGCTCGTCATCGGCGCAGTCCTTCCATTGGCCATATTTGACCGACAATCCGATGTTGTCCAGAAATGGCAACTACCTCAGCCTTGCTTGTGTGGTGGTCAGCCTGAGCGTACATTTTGATGTCGATTGGGATAAATATTCGTCAGGCTGTGATAATGCATACGAAATTTATTGGTCATGCATCTCGAGGCTGCAGACAAGTGTATCGAAGTGCGCATGCTGCATGTTGAATAGATGTGCAAAGCAGCGCATATTCAATAAGATCTTGGAATATCTTGAATCCGTATTCAAATGTTCTAATTATGAGCGCCACGCAAAGAGATCTCGTCTGCCCTTTCCAAGGGTCATGCGCAAAGCATTACCTGCGGCAGTCTTCAGATCTCTCTTCACTGTGTCGAACGACTTTTGGCATGGCAGCGGGTGTCCGATCATATTCGCCTAAGACGATACAACACATGATAGCATTTTCGATGGTTCAAGATAAGAGGAAGCGATCTTGTCTTCCGATTCTTATTATTCGTTCGAGGTTTCTGCTTTCATTTGGGCGATCCACCCGCCTGCACAATGTTCGTATCGAACAGCATGTCAAGAACAACTCAAGAATCGCACTTGCTATAGGCACGTCGCGAGAACCATCTCGAAGGTAAGCCAGAGATTTTCGTGATCAGAATGAGCAGCCAAATGTCTGATGTGTTGAGTCGCGTACCCGTGATCTTGTACGCGTTGGAGATGGATTAACGTCAACCACAGCATACGGACCAAAGTCCACAGCTTCGGAGAAAACATATTTATCGCTGATCCACTTTGAACTCGTGTCACGAAGCCTGCAACTTAACAGTGAAGCAGAGTTGGGAGCGAGTGGAACTGCTAAAGTTGCCTTGGACCCTGGCCGACCCAATGTAGACTAGTGCGACTTCAAGGCAACGCCTTCCACCGATTAGTGGACGTGCACCTTGAACTTCAGCACTTCCACTTCGAATCACCGCGCCTTTGCACGTCTGCCTGCGGAAGTTGCCAAAGGCAGAGAAAGAAGTGCTCTTCTTCATTCACTGCGCTCCGACATATTGTTTGTCGTCTGCAAGTGACTTTGCAGACACAAAAAGTTGCCGGCCTCATAAGGGCACCTGCTCCGCCTCTCACTGTCTTTCCTTTGACACTCAACCTCGCCTTCCGCACCTCATCTCCCGCACGACTCGAACTAGCATTTCGCACGCACCTACGAGATCTGCCGCCTCACGCCTTCGCCGCTCACCCTCTCCGCACACTTATTCTTCGGACGTGCTCGAGCGCGTCGTTCACCGGTCCGTCACGATGCCGACGGTCATGCCACCCATGCCGAATAAGGACGACTCCCAGGCAACATGGAAGTACCTCGAGGTCGGCGTGGAGAAGATCATGATGGAGCTGCAGGAGGGCATGGACATGAAGACGTACATGGGCCTGTACACGGCCATCCACAACTTCTGCACAGCGCAGAAGGCAGTCTCCTCCGGTGGCTTCTCACAGCAGAACCGGGGCGGAGGTAAGAAGCCTCGACTCTCTCTCCAGACATACGAGCCACGCCAGTCTAACACAACGCAAGCACACCTCCTCGGCGAAGACCTCTACAACCACCTCATCGCTTATCTCCAGGAGCACCTCAATGGTGTTCAAGCGAAGTCGGCTGGCCACTTGGATGAAGCGCTTCTCAAGTTCTACATCAAGGAGTGGAAGCGATACACAACGGCGGCGACGTACAACAACCATCTGTTCCGGTACCTGAATCGGCACTGGGTGAAGAGGGAGATGGACGAGGGCAAGAAGAACATCTACGACATCTACACGCTGCATCTCGTGCGGTGGAAGGAGGACTTGTTCATGGCTACGCACAATAATGTCATGACCGCAGTGTTGAGATTAGTCGAGCGGCAGCGGAATGGCGAGACGATCGAGCAGAGTCAGATTAAGGCGGTAGTGGACTCGTTCGTGTCTCTTGGTCTGGACGAGTCTGATTCGACGAAGCCAACGCTGGATGTCTACAAGCTGTACTTCGAGCAGCCATTCCTCGAGGCAACGAGAGCCTACTACTCGCGAGAGTCCAAGCAATTCCTGGCAGAGAACAGTGTCGTGGAGTACATGAAGAAGGCAGAGGAGCGACTGGAGGAGGAGAAGAATCGTGTGGAGATGTACCTCCTCAATGAGATCCTGGGCCCACTCAACCGCACATGCGAGGAGGCACTGATCAAGGACCACTCGACCATTCTTCGCGAAGAGTTCCAGGCACTGCTCGACAACGACCGCATCGAAGATCTCGGCCGCATGTACAAGCTGCTCTTCCGCATACCTGACGGACTCGAGCCACTGCGAGCACGATTCGAGACACATGTGCGGAAGTGCGGTCTTGCGGCAGTGGAGCGCATCGCAGTCGACGGCGACGATCTAGATCCCAAGGTCTATGTGCAGGCACTTCTGGAGGTGCACACCAAGTACCAGGAGCTGGTCAACACAGCCTTTACTGGCGAGTCTGAGTTTGTGCGATCGCTCGACAACGCCTGCAGAGAGTTCGTCAATCGCAATAAGGTGTGCAAGACTGGCTCATCACGATCACCCGAGCTTCTTGCCAAGTATGCCGATCGTCTCTTGAAGAAGTCCGATCGCACCATGTCTGAAGAAGATGACATGGACAAGTCGCAGATGGAGATCATGACCATCTTCAAGTACATCGAGGACAAGGACGTGTTCCAGACCTTCTACTCACGCAACCTGGCCAAGCGTCTTGTGAACACGACTTCAGCTTCAGACGATGCAGAGACCAGCATGATTTCTCGTCTCAAGGAAGCGTGCGGTTTCGAGTACACCAACAAGCTTCAGCGCATGTTCCAGGACATCCAGACGTCCAAAGATCTCAACTCTTCGTACAAGGACTGGTGTGCATCGACATACAATGATGCAGAGATCAAGGGTTTTGTGGACGCTTCTTACCACATTCTGGGCACTGGATTCTGGCCACTCACACCACCGAACACGACGTTCATCCCACCAGAGGTTCTGCAGAAGACCATGGAGCGCTTCTCAACCTTCTACAACTCGAAGCATCAAGGCCGCAAGCTGAATTGGTTGTGGCAGCTGTCCAAGGGTGAGATCAAGGCCAACTACACCAAGTCACCTCAGAAGATCCCACATACGTTCCAGGTCTCGACCTACCAGATGGCGATCCTGCTTGCCTTCAACGACAGCGAGACTCAGTCCTACCAGCAACTTGAGGAGATCACCAAGCTCAACAAGGAAACGCTCGATCCTTGTCTTGGTGTGTTCATGAAGGCTCGTGTTCTGACAGCCTCAGATGACAAGTTCGCTCCCTCAACCACGTACACCATCAACACTGGCTTCCGTAACAAGAAGCTCAAGGTCAACTTGAACATCGGCATCAAGAGCGAGAAGAAGCAGGAGGTCGAGGAGACGCACAAGACGATCGAGGAGGACCGCAAGATGCTCATCCAGTCTGCAATCGTGCGCATCATGAAGAGCAGGAAGCGCATGAAGCATACTCTCCTCGTCACCGAGACCATCACTCTCATCAAGAGCCGATTCACTCCGAAGGTTGGCGACATCAAGAAGTGCATTGATGTGCTGATCGAGAAGGAATACCTCGAGCGGTTGGATGCTGACGAGATGGCTTACCTGGCATAATCTATGAGGATCGCACTTGTAAGCGCGAAGGAATGGGCATCAATGAGCAGAAGTTGCGATGGAAAAGACTCTATGGTAGCCTCATGGCAGCTAGAAACTTGCTTTGGCTTTCATGATGTGTGTCTTGCGATCGCTTTTGCATTCACATCTCGGGTGGGACATCGATACTGGTTGGCAGATTCTTATTGATTCATATCCCAACACCACCACAGGCGAAATGGAGTAAGCAATGGACGATGGAGTACGAATGCATCATGAGGTGATGCTGCTGCTGCTGCAATAGACTGTCTGTAGAAACTGAATGCGGATTGTCTTGACGTATCGACAGTATGCTTGCGTGCTTTCGCTCTCCCATTTCCGCTGTGACAACCTCAAGGCTGGTGCCAAACACCCACTGTGAGAGAGCTCCATGCTCATAAAACGAGTCGTGATGTTAATGAAGGTCCAATATTATGAGATCTGGTCGCAATTAGTCTTGTCGTTAACGTCTGGTGGTGCTTCGATACCACAATGAATATACCTGCGAGAAGTTTTGGATCCAAATCACCGTCCTGCTGTACACAAATTGCCGATAGAACACGAAGATACATGGAATCTGAAAGCCGGGAGCACTTGATTGTACAAGACTTGACACTCGCCAGCGCCCGTTCACCAAACTCATGAAACCTTATTGCCCGTGGAACGGTACTCAATTAGCGAAGACGGCCTTGCACGGGGAGGAGCCAAGAGTGTGGGGCTAGACCTCATCCCTGCATCATGGAGCTGGAGTCGCGCTTTTGGTTCCTGAACACGCGCAGTTCGGAAAGCTCCAAAAATCCCAAACCCTCCGATTCACATTTCCAGACAAGAACGCAAGATCGATCGTCTTGAAGTTCGTGTCGCGTGATCGCCGTAGCTTCTTCTTCTCCACGACGTCTCCCTCGCCAGCATGGCGGTCAACACCAGACTGCACAATGCGCCGATTGTGCTTGACAATGGCAGCGGAACCATTCGAGCTGGATTTGCTGGTGAAGACCTGCCAAAGTGCTACTTCCCATCATACGTGGGCCGACCGAAACATGTGCGCGCAATGGCAGGAGCAAGAGAAGGAGACGTATTCATCGGGCCCATGGCGCAGGACCTGAGGGGTCTTCTGAAGATCAACTATCCGCTGGAGCATGGCATCGTCACAGATTGGGATGATATGGAGAGAATATGGCAGTACGTCTATCAGGACGGACTGAAGACGCTGAGTGAAGATGTACGGACATGTGGCATGCAAGGGGAGTGTGCATTGTGCTAACGAACGTCACAGCATCCAGTACTGCTCACAGAACCACCTCTGAACCCACGAAGTAATCGAGACTACGCTGCGCAAATCCTGTTCGAGACGTTCAACGTGCCGGCGCTCTACAACTCAGTCCAGGCCGTGCTGTCACTATACGCATCAGGGCGGACGACGGGTATTGTGCTGGATGCGGGAGATGGAGTGTCACATGCGGTACCAGTTTACGATGGCTTTGCGATACCGAACAGCATACGGAGAATAGATGTTGCTGGGAGAGATGTTACAGAGTATCTGCAGACCCAGTTGCGGAAAGCTGGGTACATTTTCCACACGAGTGCAGAGAAGGAGATTGTGCGCGAGATCAAGGAGAAGAAGAGCTACATTGCACTGGACCCGAACAAGGAAGAGAAGGATTGGAGTGGCACATCATCAAAAGCTAGCAGCAAGGAGATTGATTACCTGTTGCCTGACGGGAAGACTATCAAGGTGAATTTGAATCTGATGCTGCCACCATTCCATGTGTTGAGGACTGACAATGCTGCAGCTCGGTCCAGAACGATTCCGCGCACCAGAGATCCTCTTCGACCCCGAACGCATCGGTCTCGAATATCAAGGCGTGCACCAAATCGTCGTCGAAGCCATCGCACGCACAGACATGGATTTGCGAAAAGCCTTGTACAGTAGCATCGTGCTATCAGGTGGCTCAACGTTGACCAAAGGCTTCGGTGATCGACTGCTGCACGAGGTGCAACGCCTAGCTGTTAAGGACATGCGCATCAAGATCTTCGCACCGCCAGAGCGCAAATACACGACGTGGACGGGAGGCAGCATCTTGGCAGGTCTGAGCACGTTCAAGAAGGTACATTGTGACTCGTGATCCTGTGCTTCCGTGAGATGTAGACTGACACGTGTGAAACAGATGTGGGTCGACAAGGACGAATGGCAGGAGAATCCAGACATAATACACCAGAAGTTCGCATGAGACCGCATAAGAGGAGGCTTGTTTGAATTCACGGCCATCAAATTTCGCACGGAAATGCAGGCCGTCTTCAAGACTCTCGCAATGTGCTGGTGCACGAGCAGCCACGCAGGACCACCACAAAAGGGTCGCTGCTGCCGTAAGAAGTGTCGTTACGAACCACATCCGGCAATCGACCATCAACCATTTTACCGACCGTTGCACGCGTTTGGCTGCCCCGCGATCTGGTAATTGACAAGACGGTGCCTCGCGCCGTCCCAGACTGGTGGATCTTTGGCCTTTGGCTCCCCCAACTTTCGGTCGTTTTCTCTTACGGAACCATTTGCAAAGTGTTTTATGCACAGGCAACACGTAACATGAACAGGGCTGGATGGGATTTTACAGCATTGTCATGGCGAACGAAAATTTGTTTCGATGTATGCGCATTGGTGATACCCAGCGAGAGATAGTGAATACAGCCACGTCCAAGAGCTTGTAGAAGAACACAATCGTAATGACGACTTCATGACGCCTTCTCTGCACACTCTCGAAGCGAGAGGAAGCGGTGATCGACAATGTTCGGAGGTAAATCCGATGTCAGCAATATGGGAATTCTTGTGGGTCCAACGGCATCATTCAAGCAAGCATGGTGAATTTTTCGCATGCAGAGAAAAAACGACGGACCCGCACATTGCATCAGATTGCGGGGAAAGCTTGCTAGTTTCCTACAGCGAATAGATCAAAGTAACATCACGATCGCAAAGGGAGCGGCTGCTGAAAATTCTGACGGCCGTGGTCTGCGGAGGTGGCCGATGGGAGTTTGGCGCAACTTCGTTTGAAGTCTGTGGTACGAAGCACAACATGATCCTGACGTGCTTCTAGAAGTCCTCGGAGAAGCATCAGAATTGCGACTTGTCTGTGCAACGGATTCATCATCGATGCTGGAAGATTCGCGATCTCACAGCCTCGCCATGTCGTGTTCAGTCGTACGTGTTCGCACAACGTTCGGCATAGCGATTTGCATTCTCAATAATCACAACTGCTCGAGCGTTTTACCGCCAGGCTTCTTGGTATTGGAAGTCAAATGATGATGAGCAATGGCCAGTACGCGTCGTGTAATCAGGCCTCGTGGTGTTCGCTGTCCTGCGAGTAGCGAGGCGGTCAAGCTGGTGCGCTCTCCGGCTCGACTGATTCAGCTTCTATGGCGACAACTCGTGATGTGAGCACGTTGCATTGTTCTCTGGCTATGGAAGCAATTCATTACTCCCAGGAAACTGGGGAAGTGCTTCGTCTGGTCGACCATGACCCATCAATGTACATCGTGCAGCGGGCGCTTCCTTCGGTCGGGAGTGCACTCACGTAACAGGAAAGCTGACGAACCAGTCAGAGCCCAGATCTTACGCAATGCCTTTCTACAGGCGGCTAGTCCAGCCAAGGAGGAAACATCATGCGGCACCTCAAAGGCGGAGTCAGCCCTGTGAAGGATTTTCAGGTACCGTGGACTCCGTTCTTCACGCAATAATTCGCCTTCGCTAGGAGAAAATGCTACTATGTTTACAAGCCAGCTGACGTGCCACACTGCCGTTAACTGCAAAGTGCCAGCGCGCCAATGCTTTGCGCTTCGGCAGCTTTCTGTGTCGCGAAGCCACTTGGCCCAGGAGGTGCTGCGTGTGACCCAGCAGGACTCGATTTCTGGTGCCAAACGTTGCCGTTAACTGAATAGGCTGATGCTTTGACTGTGTAACGCATGGCACTCTATTATTCATTGCATGCGAAAGAAATTTCATCAGGTGGCTAGGTCTCATTTCTCCTCATTTCATTGATATAAGAGTCCTTCCCTCTCGTGCTTTGTCTTCGTTCATCATCAAGCAAGACTACTCTTACACATTCGCGTACCACCACACGACATTCGCCACTGCTCAAGTCGGATAGCCCTGAACACACTCCAATCACACTACCACATCACCATCAACACCAACGCAATGTCTCGTAACTACAGCATCACCGAGCCACACCCATCTGTCCCAGCTACCCACATGGCTGGCTATGGCCGTGGCGGCGCCGGCAACATGGTCCGCGTCAACCCAAACAACATCACCACTGGTGCAAACGCCACCGGCCCAGCATCTGCTGGCAAGCTCCGATCTCCTCAGCCAAATGCCTACTTCAGCACTGGCCGTGGCGGTGCTGGCAACGTCCACCGAGAGTCCGAGCGTGCCATCTTCAGCTTCGATGAGGAGCTTGCTCGCCAGCAGAAGATGATGGATCACCAGACACCATACTACCACGTCGGCCGTGGTGGCGCTGGCAACCTCATCGATGAGTACACCCAGAAGCGACGATCGAGTGGAAGCAGCACAGAGTCCTCCGGCAGTGTGAGGCACTCCATGGAGTCCAAGATCCGTGGCGCTTTCTCCAAGCACTAAGCTGTTCGACCTTTGGTCTGCAATATGTTCTGCGCATCGCGTCGGTTATCGTTTTCTTTATGCACGGCATTACCATGGTCAAGTGTTGACCGCGAGCTGGTTCTGATTCTCGCATTCTCGATTTGTCGAGGTCGACACTCATAGCATGGCGTTGGGGGTTCTCATCATCACATCACAAAAGTTTCAGAGCAAGCTCTACGGGGTTGTTGCTTTTCTTATCATCAGCATTATACCACAACCAGCGAGGAGTAGGGGGCTCCTCGGTGAGGGCATAGCATTTTTGTTACAATAGTCTTTCCACGATCGAAGGGTGATTCATGCCTAGATCTCCCCCTTGAATATCAACATCGATCAACATCAATCCACTGAAACTAATGGACCTCATTGAACAATCCATAATCTTGTCAGCCTTTCCAAAGTTCTCATCGGTCACTTATTATGTGCGGCATCGTGAGCGATGCTCGGAGCTCGGGATTCGGAGCTTGCAATGCCGAATTTGGGGACGCTTCTAAGTCTGTCTCTCTGTTGAGCTCTGCATTCGTGCCATCGCAACATTGATCTCGCCTTGGAGTCGCTTAAATGTGCGCCTGGACCACGATCGCGGCGAAAGACGATGGTGCAACTGCAGCTGCAGCTCGCTAGCGATCCATGATGTGAGCGGATGTCAGATTTAGCGGCGCAGCTCATCCAGGCAACGACTTTCCCATTCAAGGAGTCATATGCTTTTTCGCATGTTTCTCAGGCTGCATCGCTTCAGCTATGCCTTGCAATCTTAAAAAAGGAATTCCCGTAACCGTTGTGTTCTGGTGACATCTCCTCGCATCAGAGTCTAATACCTTTGTCCCCAGTGACAGTCACGATGGAGTCACTGGACACATTGGATTTGGGTGAGCTCCTCCTCAAACCAGCAGTGAGCGTCAAGAAAACTATCGTGGACTTCAAGAGAGCAGGCCTGAGCGAGTATGATGGGCTGTATGCTATCGTTCTGGAGAACGTACTCTCACGCGACGAGTGCCGGGCGCTTGTTCAGCTGGCCGAAAGGTCTGTCATGCGAGGCGCTGAGAACACAGTCGCATGGGAGCGTGCAATGGTCAACGTTGGTGGAGGCATGCAAGTCATGGCAGAAGACACAAGAAAATGCGGTCGCATCATCATGGACAACCAAGAGATTGTAGACCGACTATGGCTGCGTGTCCAAGACCATATCCCCGAGCTGATTGAGCTTGCCAATATGCCTGATGTCACCGGCGAGGGACCAGCAAAACGCCGAGAGACATGGAAGATGGCGAGGCTGAACGAGAGGATGCGCTTCCTCAAGTACGCGCGTGGAGAGTACTTCAAACGTGAGTTAGTAAAGCATGTACGCGGACTGGAACTGACAAAGGGGAAGCTCATCAGGATGGCATGTATGAGACACCAGACAAGAAGCAACGCACATACTACACACTCCATCTCTACTTGGATGAAAGTACGAACGAAGAACCACTCGAAGGTGGAGCCACGACGTTCCACAGCATTCGCGACGACAAGACAAGACTTGATGTGCAGCCCAAGATGGGAAGTGTTTTGATCTTCCAACAAAGATGGCTATATCATGCTGGCAGCGAAGTGCGCTCAGGCACGAAGCTGACCATGAGAACGGAGCTGATGTACGAGAAGACGGAGGAGCTGGCACCACCGTTTGTGCCTCGTGATCTCGGTGTCGACGTCAAGCATGGGAACGTTTCGAACAAGACTACCAAGAGGACCAAGGCGGAGTGGGTCAAGAACAAGTTGGGTAGGAATTGACCAATGTGAGCTTAATGATGTGAGGGACATCGCGAGATGAGAGATTTAGAGCTGCGAAATATAGTTCAAGTTTCGACGCGTTTGGAGTCTCCACGAAAGCACCGAACACGTATTTCTTGGTGGGAAAACAAGCAATAGCCGTGCTTTAAAGTTGCGGACTGGACCACCTGCCAATGCCTCGCTTCGCTTGAGCGTGTCGGAGTTTAAACCGTTGCAGTCAAGCATGCCAGCGCGTCCCTTTCGGATGCCTGTCTGCCACTGTTTCACGGACAATTTCTCTGGGCACAAATCCCAGTTCGAATTGCAAAGGCGAAAACATCATCGTCATCCAAACGCCCACGCCCAGGCATGCAAGCATGCTCGATATTATAGCTTGGGTCTTATCAATCAATCTTTAAATGGTTTCGAGCCTGCCAAGAGAGCTGTTTCTGCTGAACAGCACAACTTCACAACACCATGCGTGCCCCTGTAGAACAATCCAATCATATGTGTGTCAGACAAGTCGATTTCGCATTCTATGTGAGTGCTTCAGATTGGAACATTGATCATCCATGGTCTCGATCTTGCATCTGTGCGGATTGCCTCGACTCGAGATCGGGACCGTGCTCGTTGGGTGATGATCTTCGGGAAGCACACCAAGGCTGCGGAAGCATCGAGCCTCTCATCACGAAACGGCATTTGCAGGCGTCCCCGGAAGGATCATCAACATTAGCGCTGTCTCGATTCCATAAGACAAGCTGCTGTGTTTGCACGAACTTGGGGTTCTTGCGGCAGATTGTCCAGATTGGGAACGATGTTTCAAGTATCCCAGACGAAACAGTCATCGCTTAATCACCGAGATGTTCGACGGTCGAACGCCCTCGCGAGAGATATCCACTCGCCCAAGAATAATCCACAATAGTGCCACAGCATGGTTGATGTTTCAAGAATCAGGCAAGCGACTATGTTCGCGATCTGTATAAAGCATCATGAGATGCCGCTGATGGAAGAGCTCATTACAACAACCAGACTTCGCACCGCTCGTTTCTGCTTGCATTCTATTCTCTTCGGTCAGTGACCAGTTCAATCGTTCAATTCTCTATCAAAACTTTTACGACAAAACCTTTCAGTTTTTACTGTCATTCCAGCAAACATGAAGTCCACACAGGTTGTCGCACTTCTTGCTTTCAGCTCCCCGATCTCTGCCGCTCTCATGAAACGTGCATTCTCCCTGCCAGCCAGCAAGGGTAGCGAGACATTCTCCGCTGTCAAGTCGATCTCAGGGACCTTCGATGGTGGTATGAAGACATACGGCCGCGGTGTCAAGTGCGGTGGCCAGGCCGAGGGCGGCACTGCTGATGCTGTCTTCGTGCTCAAGGACGGCGCTACCCTGAAGAACGCTATCATCGGCCCAGACCAAAGTGAGGGTGTCCACTGCGAAGGTTCCTGCACCATCGAGAACGTCTGGTGGGCCGACGTCTGCGAGGGTGAGTTTGGCAGAGAGCATATTTGCAGGCATGAATGCTGACGAGTGACAGATGCTCTATCCCTCAAAGGTGATGGCAACGCCATGGTCATCGGTGGCGGTGCCACAAACGCAGACGACAAGATCATCCAGCATAACGGTGCTGGTACCGTGACCATCGACGGCTTCACCGCCGACACCTTCGGCAAGCTCTACCGATCCTGCGGTAACTGCAAGAACTCCGTCAAGCGCAATGTCGTGATCAAGAACGTTAAGGCCTACAACGGCAAGTCTGAGCTTGCTGGTATTAACTCCAACTTCGGTGAGTCTGTCACGGTGAAGTCGTGGCGAAGGAGGACGAAAGTCCGGCTAACTCTGAATGTCTAGGCGACACTGCAACCATCACTGGCACCTGCGCGAAGAGCGTCAAGAACATCTGCCAGGAGTACACCGGCACAACCCCAGGCAACGAGCCAAAGAAGGGATCGGCTGGTCCAAGCAACGCATGCAAGTACGCCGCATCGGATATCAGCACCAGCTGCTAGATGGGGTGAGGATGACGGGCAGTTCGCGGATGGGTCGAGCACGGGGGATGACGCTCGAAGAGATTGGAGAGCTGTTGCTGGGATGTGTAGAGGAAGTAGTGCGATATTGACCATTGCTTTCCAAAACCTTTGCCGCGTTTCTTGATCATCCCAGTCGTGCATAGCAAATGCCCGTCATGGGTCAACCAGTCCACTGAGAAGCTCAGCTCCTCCCCGAAAGCACGACAACTATGCGTGACGTGTCGTATACTGCCTGCCTCAGCGTCATGTTCATTAGTACGACATTGTGCCGGACAATGATGCGCAGGATGCCGGGATTACTTTACTTTAAAGTTTGCCAGCTGCCTTATTTTCCAACCACGCGATCTTTATGCTGCTGAGGATCTCCGATGCTTCAACAGTCTCAGTCACTCCAGACCTACCTAGGTAGGCTCTTTGAATAGACTATGGCGCTTGCGATCACGAAAACTCTGCTAGGGACGCTGCGATGCGATAAGCTTGATGCCTTGCGACAGGTGAGATTCCTAAGCCTTGTCACAGTGAGTATTCGTCAATGCATTCATACTTCGAGTTCAATCAATGGCGCTTGCCATTTTCCATCGCATGGCGTCGAGCAACTCGGGCTCATGCAGTCGAGTACATCTCGGCAATCGCGTCGCGTTTGAATTGACTGGGACTGGGTGGTTCATTGTTAAGGTTTCGGGGTTCGCAGTGTTCGAGACATTCAACGAGATGCGCACGTGCCATGGGCGGCGCGGGCCGCTTCCGCCTCCGAAGTCCGAATCTGGCACCCCCTTTCACGAGCACGTTCACCATGATCAGCACAACAATATGCACGAATGTGTAACACGCCAAAGGCATTGCAAAATGCTCCAGTCAGCTTGCACAACCGAGTGACGCATCCGCACTGCCTGTCTGGAGCGAGTCTCATGCGAGCGTCGCGTTGCCGCCAGTAGTATGTCACCACAGACCATGCCCACGCTGCATCGACTCTGCACTGCACCCAAGCCAGAGCACCCTTATTCGCTCGGCAGCTTGCATGACACGCTCTTTTTCTTTTGCATGCAATCGTCTTCCGACAGATGGTATCATATTGTCTGACTTCCGTCGCCCTGGGATTGCTGGATTGCCTTGAAGGAAGGCGCTGCATATTCGGCGAAGGACCACATGGCAGGATGACCACGACAGCGCAGAAGACGAACTGCAGTGCGGATGATTAATACCGGATGGGTGACATGCGATCTTGTGCTCGTCCCAGATACTGGGTGGGACGCACAATTCCGTTTCTACAAGATCAAGGGTGAGTCCATGATCGTTGGCTTACTTATTTTAAATGCAGCAGTCGATGCAGTCGAGACGCATCTAGGCCACCTGACCGAGACTGCGATCAGAGATACGAAGCAGTAAGCAGAACGAGGAGCAATGGCAGAAGTCCGTGAACAGGCTTTCGTAGCAGAAGCTGCATTGAATGCAGCTGAAAAAGATGGCTTGGCTCAGGCGGAACTCACCACGCTGCGGGAGCACCTCAATCATCAAAAGAAGGAGATTAGAACGCTTGATTCAACGGTCCAGTCCAGTGTTCCCCGATCTGACTTGGACGAGCTGCTGAGCCACATCACATCTTTGAAGGGCGGAATGAGGATGCGAGGCTTCTTAAGTGGCAGCTACGATGACAACGAGAAGAAGATAGCTTTGCGTGTGGGCGCTCCTCCGACTGCAGCAGATGGCTCAGAACTTGAGACACGCTTGAGCTGGTACGAGGAGAGCATGACAGCTGGTACAAGGAGACCATGACGAATCTGGCAGAGGAGGACCATTCGCGAATGGAGGCATTGCGCCAGTCGAGGGACGAGTGGTGTGGAATGCACGATCAGCTTCTGGAGCCTTAAAAAGGTCAATGTAAAGCTAGCGCTGGACGGCTGCCCTTCCCGGGAGACACCGTAGGCTCGTTCCATCCTTGACCCGCGGTCTTCATGTTGGCAAAATCGCTGACGAACGGGTCTTCATGTTGGCGAACCGCTGGCGAATGGCTTCACACAACTGGAACATGCTGTCCTGCTGAGACTGGTAGAAGGTGTATGCTGCCCCGGTGATGACGTCTTGCTTGTTCTTGCGTTGTTCCGCACCAGCGAGACTGGGAGAAAGTCTGTGCTGCCCAGATGATGACGCCTCGCTTGCTCTTGCGTTGTTCCGCACCGGCGATCCTTGCCATGCCTACAACGCTATGTGCAGGATCCCAAGGCTTACTGTAGCCCACTGCCGACCATCGCACGCCTTGCTCAACATTTTATCGGCTATGCACCTGAGCCGGAATGCGTAAATCTGCCTATCAAGCTATATACGAAGCATTCGATCGCCACTTGACATGCTGCGTTGCATTGCACGGCCTTCACCACGCCTCGAATACTAGATCAGCTTTAGAGAAGGCAATTGGTCCTAGTGCATCGGTATTATAAATTAGGGCTTAATATGCTTAATTCCTAGACTTATACCCCGAGGGGCCCGGAGGATAAAAATTAATAAAGTAATAGATAGACTATCTTAATATTCTAAGAGTATAATAGATATAATAGTATTATAAATCAGGGTTTAATGCGCCTAATTCCTGGATTTATACCCCGAGAGGCTCGAAGGATAGTAATTAATAAAGTAATAGATCGACTATCCTAATATTCTAAGATTATAATAGATATAATAGTCTAATCGTAACTTTATAATTATAAGAGTTAGTGGTGTAATGCGAGTGTTACGGCGGTAACATGTGTCACGGTGAGAAGCTCTGGGCATAGCCTTATCACGTGACCAGTCTTAGCCTTAGCGTATTGAGACTGCCTCGTTACAGTCTTATAAATCTTATTATAAGACGAATAAGATATGAGTGTTATATATACGCTCGATCTATTATATATAAACTCTTCGTAGTTTAACTACTATCCTTACATAGTCGTTATAAGTTAGTTCTTAATACTATTACAAAGTTACGAACAGATTATTATATCTATTACGGTCTTAGAATATTAAGAGAATCTCTTCGATACTTTATTAGTTACTATCCTCTAAGCCCCTCGGGGTATAAGTCTAGGAATTAGGTATATTAAGCCCTAATTTATAATAAAGTTAAACTACTATTCTTCGGAATTAGTAACTAGACTATTATTACCCTATATTTAGTAGATCGTTACGTAAACGGGATAACGACGAACGAAGCTCTATTAGTTTAAGTTTAAGGCATGGTTATGATAAGAAGAAGCGCGAAGTATCTCGATTAAGTATACTATACTCCGCCTCTTACGTACCGCCGTGTAAAGGCAAGATTCGGTATCACGCAGGATGCAGGAAATGATAGGTGTGGATGAACTGGCAGGAGGCGCCACATGGCGCGGGGTTTCATCTAGCATCAGGATCACGTGACTCTGTCATGAGGATAGAATGGACTCTGGGCTATTGAGTCCCTTGTAGGGATAGGATAGGCACTTGGCGTGTCCTGTCTGTCCTGTGGCCTGGGTGGACTCAACGCCACTATAGCAACAGGATAGGACATGACAGGAAGAGATTAGATTGGTATAAAGGAATGGGCTTTCCTAGGTTCTGGTTTCCTTTGTCTCGTGGTTATCTCATGTTATGATAGTTCGATTGCTACGATAGCACTATCACGAAGTTACGACCTCGTTGTCAACACTCAGCCTTACTCTTATCTCAAGTTAAACCAGGAGAGAACCTTCGGTGAAGGATCATCCCTTAGGTATTGCATTGCTTAGGTAACGTATTACTCATTAGTAGAGGACTAACCGTAATACTATAACCACCTTCTCTTAGAGTCAGGTTAGTGTCGATGATAATATTAACTAAGTTAGGAACTTCTTCTACGCCGACGGCGGCACAGATGGTAGAGAAGATCATGCAATTAGAAGCCTAGTTGGCGTCTATACAGACACTAGGGGGCATACTATCCGGACCACGGGTTAAGATAGACCCACCGGAATACTTCAGTGGAAGGCAAGATAAGATTAGACATTTCTTATCCTAGGCCATACTGTACCTAGGCTTTGCTGGGATTGCAGTAGAAGCCGACAAAGTGCTTATCATCGGAAGTCGACTTAAAGGAACGGCCTTTAATTAGTTTGACCTAAAGATACGAGAATGGATGGATAAGAAGGACGAAGCCGATCGAGAAACGAGAGCTATATTCGCCAGTTACGACAAGTTCGCCAAGGAACTGCAGCGGCAGTTTAGGAACCCTGATAAAATCGCGTTGGCCGAAAACAAACTTATGAGGCTTTAGTAAAAAGGTAATGTGCAGCACTACACGACGACGTTTCGGCAGCTCTAGACTATGGTTGGCTGGGGAGAACGTTCAGCAATAGTATAATACCGACGAGGACTCGCCGACTATATCAAGGACGAGTTAGTTCACCATCTAAAGCCAGTGAGGCTGGAAAATTTGATCGAGCTATGCTACCAGCTCGACAACCGCATCCAGGAACGAAGATAAGAGAAGAAAGGATTCTTACCTTACGCGGGTAACCGGAACGACAAGAAGCACGAGAAGAAATAACGCTATGGAGACCTAATGGAGATCGACTAGGTCAAGAAAAGCTATAGCAAGAGCAAAAAAGATAGCAAGAAGAAACCCCTTACGGACTAACAGAAGAAATGGTTAGCCGAAAAGGCTTGCATCAATTGTGGCCAGCAAGGGTATTAGGCTAACAAGTGCACCGCGAAGAAGGTTCACGTGATTAGAAAGACTGATCTAGATCCCCGAGTAGAAGAACTATCGCACAAATTAGAGCACTGGACATTTTGCAGTAATGATAACTGTGCCACGTATAGGTCTAGCAAAGAAAATGCTGGATAGATGCTATTAAAGCCCCAGGCACTTAGTAAGGAAGAAGAGGAGGATCGTGAATACTAGTACTACCGATCACTCTATGGCAGGCGCTGTTATATGCCAGACTACGATGTTCTAGGACACCGAATATAGAGGGAAGAAGAAGCCCTCAGGCTGGAAATCGAACACGAAAACCTTACTCGGAAGGAGTATAAGGATAAGAATTGCTACTTCTATTATGGCACTAGTTAGGTAGCTAAAGTCTCGAACCAGGCAAGGGAGGTACCCGTACCCTACCTCGAGACACAAGCGATTATCAATAGGCATAGTATTACCGCCCTCATCGATTCGGGATCGCACGGAAACTTTATTAACCCTGCCATAGTTAAGGGGCTAGGACTACGATGGGACAATAAAACATACCCATATCGAGTTATAGGAGCCGATGGAAACGCCCTTAACGAGACCGGGTTAGTCACGGGCGAAACCGCTCTAATCACGTACTAGATCTAGGATAAGATGTTTATTAGAACATTCGATATCTTGCTAATAGGATCTCACGTACTTATGTTCGGTATGCCATGGCTACGAGAGCATAATCCGTACATCGACTAGACGAAAGGGACTATCACGTTCGGGTTAAGCGCACCCGTATATAGTATATTAGTCATGCAGATCAAAGTCGAAGATATACCTATAGACTATCAAGACCTCGCAGAGGCGTTTTAAGAACTGGAAGGCACGGACGCCTTACCAGCACACTAGGAGTGGGACCATTCAATACCTTTGAAGGAAGGAATACAACCCTATAACGAGCAAATTCGTCGGATAGACGAATCACAGGCTAAGGATCTACGGGAGTTCCTTGACGACCGACTAGCGAAGGGATAGATCCGGGAGTCATCATCACCCGCCGGATACCTAATCCTATTCGTACCTAAGAAAGACGGAGAAAAGAGGCTGTGTGTAGACTTTCGCAAGCTGAACGATATCACTGTAAAAGACAGCTATCTACTCCCTCTTATCTCCGAGATTCAAGACAGGCTCACCGGAGCCACAATCTTCACCAAGCTCGACATCAAGGATGCCTACTATCAGGTTAGGATCAAGAAGGGTGAAGAATGGAAAACCGTATTCAGAACGAGATACGGCACCTACGAATAGACAGTCATGCTTTTTAGCCTGACTAACGCACCAGCTAGTTTCTAGAGACTGATTAATGTAGTACTTAGAGACTACCTGGATATGTTCTGCACAGCGTATCTCGACGATATTATTGTATTCTCTAAGAACCCGAAGGAACACGTGGAGTACGTTCGGAAAGTCATCTAGCAGCTTATTAAGTAGAACCTTCGACTTAAACTTAAGAAGTATGAGTTTAGGGTGGCTAAGACCGAGTTCTTAGGTCACATCCTACGACCAGGCCAGATTAGCATAGACCCGCAGAAACTCAGAAGCATCTTGGAATAGCCAGTACCTAAGACTATCAAGGATGTATAGTTATTCCTGGGACTAGGTAACTACTATCGGAAGTTCATCAGAGACTATTCTAAGACTGCGAAAGCGCTCACCGATCTAGGGAGAACAGGCAATACCTTTAAATGGGGAAAGGAGCACGAACAGTCGTTCGCGTACCTTAAGCAGGCCTTTACCTTAGCGCCTATATTACGACTCTACAACCCGGAACGAGTAATTATTATCGAGACGGACGCATCCGACTATGTACTCGGCGCCGTGCTTAATTAGATGGACGACTAGGGGAAAGTCTACCCGGTCGCATTCTATTCGCGGAAGTTCTAAGCCGCAGAAATCAACTACGATATGCACGATAAAGAGTTATTAGTAATCGTAGAAGCCATGAAAGTGTAGGCTATATACGTCAACAGCAACCCACACGAGATCTATGTCTACACCGACTATAAGAACTTGTAGACGTTCTTAACGACTAAGGAACTTACTCGACGCTATATACGATGGGCCGAGAAGTTAGGACATTTGAAGTTCCGTATTATCTACCGGAAGGGATTAGAAAATGCTAGAGCAGACGCTCTTAGTAGAAGAATCGACTATAAGTTAGAAACTACGGAACAATTGTATCAGCTGTTTAGACGGAACGCTGACGGATCCTTAACATACGCGAACCCACAAATCATGCAGATCTACCGCGTAACGTCACTAGTTAACCAAGGCTTGATCGACGCATATCGGAAAGACTCCATATACGTCGAGCTTAAAGCCAGGGCAGCGAAAGAAGGATACATTCACGAAACGCCCGATGGATACCTTAGATTCTATGGGAAAGTCTATGTCCCAGCACGATACGTCGATAATATCATTCGATAATATCACGACGCACTAGGCGCTGGATACCAAGGGTTTAAGAAGACCCACGATCGGATTAAGTCTTACTACTACTTCCCTAAAATAAAATAACGAATTAGAGAGCACATCGACGCATGTGTTGATTGCATAATTAACAAACTAGTAAGGCACAGGCCTTACGGCGAGATGGGAGAGTATCGGATTCCCGAAGAACTATTCGAGGAAATCGCGATGGATTAGATCACTAAGCTACTAACGTCCAAAGACCTACTTACTAATGTCAAGTACGATTCCATCATGGTAATCGTAGACAGACTTACGAAGTATGCGAAGTTCGTACCGTACCTGGAGAAGTCTAGTATAGAAGTACTTGCGTATAGCTTCTTGAAGGCTGTTATTGTAGACTATAGGATGCCCAAGGGTATTATCTCGGACCGAGACAAGTGGCTGACATCCAACTTTTAGACGTCGCTTATGAAAAGCATGGGAAGCAAGCAGGTGATGACCAGTACGTATCACCCGCAAGCTAATAGGCAGGCAGAAAGGTTGAACTAAACGCTCGAGCAATATCTCAGGCACTACCTCAACCAACGCTAGGATAATTGGGTAGGATTACTGCCGGTGGTATAGTATGCCTATAATAGCGCCATGTCGGAAGGCATGGGCATCACTCTATTCGAAGCATTATATGGGCGGACGCCTCCGCTATACAACGAGCTATTTCCAGACACGAAGGTCGCGTTAGGAGCGGTTAAGTGGACTATTAAAGCTAAAGAATACTAGGAATAACTCACTAAGGACCTCAAATTTCAACAAATCTTGATGGCTAAATACTACGACAAGACTCGATTATCGGCGCTAATCTTGAGGGAGGGGAAGAAGGTGTTCTTACTCCGACGAAATTTTAAAATAAAACGACTAAGCGACAAGCTGGACTACTTAAAGTTCGGGCTATTCAGGATTCTGGAACGCCATAGCCGAACACACTATAAACTAGAACTACCAAAGGACATGAAAGTGCACCCGATCTTTCACATCGCACTTCTCGAACCAGCACCAGATTATATACCAGTGCTATAATACCTCGAAGTCGAGCTAGATGTCGACGAGTATGTGTTTAAACGCATTATGGACTATAAGAAACTTGAAGACGGAACTACATGGTACCTCGTTAAGTGGAAAGGATATTCCATAGATGAAAGCACTTGGGAACTAGAGGAGAACTTTAAACTATTATATATTAAACGCTACCACCAGTATGCAAAAGCTGCGAAAACGACCAATCAGCAGGGATATCTATCCTAAGCAGCTTAGAAGGAATAGGCGACAGGGCAAAGTTCGCGACAGGATCTTCCTGTACACCGGGTCCTGATAATCTGGAAGATTCAGTGGGAGGATGGTCCTCACCACCCAGCCCTGCCTTAGCCTCTAGCTTCTCTATCTCCTTAATCGACGCCAACTCTCGCGAGAATATCTCTTTCTCCCGAGACGATAGTTGGTTCGCCTCTTTCTTTAGGCGAAGCCGCCGGGCTAGGAGAGTTCGTTTCCGAACCAGAGCTTTCTTACGCTAAGCTACTAAGGCTGCAAACTTCCGCTCTACCTCGGCGAGCTCTAACTCTACATCCAGCGATTCCTCCTTAAGAGTTGCCAGCCGATCAGTAACACTATCCTGAAGTTTATTTAGGTTCGCCCCTATAGGAGATAATTAGCAAAATTAGCGAACTACCCCCAGACCTACACCAATAGATCCACTCCAAGGCATAAACATAGGGACAAGAACGAGTAGAATAGGAGTTCGATATACTCTACGGGCTACTCAAAGCGATCGAAGACACTTGGCTTCATCGCGAAAATAACGACGACGACGAATAGTTATAGGACATGCGGAACCGTATCTCCACCGCCTATAACATCAGGAGAAATAACATACAGTCTCGGGCGGTCACTACCAAGTCGTACTTGGTATTACGCGATAAATATTCGGCATAATTGCCAGAACCTAGATCTACTAGGCAACGACGACTAGACCGCCGATAGGATGAGCACGGGGAAGGCATTTCGCGACCTCGAGAAAACGCTGCGTCTGTAAGTTCGAGCCGCCGGTCGCGCGCGGATTTTCTGGGCATGACGGGTAAGAAGAGGAAACATGAGTATGTCCTCGAGGGGGACCACTTATACCCTTTATACCCGCGGGAACAACCTGTACGTGGATATGATGGATATCAGGACGCTATCCTAGAAAGGGGGGGAGTAGTATAAAGGCAAGATTCGGTATCACGCAGGATGTAGGAAATAATAGGTGTGGATAAACTGGTAGGAGGCGCCACATAGCGCGGGGTTTCATCTAGTATTAGGATCACGTGACTCTATTATAAGGATAGAATGGACTCTGGGCCATTGAGTCCCTTGTAGGGACAGGACAGGCACTTGGCGTGTCCTGTCTGTCCTGTAGCCTAGGTGGACTCAACGCCACTATAGCAACAGGACAGGATATAACAGGAAGAGATTAGATTGGTATAAAGGAATAGGCTTTCCTAGGTTCTGGTTTCCTTTGTCTCGTGGTTATCTCATGTTATGATAGTTCGATTGCTACGATAGCACTATCACGAAGTTACGACCTCGTTGTCAACACTTAGCCTTACTCTTGTCTCAAGTTAAACCAGGAGAGAACCTTCGGTGAAGGATCATCCCTTAGGTATTGCATTGCTTAGGTAACGTATTACTCATTGGTAGAGGACTAACCGTAACACGCCGCCACTATCTAGGCCTCTACTAGAAGCTTTATCTAAGGAATAGATCCTTACTCCTAATAAAGACGAACTTAATAACGACACGAGGAGTATATTATTTAACGAACTACTACCGAATAAGCTAAGAAACTAGGAGAAATAACCAGCGCGATTATCACCTACGATACCGGCTTAATCAACCTTATTAAGCGGTAAGGGGAATGCACCTAATATATTTAGGGGCCCTAAGGATAACCTAGATACGTTTCTAACTTAATATCTTCTTTATTTCTTTCTAAATTAGGAGAAGTTCGAAGACGAGTCTAAGCGAGTTACGTTTATAATTAGTTATATACGTAGCGTCGCTTACGCCACGTTTAAGGAGCGCCTAGGGAAATACCTTTTAGGTACTACCGATAGTGCGACTAAAAAGATATTTTCCTTAATAGATAAGTTCGTGGTAGAACTTAACCTATACTTCGGTAGGAGTAATAAGAAACGTGCTGCTAAACGCGAGCTGTATAAGCTTAAGTAGAATACGGCTACTAAGGACTACGCGGTAAACTTCCAGCGCCTTATAGCAGGATTAGGTTAGAATAATAAGTCTCTTATATCCTAATTCTATACTAGGCTGAAGCCGGAAGTACGTATTATAGTCCTTAGGAAGGAGACGCCGCCGACTAACCTTAATAATCTTATTAGGATAGCTATTAAGGAGGACGACCTTATCTATTAGATATACCTTAAGCGAAAGGGTTAGGCTCCGCGTAGGAATTTCAATAAGCTAAACTACGGGAAATCAAGGAATAGTCCGGACTACTATAGACTAAAACCTATAGAGTTAGACGCGCTTCAGCGTAAACTAAAGCAGTAAAAGGGTAGAAAGCCCTCTACTTAAAAAGGAAAGTACTATAATTATAGTAAAGAAGGACACTTCGTTAATAAGTATCGACAGCCGAAATAGGATTAAGGTAAGGATACCTAACGCTCTCACCTTCGAAAGCTTAAGGTTATTAACACCCCTATAGCCTACCTCGCGATAATAAGCGTTATTAATAAGGATGGTAAAACCTAGAAGTTCGGTCTAAACTAGAATAGGCTACGCAATCTACTAGCTATTTATAAAGTAATAGAGATCCCCGGAATCCGAGGAGATAGTATATACTAGCTATATTACCTAATCCCGATGTCCGAATATACTAATACTTATTATAAGAAGAACGTGTAGGAGTACTCCTATTACGAGGACCCTAGATAACTAGATTAGAACTTTAGAGGACGAGAACGTTATATCTCGAACACCTAGCTTAGGAGGGTCCTAGAGATCGAGGACGTATATAACAATATATGCTATTTCCACTACCGATATATCCTAATAAACCTATATAGAGGTACTACGTATGCGTAGTATTACCGAAGAGATAGAGTCTACTACTATTATACCGCAGACGTATTCTATTAGTAAAAGAAGTCTACTAAGGAAGTTAACCCTCTAGCCTGGGCTATAACCTACGATAAAATTCCTACTAATAGACGTTACGACGCGGTAACGCCTATAGACTTCGCCCTATATAAGATAGACGATACCTCTAGGAAAGACGCCACCTAGGATATTATTAGTAGACTTTAGCCTGACGATAATATACTAAAACCCCTTATAATACGGTAAGCACGTGTAAGTCTAAACATTTAGACTAGACTACTAAACCGTATCTAGTAGTAACCGAAACCCGCGATAGATAGCTAAAGATACTACTATCGGGACCTTACTAGCGACGAGTACGATAAAGGCGTATATACTTAGTACAGGCGGGTTCCTACGCTAGTACTAACCTTATCTATTCTCTAAAACGTAAGAAGGAACTTTACCCTAGACACCGGGTCTAAGGATAAAGTAGACCGTAAGGATAACTATATCCGTGCACTATAAACTGCGATTATAGACCTAATATTTAAAGTCGACCTAGACTTTAACTATAAGCTAGATATATAGATACCTTACGACCGATTTAATATCTTTTTTAAACTTAGATATAATCCTGTCCGAGACGAGGCGAGGAACCAGGGCAGGTTCCTCTTCGATACGGTTAGCTGTGGCGCTCGCTAGGCTGAATCAGGGGCAGATGGAGGGCAGGTTCCTAGGACAGATACCTCAAGGAGATAGACCTCTTATAAAAATAAAATATAGGAGAAAGATGTTCTCTAGGATTAGTTCTGTTACTTCCATTATACCCGCTTGTTACTTTATGTTTGTGTGACATACGGGGAGGCCGCGGTCGACATGGAGTGTTGTTGGAGTGCACAGGCCGCACCGAGTTTAGGGGTGGTGGCTGAACGTCGAAGAAGGGTAACAGGAAACGCGAGCGTGCTGACAGTAGGGAACAGCGATGACTGCTTCTGCTATCTTTAGAAATTCAGGGTGCTCGTTTGTCGGGAGCATGCGACTGCGGTGCAGAACCTCGAGTTATACCTGCGAGATCATCATGTCGTCGCGGCTCTAGAACGTAGGGATATCGTTGCAAAGTATGGCGAACTGCGGAGGAGGAAACCTGTAGAGGTTGCGTTGCCACAGCCGTTGGGACCGCCGATCAAGGTCCTAGGTGAACCCCTTGACGGATATCGGTGTAAGCAGTTGGATTGCGACTACCTTACCGTTAGCGAGAAGAAGCTGAAGGTGCACTGCTTGAGGATACACAGCCTGTTATGGAGAGGGGATACTGGCAGTCTCTTCGAGAAGGTTAAAGTGTAGACTTTTTTCCGGGCTCTTGGATTTCAGCGGTACTTTATCGTGCGTGGCTTGGAAGAAAAGGTCAGGGAGAGTAAGGCCGAGGTGGATACTCTGTTGGCCGAGTGGAAAATCACACAGACCAAGCACGAAGAAGATATGCAAGTGATGGGTGCAGAGGTGGTAAAGACGGACAAGATAGGCTGGTTCATTCGGACCGGCTGGCTGCTGCATCTCAAGGAGAGAAATCTAGGACATCTTACACATGCCGTGCAACTGCCGGGGCGGGACGAGCGTAAGCTGAAGCTCGCGGCGCATCTGGTCGGCGTGCTGATAGAGCGGAGTATCGCCGGGCTGTCAACGTTAGGGCGCGAGACGCGACGCTGGCTGAGAAGTGCTCAGCGGGAAGAAGTCGATCAACGGCCGATGGCGAGGCTGCAGAACCCGGAGAGCCAGGCGACATACGCTAGCTACTACGTCAAGTTCGTGTGCTACTTTCTGCGCATCATCGCCGACGAACAGATAAGGGCAGTCAAAGGCGGAGGCGAGAGCAGCGACACTAGCGACGACGGTGAGACAGGCGGGAGCAGCAACGGCAGCGACAGCGAATCAAGCGACAGCAGTGACACCGACAGTGATAGCGAGGCCGGTAATTATACGGTTGACGCCGAGAACCGGGCTAGGCGCGAGCCAGACCGCATGAAGGACGCACGCGAGCTATTTCGTTGGCACGGCAGGCAGAAGGAGCTGGCCGAACAGCTGTGGGCAGTGCTAGACGAGGGCGATAAGAAGGTGCAGTTAAACGTGCTTCTAAAGGTTCTAGCGTCGTTCATCTTTCAGCATACGGAAAACGTGCCGTTAGGGTTAGGGTTAGGGTTAGGGTTAGGGTTAGGGTTAGGGTTAGGGTTAGGGTTAGGGTTAG